>CM075031.1:6370448-6388001 GCA_037576675.1 Pangasius sanitwongsei | reverse complement strand
TATTTCAAATCCATTGTGGTGGTGTATAAAGGCAAAATCACAAAAACTCTGCCATTGTCCAAATACTTCCGGACCTGTATGTATATATATATATATATATATATATATAAATTGAAAAAACACAGAAGAATAAAGTATCCCCAAGTGATGAATTTATGTGGTTAACTCATTTTCAGACCAAAATGCCAGACAGAACCTTATAATACTGAGGGTACAAAATGCTGCTTTGTCTCCATTTTGTGAGTGTAGTGTAAAATTACTGTCAGATTGTGGTGTTTCATGTCTCTGAGGCAGATCCAATCTGTCCAGCTATGTGAGCGTACATGAACAGACAAAGAAAAATAAAAGAAGTCCAACTACAGTAGAACTAATATGAAAGGTGTGTATTTTTAATTTTTTAATAGATAGTGTTAGCCAGAGAGGTGGAGCTAGGTATTATAGCATTTCTAATGACTTCATTCGTATACGATCTAATTAAATTACAATTACATTTTACAGTTCTTACATAGTTTAGTATGAGATCAGGTTGCAACCTCAGTCATTGTTAATGACTATCTGCAATGAAACCTGGTTATTGTCTGATGTGAAATGCACCTGAAATGAAACTAATGGAAAGTGATGATCAGAGGGATTAAAAGAAGGGTTGCAAGGCATACTGTGGCTTTAAAGTCACTTCATTATAAAAGTGTGCCAATTTGTTTAATCAGTGTTCAAAATTGCACACTATGGAAAAGTTCTTGATTATTGAGCCTTCACTCCTGTTTGTTTTACACTGGGGAAATATCACTATGCCTTTATTTGTGCGAGTTAAGCTGAAATCCCTTTGACGGTTCGAGAAAGCTAATAACTTCACTCTGTTTCATCTTTCATTATTAATGCAGTCCGGAGTGTCTGAGATGCACAGGAGGCAAATGTTCCCTTAACTCTATATCAGATGATGCCAAGAATCAATCCATAATCTCTTTTAATGCACAGTGGTGATAAAAGTATCCCTTGCTCAGGGGACATACTCTATAGCGTTTTTTTAAAAAAAAATGCCTGAAGACTTGAATCTTTTGAGAGTGCTTAAATATTGATGCAGAAACACCATCAGCTCTGTGAGTGTGTGTGTGTGTGTGTGTGTGTGTATGTGTGTGGATTATACTATGTGGTTGCCTTTCAGGGTGAACCAGCATTTTTTTTTCTTTTTCTTTTTCTTTTATTCTTATATTCTTATTATATGATGTATTTGTATGTTTGTACTTTGCTGTATACAAAAAATATATATTAATGAATAAAAGTGCACATTCTTTTTCACACAAAGGACAGAGAAGAAAAAGTATCATAATCTGAAACAATGCTTATGATTTTGGCGTCCAATATAAAAAATACATAGTAGAATATTATAATAGTATACAATAAGACGTGCTGGATCAAGTGCTATTTTATAAGCTGCCAAGTAATGAGGGTGGAAGCCATTTTGTAAAATTTACAGTTAAGACTATAAATAGGACTGCAGTAATATAGTATTTGCAATAAATTAAATAAAAAATCCTATTAGATGTTTATTTCAGTGCCTTATATAATTATCTCACGTACATACACACAAGTAATCTGAAGGGGGAGCCCTGAAAATCGACTTAAGTAGGTGCATAACCCGATCCTGAATATGTGTAACTTTCCCCATGTAAACATTGACAGGATATTTGTACTTAATTCGCCAACTCTGAACACATCCCATTGTGAATAAAAGTCCTGGGATGAACACAGTACAGTCTTTATGATACAACAGCAGTTCTTAGGTACAAATCTACAGTATCCAGATGACATTATCCACTGAAGCAACACTGAGATTATCCATGTGGGAGCATTCACAACAGCAGCAGGTGAGTCACAAGTGCAAAATTTTGTCTTGGTTTCACACCTAAAGTATAACAGTGATTTGATGCCAGTGTGTGATTTGCTTTTGTGCAAAAAAAAATGTAAACAACTGTGATATTTATTCATTCTTCTCACCTGAATTCCCACCTGAAGAGCTGTCTGTGCCTGAAAGTTAAATGACATAGCCGTGATAGGGATAGCAGCTATTTTGTTCTTGTCAGCTCACCATGAATTCACATGCCATATATTGGTGTATCATCATACTACACCAATTAGTTGTAGTATGTTTTATGTTCCTATACAATATTCCTATCTGAAAGTCAGACCCTGATATATTAAATAATTGTGGAAAAAACATACATGCAAACTATAATACTTGAGAAAACCTGCAAGCTGCTTTACTTACAGGGTCTATGTAGGATTGCTTCTTCCATATTAGCAAAATAACACATCTAACACATTGCACGATTGCCTTAATGAATATAAAGTTCTGGGTTTATCTACCTAAAAGTGTGAAATACACACTTAATATACATCAATTTTCCATTCATGGAAATGGATTAAGGGACCCACAGTGTGATTTACTGCATTCTTAAAGCTCAAATTAAAATGACCAAACCACACATTTTAAGACAAAATGAAGCCATTTCTTCATTAAAATTTCTCAAAATTGTGATAATGATCAAAATAATAAGGAAGTTTCTCGGAAGCCACGGCAAATTGAACATTGTTTCCTCCCACTACTTTTTACTGGATGTCATTTCCATAATTATTCTTTGCAAATCACCCACACAAGCCCACTAATTGCTTAATCAATTTACAAATTTAGTGCTCTAATTAGATCTTAGTAAATCAGGGTCCAAGTGCACCATGAAGTACTGTTTTCATCTCATCAATAATTGAAAAGAGTGACAAATTGGTATTGTTGGCTCTCATGTTGAATTTCATTGTAAATAACACTGTATATTGGCTCAATTAATAAAGTTCTCAAAGTGTTGTTTTAGGCAAGGAGTAAAATACAATGAGGCATGCTGTTAAAGGAAAATAATCAGTGACAGGGTGGTGTGATTTGGCCAAAGTTATTTTCTAATAACAGCATGTCCCGAAGTATGTTATTAATTAAAGATTGATATATCATTATCTATTTATATTAACTTTTCTCCATTCATAGTTACATTTTAAAAAGTTATTTCCTGTTATGACGTGTATAGCAGCTATAACCAGTTATTCCCTCACCAGCCTGTCTTTTTTCTCTCTCTTGAAGTTAATAAAATACAGTTTGTCACGTTACCAAGAAACCAGAAAGCCCTTGATGGAAAACATATTAGCTTTACTTCTGACTGTTACAAAGCACTGACACTGGAGACTCCTTCCACAAATGTTAAATAATCTGTTATGTGGAGTATCAACAATACAGGTCCCTGTGTAAGTTCGTATTATGATTCATATAAATCTTGCATTTGGAGCTACTATCAGAGCTGCTGTTATAGAAAATTAATCAACACCTTCTGATGATCAGAATCAAGAATTCAACAGTCCTGTAGTGTAACTTAACTTACATAACTGATGAAAGGTAGGATTTGGCTTGGGAAATACAATTTGACAGAAATATGATTCATTTTTCAGAAAGGAGAATATAAAAAACATACTGTTTACTCTACTGGTTGTCATCTATCAATATTTGACCGAAAAGATCATATTTTATCCATTTGGCAGAAGTTAGTAATTCATCATCTGTATTGGACGGGACACATTGCCGCCCCCGACACCTCCATACTTCTGTTGACTGTTGTTGGAATGTGTTTCTGCAGTCTTATATAAAGAACACACTATTTGAAGTGTAAAAACAGATATATTAAATAAAGAGAAACACACACACACACATACACGCTATAATCCTATAATGTGCAGTGCTGTTGCCCTCACTATGAGTCATTTAATCACTTTCTCTCTAAATAGACCCGTTCATTCATTATTCATTCAATTTCCTTCTGTTTGTTTTTTTTTTTTTGTCACCCTCCTCTTCATCCTCCTTAGTTTACTTCCAGGAAAGAGAAATGCTAAAAGAACATTTAGTTTGGCTTGCTGTACTACAGCGTCACTACACCTAACAACTAACAGCTATAAATATGCCTTATTAGAATGGATTCAGTGCCTTTGAGTTGTTCTTGATGTTTCCTAAAATAACTAACATTTTAGTAAGAACACTGAAGGGCCTTCTAGCATTTTAGACAATACCTCAGTTCCTCACAAACTGTTTTAGGTTAAGGACCTGAAATAATTACACTCGTCATAACTTGAAATAATAAACAGGTAATGACAAGTGTAATATATATATATGTAATAACATATTTGGTTTTATGACATTTTGGCCTATTGTACTGCGTGATCTCTAAAACTTCAAATTTTAGTGATTTATTATTGGAAGAAAGTGGGCAATCAGTTTTTATTACACATCCACCCATCATCAGAAGTCAGTATGCTATATCAAGGTTTTTTAAATCTGGTTACCTCCATAAGTGAAAAAGAGGGGGGAAATGCATTTAAAGATTTCTTTACAACTGAAAACTGAATTTCCACTGAAAAACACCAACACACTATCTAACAGCAATTTCTATTTACAGCATTAAACTGGCTTCTTACCTAATCTGACCTTTGCATAACACCCAGGCAAGTTTAGAACATTATTTCTACACTGTTTTGTGAAAATATATTTATGTTTTCTTAATGTACAGGTACCAAAGTGTGTTATTGGCAGAAAATCCAATCTTGGTCAAAACCTACAAAACCACTACATTACTTTCATGCTTAACCAATATTTTCAGCTCCTAGAAGATCAATCAAAATAGACATGTTTTATTGGATTATACAAGTGCAGATAAACAGGATGGTGCTTTAGTTAATGTTGAATTAATTACAGAATTGCAAGAATAATTGTAATCTACTTTATCATTTGTTTCCCATTTGATTTTGACGCTTTCATTGTTTTGACATTTACTTCTATAAAACAAATGATTCGAGACAAATTCATAACAGCTTATTAGCAACCACTTGCAAACAAATAGGTTGTAAACAAGCTGCTGAAGTCTTGTTCTTCTCTCTTTAATTACAGTTTGAGTTAGTGATTCAGTGATTCACTGTGTCAAAAAATGGCACACCTAACATGTGTGAAGATGCTCGCTAGGCAGGTAGATTGTTACTGCATTTCTGTTTATTATCCAAAATGATTTACAAGTGAGGCAAAAACAAATCGATTCATTAATTTAATTCTGTTGAATCAGTCTGCCAAATGGTTCTATGTCAATCCATAGATTTCATTGGAACTATAGGGTTCCTGCATCTTTCATGCTTGGATCCCTAATATAAATGCATTTGTATTTGAAAATTTATGAGTATAGCAGGAACTTCAATTCATGTCAAGATATTGGCAATTGTAAATGGTACTCTGTGTTAGACATAATATAATTATTATCAGTCAAAAATAGTTAATAAGAATGTCAAACTGTCAACTACTTGTCATCCAGTAATCATATTTAAAAGTTATTTGGCTACAGAGATGCACTATTCTTTGCATTTAAATGTATGCTGCAGTGCCTTTGATTACAGTTTCCCTGAATAGCTAAGACTGATAAATGGAGCTCTCACCTTGTCTGCTCAGCTCTGTCCTACACTATAACAAGGCAGGAGAAGAGACAAGAAAAGTAGCAGCATCCCTTAATTATGTAGCAATAGCAATGTTAAGGAGGTCTATCCTGCTCTTCATTAAAAACATCTCCAGAAATAGCAGCTAGAACAGGCTGCTGCTCCTCTGTGACACATGCTAGTATTAATGAATGAATATAAACTAGCATTAATCAAGTTCAATACCTGCCACTAATGTATATCCTTTTTAATGAATTTCTATGCCATCGCAAAATTCTTCTTCAGATATTCATAAGGTAACATTCATAAGAAATAGTCCTGATTTTATGACACTCCAGGGAATGAAGTGTTCTCAATCACTGTGCTCACTTTTGGAGTTCACTTACCATCACCTGATCTTTTCCCAAACTTCAGCTGTCCAGTTTTGGTAGCCAGTGTCCACTGTAGACTCAGATTCCTCTTCTTGGATCACAAAAACAGATTCCTGTTCTTGGCTCACATTGTGGACTTCTGCTGTTGTAGCCCATCAGCCTCGAGGTTTGGTGTGCTGTGTTCTGAGATGCTTTTCTGCTCACCATGGTTGTAAAGAATGGTTAGTTGAGTGACTGTTCTCCTCTGACCTATCTCATTAATAAAATGTTTCTGCTGTCAGAACTGCTGCTCACTGGACTTCTGCTGTTGTTGATGGTCACACAATGATACCCTAAAGATCTACACATCCCCAAAACAGTTTATGCCCAATTCTCACCAGTGTATGACAGATGCACTATATGGTATGTGTACCAGATAAAATGGCCAGTGAGCGCATTCCTGCTCATTCATGCAGTTAATGTTCACATTCACATCCCTTCACTTCAGTTAATATAATTCGTACCATTCTATGTAAACTGTTGTGTGTGAAAATCCCAGGAGATAAGCAGTTCCTGAAATACTCAAACGAGCCCATGTGGCACCAACAACCATGCCGTGGTCAAAGTCACTGAGATCTCATTTTTCCCACATTCTGATGCTTGATGTGAACATTAACTGAAGTTCTTTACCTGTATCTGCATGACTTTATGCATCGTGCTGCTACCACATGATCGGCTGATCTGGATAATTGCATGAATGAGCAGAGATGCTTTCACTGGCCATTTTATCTGGTACACATACCATATAAATCTTTAGGGTATCATTGTGGGACCATCCGCAACAGCAGAAGTCATATGTGCAGAGGTTCCAAGCAGAAGTAGAGCATCAGGCAGGTCCAGAGAGCGAAAGCAGGAGGAAGAGCAGAAAGATGATTAGGTATGCTGTTATCCTACAGTGGGTGTACAGTACATTCTGTATATGGCTGGTGTACTTGATAAAAAGCCAATGAGTCTTGCAACAAAGTAGGTATACATAATAAAGTGGCAACTGAGTGTATGTATTTGTTTGATAATGAGTGCATGGACCCCTGTAGGTATATGTGTGTCAGTTCATGTACAAATCTCTGCCCTTCTCAGTATGTGGCTGTATGAATACCCAGAATTCATCAGTTTTCTCACTGGGATTAGAAGGCGGGTTAAGATGTCACACCATCTCATCATTTTGTGCATGCTAAGTAAAAGTGTTTCTGCAATATCTGTGCCATTTGCATGATTTATTGCATCCCCCTTTTGGGGAGTTCTTTGAGATCACTTTGAGATCTTCATGGATTAATTATTACTTTTTTTGTTAGTAGGCCACAGAACATCTTAGCACTTTCTACATCCATATTTAATTTACATTTACGTTTATTCATTTGGCAGACGCTTTTATGCAAAGTGGCCTACAAGTGAGGCAAAATAAAAACCCGTGTATGGAGCTGTGAAAATTGAGGACATCCCGGAAGCTTGCGGTGTAAGTGTCTGCCCAAATTTGACAATTTTTGGTCTGAATGAATATAATAATGGTGATTTGATGAATTTATTTCAGTAAATATGATGTTTAATTAATAAGGAACAAAATCATGGCCAATTCTACTTTTCAGGGTGTGTACAAATGCTTCATACATTGATATTCCATTCTTTTGTATAATAATATATACACTTGAATTCATTTGTATAACAATAAATATTCTTGAATTATCAGACTACATATTTTATTTTAATGTGGACTAATTTAAAAACACACACACACACACACACACACACACACACACACACAATCACTCAACTTTCAAGTGTTAACTGCAACCATTACTCTAATTCATTAATGTCATAGGACAATTACATTACATGGTTACAAACATGGTGTTTATAATTTTGCTTATTTGCCTGCAGGACATTGTGCCCTGTGACCGCCTGCTGTATTAAAGCTGATTTTGGAAAGCCACACTGTCAATCAACAGTCAATCCCAATCATTTTGGAGTAATTGGGTTTTTAAAGACTTACTTGTGTTACTTTTAATTTTGGTATTTTCATTTAATTTTACTATAGGAAATGACGGTGACAATGAAACTGACCCATTTCAAAATTATGTGTTACTGGAGTGATTTCAGATTACTGAAGGTGAGAGATAATGAGCCTCCTCCATTTAGTTCAGGTCATTACTTTGCATCTGTAGCTCTGCTATTGATGCCATGTTGGACTAAACAACCTTGAGAGTGTCGATGTGTTCTCTGTAAGGTCCAAATCAGGACGTTTTATGGACTATTATGCATTCTTGTGGATTTACATAATGTCCTCTTCCATTAGAGAAGTTGGAAGATATTTTAGGTAGGGCTGGCTGCCAAGTGAATGTAAAAGTGTGATGTACTTGATTGAATAATCTGTTGTTCAAATGATATGTTTCCTCAACAAATTAAAAACATAAATATATAACTCTACACCACTGTTTAACCAATTTCTACCCATTGTTTTAATCTGCTGCGTCCAGCATACTATGCGGCCGCCACTAGGGGGAGCTGAACCCCTGGCAGCGCCCCTCCTTTCCCAAATTTATGGTCATTTTGCACTTTTCTTCCCGACCAGGGACTATTTTGAGCCACAAGTTTGGTATGATTGGTGAAGTGAGAATGCTGCTTTTGAGCCTGGAGGGGTCCATATAACTAGTCCCTGGCCCTCTTAAAAACTGTGGTTTGAGATCTGCTCCATCAATGCAGGTAACTCCAGCGATGAAAAATACAAGCACAGAAAATGGGTTAAATACCCAGAAGTTGGTCCAAGCCAAATACAGAAGATTCTTCAGTTGGTTACTTGTCAATAACAAACTGAAAGACTCACAATTCATTAAAAAAAAAAAAAGTGGTGATAAGGAACCAATTGACTCATTACTGCTTTCTGTTCTTTTATTTTAACTAAATATTTTGTTAAAAAATCAGATTGATTTTAAGATAAGGCATGAAAGCACTGGTTTTAGGTTATCCGGATAGCAATAATCTCCTGTGGAAACTTTAGCTAATACCAAGTATGCAGCAGAAAATCTTACATGGTTCTCCATTCTCAAAGCAACTTGCAAGGTCAGATGCTTAGGAAAGTTTTCCTTGGCCTTAAGCCCATTTTCTTGCATGATATTGGTTCAAGCAAGCAGCAGTATTAAGTCCAGCACCACTGGACTACATGCTGAAATGTATGTTTTTGGCTGTAAATACAGTCAAAAAACTGTGGAATACCATTCAAGGCCAATATTAACATAAATATTATACTATTAGTTTATTAATAGTATCAACCCTTTAAAGTCTATGAAAAGTTATTTTTTCCACACAGATGATGTCATGATTTTGTTACTTCAAGAACTCCAAACATTTCCAACACCAAAAAAAAAAACAACAACAAAGACTCATTTACATCCTCTCACCTTTGGCTTCTCTGTGACAACAACAAGAAAAAAGAGCTGACAGTAATTGGCACAGCTCTAAACAAATCTTGTGCAAATACAGCTGGCTTTTTTTTTTTTTTAGCTTTCCTTGGCACCTTAGCTGCATAGGACGATAATTTAGTCCTATGCTCAGTAGTCCTTCTTGTCTTCATAAAGACCAAAACCCACTCAGGCAACTTTAATAAAAGTTAAATAAAGAGATAAATGAGCCAAAGTAAGCTAAAAGCCACACTCAAAGCAGAAACTAAGCAATCTAGTACTATGTTGAACCTGTTTCCAGAAATCTATCAAAAACATGCTAGAGTGGAGTTGTGCTGTCAAAGCCCTGTAGCTCTAAATAAATCTCTCTAGATGAATCTGTTGTGGCCCCGCCTCCCGTCATGAGACTAAGCCACAATGAAACGTACACAAGTGAGCAACCTTTCGTGAGAAATGGATGACTGCAGGTATTGTGGCACAGACTATGGTTGGAGTAAGATCAGTCATGATCTGTAACCTCTGAGCTAAATGAAATCACACCAGTTCTTACTGCTTTGAGATGAGACGCATTTCTCACACATATAGAGATGAGTGGATTTACATATTTCAGAGTATTCTGAGTTGAGTTCAGCACATGCAGTGAGGATTTAATACTGAAATCCTTCTTATCCTTCATTCTGTGGGTACGTCACCTCAAATTAACAAATATTATCTGTCATTGCACAATAATAGAATGTGCTAGATCAAGTGCTATTTTATAAGCTGCCAAATAATGAGAGCCATTTTGAACCAAATTTGCAATGATTAATATCATACAATTACAACTTGGATAGTTCAAGCTGCAATATATTAGCAACATACTAGGCTCTTATTAGATGTTTATTTCAGTGCTTGTCATATTCTCCTCTTATATGCCATATAGCATCGTATTATTATCATTTTTTTAATTTGCCTCTTGCTTATATGTTACATCATATTACATTTGAAATTTTTTCAGTCCACATTTTCTATTCCTATCCTATTCCTGATTTTTTCTTCAGGTTTAAAAGCAAGTGAATATGACTTGTTTAATTTTGTTTGATGCTGTGTACATTATAGTATTATTGTCTACAGTAATTGTCCTGCATTAATTGTCCATATTTACTGTTGTCTTTTAGTCCTCGTCAATGTCTACTACATGTTGCATGGTAGTTTCCTGAAGGCACTGTGTTTCGTTTTTATCCATTGCCATGCCATGTGCTAAAAATGGCAATAAAGCTGACTTTGACTTTGACTTTGAAAGTAATTGTGTTTAAAAGTGTTGGTCTAGACACTAAAAACCTGTCTCACTTCCTAACACTTCTAATCAAGAAACATCTGGCAACTACACACACACATGAATTACACTCATTTTCATAATCTGAATGGTGCACCCCATTGACTTGAGCGAGTGCATAACATGAATCTGAATATGTGTAACTTTCCCTGCGTCAATATTGTCATAACTTTTGGAGTGCAGTTACCAACTCTGTATACACCCCTTTGTTAGAAACATACATTGATTCCAGAGATTTCCTTAGGATTTATAAGGTACGGAGACTCATTTTTAAATGGGTGCCAACATTTCTGTGTTAAAGGATTGAAAGAAGTGCCACCCTGAATTTGTAAATATTCAAGGTGTTGGAAATAAATGTTCTGTAAGAAGCTATTTTGTCACTTTTTTCAGTCGTTAATGATGGCTACCTGTTGCTTATACTGTATAATATGATACAAGCAAAGAATTCCCAATAGCTCGCCATCACATGCTCGATGTACACCATTTCTCTTTTTCTGTTTCCCTGCAGCATTTTAACACTTGCAGCGCAATTACAGCGAAAGTGAAGGTATGCATAATGGATAGCTAGAATTGATTTCTCCTCTGCTTCTCGCTCATCTGACTGCAACTCATACATTCTAGGTGATATATAATATTAATATTCTGTTTTGTCTTATGATCGCTCTCACTCATCGAATGTGATTTGATGGGAGACACATGCATACACAGCATGCACACGTTCTGATGAATGCCTTCTCCGGATGTGCTGGAGTGAAAGTGACTTATTTATTCCTTCTGAAGATTACTTCTCTCTTTTTCTCTCCTCTTTTGAGTGTGAAGGGTGAAGGGACAGCAAAGAAGGGAGATTAAAATGGTTTTTTGAAGTCCCTAAGGAGGTGTGTGAGGTGTGCTGACAGGGCAGAGTTTTCAGTAAGCACTGTCTCTCGTACATTATTTATAACACCGGCCCTCCCATTATCTTCCACTCCTATGGCTAGACTGTGTGTGTGTGTGTATGTGTGTGTGTGTATTATCTGGAAAATTCATTATTTCTTTGGTAAGTAGCCATGTAATAAATGTGATAATGTAGAGCCAGCAGGTCATTATCGCAAAAACAGCCCAAGGGCAGTACAAGACCTGATCACCATGAGCTTACTTTGCAAAATGAAGCAAATTGCATGCACATAAGATATTCACATATACTTTTATTTCACATTAGGATGTATTCTGGAAGTAAGGAATAAAACACTTGGGCGTGTGACATGAATTGGAGTTACTGTTACCACACCGAAGTTGATTGTTTTCCATTTACAGAACAGCCTGATGTGTTTTATTTCACTTGCACCACAGCAAGTCCCTGTGAATATGTTGTTCCTACAGAAAACGAATCAGCCCTTGCTGGCCAATCAGATTCAAGAATTTAGCATCTTTTGTGGAGCAATACAAGTTTCAACTGAGTTAACTGGCATGTTAGCCCTTTAAAACAGGTTAGCATGAATTACTTCAGGTTGGTTTCAGGGATGTAGTCACTCTCCTGTAAGTCCCCTCTGAAGGTAAGATGCTTTTATGTAAACCATCAAAGCTATCAGGTTCTCTTCGGAGATCAATGTGAAGCACTTGTAAATATGGATGCTCAATTACAGGTCTCGTATGGATGTTTAGTTTGTTTAAGAGTACTTTATAGCGGCCTAAATTATTTGCCGGAGTGCTCATGGTTGTGAGCATTCCCACTGGATTTCCTCTAAACAAGGCCTACTGTCTGTTTTTCAGCCTCATTCCTGTTAATCGACCTGCTCCTTCCATTCATCACCACTGACAGCGATGTGTGTTTGGGACAGAGGGAGACACAGAGGACAGAGACAGACGACGAGAATATCAGACGCAACTAAAAAGGAGAGGCCCCAAGCTTAACTTGACTTAATGATCTAGCACAAGCTCAAAACATATTCACATTGCCTTGTACATTTAAACATGTCCCATGGCTTCCTGCTTCATAATATGATATGCGCCGATCATACGTGACTAGAATGTAATACAATGACATCTGTATCTGTTTAGTGTTCCAAATATCACTATCTGTACTCAGATTTAACCCAAAGTGTACATGGTCTAAACTTTTTTTTTTTTTTTTTTTTGCCAGCACTGTCAGCATGGTGTGTGACATTTGGCACTGACAGTTCCTCAACCTCAGCTACATCACTCAAGTTCATAATGGTCTAATGTGGATAATCACATGTAGGATTTATTATAAAACAACACCGTAAGTGAGAACAGACTCGGGTACTACAATGATCAGTTGTGAGAAAGGTGGGGTAAAGCAGGAACTGATGAGAAACAGGAAGAAAGAAGTAAAGCAAAGGCTTTCGTGGCACAATTCAAGTAAAGAGATTGAAACAATGCCACGTGTATAGCGTATTCAGTAGTGTGAAAAAATGGTGGCGCAAACGTGCGAGTGGAAAAGAGGGTAACCTTGAGAAAGTGCTATATGCTGTATATTGTTCTCTTTCTCCTTTTCTTCATTCCTTTTCTTTTACACAAGTTTTAGCTCTCCTCAGCACAGATGCTATAGACATGTTGACTAAAGGGAAATAGTCAGTCGTGACAAATATGCCTCCAATCCCACAAATGCCCCAGACGCCACTCTGCTCAGTCATGACTAGTCACACTGCAGTAGCACAGCATGAAGCTGCATGTCTCATACTTTTTACTGTCGAAATAGCGTTTAGTAATGTTTCTAAACTGCTAGCGACACCATGCATCTGTGAAACTAGCTTTAATTAAGAATGAAGCTAATTAATCATATTTGTGAAACAATCTTTCTCATGAGATTTAGTGTGACGTCTGGAGATTATGTGGAAATATAATGTAGAGAGACTTTTGCTTCCTATATTTGCAAAGGGAAAAAAATCTACTTTCTACCCACTGTATTTCTAATCATCACTGAATTTTGCAAGTCGCAAGGTGAAATCGCAAGTCATGAGGTGAAATCACAAGTCATGAGGTGAAATTTTGGTGTCAGAGTTCAGCTTCCAGGAGCTGTTCTAAATTCCTAACAAATCTGAACTTTAACAGGAGCATTCAGCTAGTTTATATTGTCAGTTATTATCATGCAAGCTAACATTTGCGAGATTAGCAATAAAGCTAGTTAGCCTTAGCTAATACTGATTCCTCGGAGAAAGAGGCACTAATTTAAAGTAACTAAAATCAGTGTGTGATTTGAGGCAGATGTCTTTTTCTTTTGTGAGTATTTCTTGAACTTTTAGCTTCATACTTTAAATTTAAGAGTTCATTCTTTTCTGCTGTAACTTGAGTAAAAAACATTAAGCAATTTCTTTTATTTAAAAGTAATTGCAATTTTACTTGAGGGAAGAATTTTGTTACTTTTACCATTCTGCAGTATGTGAACATAATCCAGTTCATCCTTAAACAAGAAATTATAAATATAGTATTAATGTGTTTTTCTATAGTTTTTATTTAATTCTGTGTATACTTTTTTTGTGTGTGAATTTATTACTGCATAAATAAAGTGATTTCTGCAGTTGATTTAGGAATAGGCTACATTTAATATTTAATATTTACTCCATTTTTGACATTAAATCTAAAGGAGTTCTTCTATGAGACTGATTTAAATCTTTTGTCTGCTGCATCATTACATTATTTTTGGTATAAACTATTAAAATAGAAAATACAATTTGGATTACAGAAACTGTGAAATACTCACAAACATAAGTCCACCTATGAGTTTGATTTTTCACTTGACTGTGTAGTAATTATAATTTTCATATATAGCGTATTATACTGCATACTAATATAAGGAACACCATATAGTAATATAGTAAGCCATATAAAAATATAACATTTTGAACATGGACAAAATTGTATATTATTGTACATGTGAAGACAATATTTATATAGAATTACATTTATATATTCAGGAGATTAAACATACAGTATGTGTGTAAAACTGTATATTAAATAAAATGGTTAAAAAAAATCTACTGTGTATGGATGAAAGAGTGACCCTTACAGAAAAGTTACATGAACTTCACATGTAAATTTCCATGATTCATCTTTTTATTTATTTATCCATCCATCCATCTATCCATTCTCTGTACTGCTTATCCTAAGCAGGGTTGCAGAGAGCCAGGAGCCTTTTCCAGGGTACTCGGGGCACAAGGTAGGGTACACCCTGGACAACCAGTCCATCGCAGGCCACAATCACACTATGCAGACAATTTGGAAATGCCAATCAGCCTACAATGCATGTCTTTGGAATGGGGGAGGAAACCCCCGAAGCATGGGGCGAAAATGCAAACACCATGCACAAAGGATGGAGGCAGAATTCGAACCCCCAACCCCAAAGTTGCGAGGCAGTAGTGCTAACCACTAAGCCACCATGCCCCCCCCATTTATTTATTTCTTTGTTTGTTTGTTCGTTCGTTCTACAAGATTCTTTGATTTTATTTTATTTTTTTCACGTGTTTCATTTATTTATGTATGTGCTTTTTCCTCAAGATTAATTTACACTATATGGCCAAAAGTTTGTGGACACCTGACCATCACACCCACCATCATCATGCTTGTTGAACACCCCGTTCCAGATTTATTCCCCCTTTACTGTTATAATAAGCTCCACTCTTCTGGGAAGGCTTTCCACTAGATTTTGGAGCGTGGCTGTGGGGATTAGTGTTCACACAGCCGCAAGAGCATTAGTGAGGTCAGGCGCTGATGTTGGTGAGGAGGTCTGGGGTGCAGTTGGTGTTCCAGTTCATCCCAAAGGTGCTCAGTGGGGTTGAAGTCAGGACTCGAGTTCTTCCACTCCAACCTTAACACACCATGTCTTCATGGAGCTGGCTTTGTGCACAGGGGCATTGTCATGCTGGAACAGGTTTGGGCCTCTTAGTTCCAGTGAAGGGAAACTGTAATGCTGCAGCATACAGAGACATTCTACACAACTCTGTGCTTCCAACTTTGTGGCAACAGTTTGGAGAAGACGCACATATGGGTGTGATGGTCAGGTGTCCATAAACTTTCGGCCGTATAGTGTATTTTCACATGGATGTTTTTCCACATGATTCCTTTTCATTTACTTTCACGTGTTTTTTCTTCCATGATTCATTTATTTTCAAATGTGATTTATTTTTTTCACAATTCTTCTTTTTATTTATTTATTTTCTTCTACATGATTCCTTGATTTCCATGTTTTCCCACATGATTAATTTATTTTTAACATAAGGGTTTTTTTTCCCCATATGATTCATTTATTTCTGTGTATAATTGTTTTTTTTGGTTTTTTTTTACAGATGATTCATTTTTTACTTATGTGGTTTTCCCCCATATGACTCATTTATATTCCCATGTGATTTTGTTCATATGATTTGTTTATTTTTATGAGATTTTGTCCATATGATTCATTTATTTATCTGGGATTTTGTCTATATGATTCATTTATTTTCGTGCTAGAAACATATGATCACATGTGAACTGCATGTGAATATTTCTATATGGGAACGGATTGTGTTTTACCTTAAATAACACCTCCTACCTCTGAGTCAGTTTACAGCTACAGATCCTACATGCTGACCTGTATGTCTGTTTTGTTGTTGAGAGGACGGGCTGTAGCTCGTAGAGTTTCCCTCAGTGTCTGTGCAGGCTTTTGATTAACACTGACAGGTTCATCTCAGCTCCTGTGGGCACGTTGGCCAAACAGCAAGAATAGCAGCAGAGTCATTTTTATTCTCAGCTGTGCAGCCATGAAAATTCACTCATTCCCTTCAAAACGCAAACACATTTCTCTAACGGTCATTTAGACGCGTGGCATCCAGGCTACTTTAAGTGGTTTGCTTGGAAAGCTGCATGTGTGACCCCATTATTCTAGCATGCGTAGGTGATGACATTCAGCTTGTCAAAACAGGCTCTCTCTCCATGCACGACGCTGAAAGGCAAATGAACATAAGTGGAAGTAAAATTGCAGTGTCTTTGTATTGTGCAGACACCTAAATGTACTGGTAGTGATACGTCTTCTTGTTCCAAGGAAACTGTGTCTGATGGCTGAGCACCAGAACCTGCTGGTGGATGACTCTACTCTTCAAACTGGCCTCCTTCCAATATTGTTTTCAGCATTCATACAATGACTTCCATTTATGTCTGGGAAGTGTGTAGCTAGCACGCTAAATCATTTGCATTGCTTTATAACTGGCCTGCTAATAAATGTAACGTATTCATGCATTAGTTAATTTTTAGAAAAGGAAAGTGTATCCCAGTGCCTTCTGGGTAACTCATACAGTCATCTTATACCACAGCAATTTGCCATTGATTACAATTTTTAATTTACACATTACATTTTATCCATTTATAGTTACAGTTAAGGATTTGGAACATACGTATGTATCAATTGCATTAAAGCAGCTGAGTATAAACACTCCTTCCCTCACCAGCATCGAAGTTAATAAGACACAACACAGTCCCCAGTCATGAAGACGTTCCTGTGTTGAAGAACGTAAAGTTACAGCTTCACCTCAAACTGTTAAAAAAAAGCGCAATGAAATAACTTTTATGGAATTATGCAGTGGCCAAGCAATTCTTGAATTATATTTTGAATTGTGGAATTTGCATTCATAAGGGGGCACGGTGGCTTAGTGGTTAGCATTGTTCCCTTGCACCTCCAGGGTTGGGGGTTTGAATCCTACCTCTGCCCTATACCCATTGAATGTTTTCCCCATGCTTTGGGGGTTTCCTCCAGGCACTCCAGTTTCCTAACCCAGTCCAAAGACATGCACTGTAGGCTGACTGGCATCTCTGAATTGTCCTGTGTGTGTGTGTGTGTGTGTGTGTGTGTGTGTGTGTGTGTGTGTGTGTGTGTGTGTGTGTGTGTGTGTGAACACGAACGAAAAAGTTTAATATCACTCAGTGATGAATAAAACTATCTGTCTGTCTGTGAATTAAAATTTTTTTT
>CM075031.1:6326909-6363173 GCA_037576675.1 Pangasius sanitwongsei | reverse complement strand
TAGTAGGAGTAGTTATAGTAGGAGGAGTAGTAATAGGAGTAGTAGTAGGAGGAGGAGTATTAGTACGAGCAGTAGTAGGAGTAGTAGTAGGAGTAGTTATAGTAGGAGGAGTAGTAATAGGAGTAGTAGTAGGAGGAGGAGTATTAGTACGAGCAGTAGTACGAGCAGTAGTAGGAGTAGTAGTAGTAAAGTGCACATGTGCACCTGTGTAGCTCTGTGTAGTCTTATTTAGGTCTGGGCAGTCTCACGTAGCTCTGTGTTGTTTATGTAGCACCATGGGCCTGGAGGAACATTGTTTCGTTTCATTGTGTTCTGTATCAGCTGTGTATGGTCGAAATGACAATAAAGCCACTTGACTTGAGTTTAAAAAAGGAGGAGTAGGAGTAATAGGAGTAGTAGTAGGAGGAGGATTATTAGGAGAAGGAGTAGAAGGAGTAGTAGGAGTAGGAGGAGGAGGACGAGGCGGAAGAGGAGGAGGACTAATAGGAGTAAGAGTAGTAGTAGGAGGAGGAGGAAGAGCAGTAGGAGGAGGAGCAGTAGGAGTAGGAGTAGTAGGAAGGGGAGGAGGAGAAGTAGGAGTAGTAGTTGGAGTAGGAGGAGTAGGAGGAGGATTAGGAGTAGGAGGAGGAGTAGTAGTAGGAGGAGGAGGAGCAGTAGGAGTAGGAGCAGGAGGATTAGGAGGAGGAGCAGGAGGAGGAGGAGGAGGAAGATTAGGAGGAGGTTTAGGTGTAGGAGGAGAAGGAAGAGCAGCAGTAGGAGTAGGAGCAGGAGGAGGAGGAGGAAGATTAGGAGGTTTAGGTGTAGGAGGAGAAGGAGGAGGAGCAGTAGGAGTAGGAGCAGGAGGAGGAGGAGGAGGAGCAGTAGGAGTAGGAGCAGGAGGAGGAGGAGCAGTAATTAAGTATTATAAGTATATAAGTATATAAGTATTGCTGTGATAAGTGAATTCCCCCACTGTGGGATCAATAAAGTTTATCTTATCTTACCAGTAGGAGTAAGAGCAGGAGGAGGAGGAATAGTAGTAGTAGTAGTAGGAGTAGGAGGAGGAGGAGGAGGAGGAGTAATAGGAGTAGTATTTGAGTCCCACTGAGATGACCCAAAGGTGCCACCTTTTTTGAAAACAAAGAATGTAGACAGACATGTTATAACCATCACCTCCAGACCTCACATCCGTCTTAACCTGATATTGCTGCACTAGGCTTTTGTAATACCTGGACCTTGGAAACACACACACACACACACACACATTGCAGAGTCAGCACCAAATAGCAGGGCTTTTAAACCATGTGGCAGAGTGCATTGGTAATTTCCATAAATACACCTGACTTTGCCCTTTTCAAGTATTAGAGGAATTTTCACTGTCTTTTTTCTTATTAATGCTTCTCCCCAGAAATGCTAACATATACACAAACACAGCATTTAAAGTTCATTTCCATTTCACCTCCTCCAGCCTGTATCACAAGCATGAATCGCAAGCACATTACATCAGTGCCACTGCTGAAAAGCGGGACGTTTTTAATGCAGTGGCTGGGAAGATTAGCAGGAATGTGTCACCCATTTTACGTGCGTCTTCTTGTGTTTAAAAAAAAAAAAACATTTTTCACACCTTACTCAGGCTAAGTAACAACCCATTCTTACACAAACTGCAAATACAAAATTCTAACTTGCTCTTTTTAGCAATTTCGTATTGTGTAATCTTTTCTTGTTAGTGGTTTCTTTTTGTGTACTCTTTCATTTTTGCAGTTTTTTAATGCGAAATTTTTAGTGTTACCAGTTTCTTATTGTATAACACATTGTAGCTGCTACTTTTGTGTATCTTTTCATTTTAGGAGTTTTTATTGTGTAACTTTTCATTGTAACAGTTTCTTATTGTGTACATTTTCATTTTAGCAGTTTCTTATTGTATAACACATTTTAGCCGTTTCTTTTGTGCAACTTTTCATTTTAGGAGTTTTTATTGTGTAACTTTTCATTTTAGCAGCTTCTTTTCGTGACTTCTTCATTTTAGCAGTTTCCTATTGTGAATTTTTTACTTTTCATAGTTTCTGTCCATGTAACCTCTAATTTTAACAGTTTCTAATTGTCTAGCTTTTCATTTGATCAGTTTCTTATTGTGTAATCTTCTGTTTTAGAAGTTTCTTACTGTGATTCTTTTTATTTTACCCGTTTCTTATTGTGTAAATTTTTTTATTTTAGCAGTTTCTTATTGTGCAACTTTAATCTCAAGCCCCACCATGTAATTAATATCACTGATAAAATAGAAGTTACTATAGAAAGAAGAGATGCAACTGAATATGAATACGTTATTCAGAATGAACAGATAATGTGTACTAAGCAGCTATGAGGCACACTGCTCTCTGCTGAATTTGTCCGCTGCTCCACACCCACGGCGGATTTACACTGGCCTTGATCTTCTGTGTGAGATGTGAATGTCAGTTGCTTTTGTCAGTGGAGGGGAAGTTTGCTCCGCTCTGTTCCTTGTTTGTGCTGTTTGGTGCTATCGCTCTGAGCGGTCTCAGGGCTGCTCGACCCTCTGTGCTGCAATGCGCCTGTGCTCGCTTTGTGTGGCACGCGTGCAAATATGATTTCAGTTTAAAACGTCCCTCTGTCTTCTCAGTAGAGTCGCCTTTTCATAAAGTTCATGCTGACTCCATGAACTTGGGTCTCCAAGAAAAATTTGTTTATTAACTTGTACATTCCTTACGCATAGATTTTTTGCTCTTCTTCTTCTTCTTCTTCTTTATTAAATGAAAGTCTTACTGCAAAACCATATGGGCACTAAAATTCATTTGCTGTAATATTACTGTTATACTACTTATATTACTGTACTATTACTCTTTTTTTCAGTTTCCTGAGGCATAGTGGTGAGGTTCAACTTTTTGGTTTAGACCACGCCCACTTCTGGGCCAAATCTGAATAGGGATTAGTGGCATTGAGCCACACCCCTAGTAGAAAGCTACGCTCCACTCCTATTGGACTGTATGAGTTACAGGTCTGTGCATTTCAGATAAATTCCAATCCGATTTCTGAAAATGCCAAATCTTACAAACTGTATGGAAATTCTAACCAAAGAAAGCAATTTTACTGGATTTCCCCAGTTTGTAAATTTCCATACAGTTGAAAAATGTTCATGTTGTGGATTGAATCTAAGCTGTTCTGTGCGTGACGTGCATCGACTCATTGATGAACCACACTGAAATCCACTTGCACATTACTATTTATCATTAACATGTGAGTCCAAGATTTATTTTGTAATAAAAGCTCCAATATTTTCACTACTTTGTTTAATGGTTTCCTACAAGGAAATCGGTACAGCCTTGTAAAATAGGTTACGTTTACTTTGTAGAAGTTTGTCAAAACAACACAGAAATATAGTTTTTAATCTTTTATTATCATGCGTGTTCTTTAAAATGACGTATATTTAAAGACGTAACATCACGTAACAATATTACCTAATTAATACTACTTGCATTGCTTATATTGCTTATATCATTTATATCATGTAATACTGTACTATTGTGATGTTGCGTTGCAAGTTTATCATACCATGAGTTTTTTCCCCCAATATGCTAAACGCTAAATGCATTAGACTTGTGTCTATTTGTCAATGAGCATATCAATAATAGGACCTGAGATTTAAAAAAATGATATCAGAGAATTGAAGTTATAGAAGAGGAATGCTTTTGGAACCGTTCAAGGACTTTGAATGTTCATATTTGTTTTGATAGCAGATCTCATCAAGATACTGGATCGCATTAAGACCTTTTTTATATACAATGTATAACTATTTTTCACCCAAAGTGTCACTCAGGCACCTCTGATTCTGAGCTCTGGTGTTGTAAATTTGCACATTTGATTAATCTGTAAACAAACTGCCTTTAATCAAATGTAATGTGTCAATTAGTACTTTATATAAATTAATTAACTGAACAGACCAACATTTGCTTTATAGCAAGTTAACTGGAAGAGAAACTAATTATTTAAGGAGCGGCAATAATTTTATGATTGTAATTACCAGCCATTTGTCAGAACCAATAAGTGCTTTAATCAGACCTATTATCAGGGGAATGTTTTATTGCTGTGCTATTTCTTTTGGATTGTGGATCAAATAGTCAAAGCAGAAATGGTCCTGTGGAGAGTAGATATGATAGAAAACAATTAACAACCGAGACAATAAACCACATCATTCTGCACACATTTACTGCGGTGCATATGAATTTTAGAGTGATAAATCATATGAAGCATTTATATAAATTAGCAATTTAATCCAGTTTGCAAGTTAATTGATCCAGCTGATGTTAAAACAATATTCCATCATTATGCACCGAGTCTGAGTTTATGTGTATTGACAGTAACACATAGAAGACAGTGATAACCGACACCATATCAGGGATTAGTCATTAGGACAAGACTACAATTAGAATTGTGTGTGTTAGAGGTGTGTATGTATTTGTTTTTGATGTTAAATATTAAAACAAACCTGAATTGAAATGAATTATGAATGAAGTATGAATGTCAGGTTCATATGATCATGTACTCGTATTTGTACCACAGCGCTTTCTGTATTCTCAAATCTGATTGGTCAAAGGGTTTTCATTAATTTTCTATGATGGTGTGATGCAGAAAAGTAGTTTCAGCTGTGAGGCAAAGCACATAACCTGATTTTTTTTATAATTATTGATTGGACGTTTTCTGTGAGGAGACATTTATTTCACATTTACGGAAAGAGTCTCCAGTATCAACAGTCAAAAAAGGTAAAGCTGTAACTTTAAGTTTTCCGATACGGGAAAGTTTTCAGGATGGAAGGCTTTGCGGCTTGTCGTTGCTGTAACATGACTATCTGTATTTCTTAACTACAATTTATTAACTACAATAGAGAGAAAAAGAAAGACTTGTGAAAGAATTACAGTTTATAGCTGCTATAATGCAAGTGAGAGCAGGAACTAATTTGTTTTGCAGACGGCCCACAATATAAAAAAGTAACTATAAATGGATAAAAATTAAGATGTGTCATTATTAAAAAAGAAATTGTTAGCATTAGCAAATTTCTGTGATATAAGAGGAATAAAACATGTCAGGACTTCACAATTTTGCTGTTATAGGAAAATAATTAACTTCTGGGTGGTAACATTGAATCTGCTTGTGTTGTTGATTATTTTCCTGTTACAGCACGTCCCATCGAGTATTATTCCTTAAGTAAAAAAATACCATATCATTTCCATTAGATTTACATCAAAGGAATAAGAGCTGTTGAACTACTTTGGTAATACACCCAGGCTTTTGAGCCCTTCTGTGCACAGCCGACAGCATACATTATTAACATCTGTAACAGCTGGAGAAATAAAGGTCTTGCGTTAGTGATGCAATGTTAATAAGAAAGTTTCGAGGCCTGAGGAAAGACATCTACCATCATGGAATTTTATTACACCTAGAACGTTTCTGTGGGTCTGGAGATTAGAAGAGGCTTGGTTGAGATCTAGAAGGTTGATTTAGTGCAGGAGTGAGTGTACGTCTCTGGCCCAGGGGCTCTCAGTCTCTCGTGTCCTCAGGTCCAGGATAACTGTGAGGATTTATGAGCACAGCAAGCTGTCCACTGGAGCTTTCTTTAATAATGAGATGAGCTTGAGGGCTGAAGCCACCTCGTCCTCTCTCACTCTTATCAGCTCCTGGGCCTTGGGGCCTGGTGATAGGACAGAGTCGCATGTTCCTTTACAATGTTATTCCTTTCCCTGTGGAGGGATTTTCCATCATGCTGTAATAGTAAGTGTGCCTGCTAGTATTATAATAGCCAAACAGAACTATGACATCTTTTTTAGACCCTTCTGACAGCGCAGTTAATACAACAAACACTTTTTACCCTTTATGTTTTGCTTGGAATTGCATATTTCCTTAAAGAGGAACAATATAATAATAATAATAATAATAATAATAATAATAATAATAATAATAATAATACATTGCATTATTGTTATTAGAAACAGAGGCTAGTGAGTGAATAATTGTTTATAGCTGCTATAATGTAAGTATGTAATGTATATATGTAATGAAACACTTCAGGGGGTGATGTTATAGGAAAATAATCAGCTTCGGGTTAATAACAGTAACTCTACTTCACGTCAGGTCGCTTCACACTACCACAATGTTGATTATTTTCCTATAACAGCATGTCAAGTTTTATTCCTTACATACAGTATATGTAGTAAAGCTACAGTTCAATTAACGCCATAGACATTTTCTCTGTTTGGAAAATGTTCCTTCACCTACGGCTACATGCACACGGATTTCTTCTAAGATAGAGTCTGATTTGTCCACCATCGTTTATGAATCTATTTCGTTTATGACTCAATGTGGGCAGTGGTGGCTGAACAGTTAAGGCTCTGAGTTGCTGATCAGAAGGTCAGGGGTTCAAGCCCCAGCACTGTCAAGCTGCTGCTGTTGGCCATTCGAGCAAGGCCCGTAACCACATCTGCTCCAGGGGTGCCGTATCATGGCTGACCCTGTGCTCTGACCCCAGCTTCCTAGCAAGCTGGGATATGCGAAAACTGCATTTCATTGGCTCTGTACTCGTATGCTGCACAATGACAATACAGTTGAATCTAATCTAATTTCATCCAATGTGAATAAAGATGAGAGAAATGAGAGTGACTTTCTACACTATGTTCATCAGGAACTGTCTGTGCACAATATTATGTCCTATTGATCCCAGGGAGTTTATCTATTAGCATAGCTAAGTGCTTTCCAATGCTTTGTCTCTCACTTTATTGAGTAGCATCTGATTTACATCAGGCGGTGTGTAGCAAAGAAGTAAAAATATTTATTACTGCAGGTAAATATGTTTGGGGAATATTTCTACTTACAGTATATAAATGTTTCTTATGAAAGGGAAATGGCTACTTTGACGATGATCATTTTGGCAGACATGTCTCTATCTACTGAAATATTAACCCTTTCCTGCTGGTACGCTTTCATTTCAACACGAAACTCTCATTCACTTTTTCTTAGTTACCTATTGCTGACAAGCCTCACGTCCATAATCATAGTTGAGTTTGTGTCAGATCATTTTAAAATAAAAGTTGTCAAATGGGTTTCTACTAGCTTTTCTGCACCTAGTGGAGAGTACCAGCCCAGAGGTTTATCTTTGCCAGGGATGTAATGCAATGCCACTAGCTGTATCTGCATCTGTTTAGTGCTCCAAATATCTGTGTCTGTATTTGGATTTAACCCTGACATGGGCATGGCCTAAACAAGAAAAGTTTATTTTTAATTGAATATGAACACTACCACTATGGCCCCAGAAACACTTGGAACAGTCTGAGCATGGTGTGTGTGAGTTCTGGCTCTGACAGTTCCTCAACCTCAGCTACATCACTCAAGTTCATAATAGTTCTCAATTCTATAATTTTCGTTTGTACCCGCTGCAGTATTTTCTAATTAATTTAGTTGGTTGTATTTCACAAAATATAGACAAACTAGTAGCCTAATCTAAAGACCCTGATCAGGCAATTACTATTCAAATCAATTCAATTTTATTTGTATAGCACTTTTAACAATGGACATTGTCACAAAGCAGCTTTACAGAAATTCAAAATGTATAAATAAAATATTTTATTTTTTAGTATTGTTCATATTTGGTTACACACCTAATGTTTACTTTGTGTTGTTTTGTCTCTGTATACCAGTACTGAGGCAACAACTATGAAGTAGACAAACTGTCTGTTTGCATTTAAAACAGTTGCATCTCAGATCTTAAAGGGTTAACCACAATATAGACAAATCAATGACGAGCTTCAGGAACAAACAGTCTAGATTAAAATCCAATAAGAAGCACATAAAAAGTCTGTAGACCTCAGAGACAAAGAATTATGGACAGAGGAGACTGGATCATAGCACCAGAAAGAGAGAAATGTGTGGACCTTATGATCCAAAGACAGCCTCTTAATCTGTGAAACATGATCATGTTCACAATCAAACACGATCAGGAACTGGTACTTCAGTAGAAACTGGCACTTTGGTAGATTTGGTTCTCTAATTGAATTGCTTTAAGGACGTTGAACAAGAGCACATTACATTTTGTTAATGAAATAAATGCTCTAAGATACATTATTTTATTCATTCATACTCAGTAGATAGTTTATTCTAGTCAGGGTTGTGGTGCATCCAGAGCTTATGTCAGGAACACTGGGCATGGGGCGAGAGTACACCCTCCTGGGATACCAATAAATCCCAGGGCATCATGCGCACATATGTTCACACCTAGAGGCAATATAGCATAGCCACCTACTAGCTTGTTTTTGGTAGGAGATAGGAAAGACACCCACATGAACAAAGGGAGAACATGAGAAACTCCACACAGACGGTCGTTTGAGCTCAGGATCGAACTGCGGACCCTGAAACCTCAACATATTGGGCATGCTGTAGATTCACAAAGAAGAATTGTGTAAATGATGTCACATGCAAAGTAGGAGGAGGAGGACACAATATTTTTTGCATGTGTTAATCATCTTGATAGCTCTGGCGAGTTGTGATCTCAAAGAAACAAACCAAAGCATGCCACATGTTTGTGTAAATGCACATTAGGTGTAATGTTAATTAAAGTAAGTAAGGCAAGTTGAAGCATTGTTTAGAATATTACATGAACACAATTTATGAGAAGAGACATGTGTGTGTTCTGTTCATTAGCTAAACTTGAATGAAAACAGATGTGAATGTGCAGCAAGCTGGTGCCAATTGTCTTTGCAAATTTAATACTTGTCTTTCAATTGTACTAATTTGCACTAACAAGTGACTTTCGGTCTTAGTAAATTACACTGCTGGTGCTAAATTATTATATTTGCATAGACACCAGCCTGGGTTTTTCAAATGCCAAAAAAAAGCAGAAACGCCCCAAATCGCATATTCAGTAAGGCAAGCATGTGAAAGATTCAGTCCTCTGTAGTCCGTGTTAATAATCAGCAAGCACTTTTGGGTTTTACACACTGAAATAGTTTGTAAATCATGAATTTGGTGTTTCAAAACTATCCTAACAGTTTCTCAATCCATATAGTTTACTAATTTATTGTTTATAATACTATCTGTTTTTTTTTTTAAAAAATTGTACATTGCATGACTATCACATCATGAAGTTTTCAAATTGCATCATTCTGATGCAGCTTGGTATACAGCTGTGAGTAAACGGCACAGGTGTAACAGCACAACCAAACCCCTAAACCGTGCAAGACGATCCTCAGAACTTTCTAGAGGTTTTAAAAGAGATGGAATTGGAAAACTTCAACACGGCTAAAACCCCAGATGGGAGTATTAAAGACTGTCAGTCAAACATGAAGACTTGAGCTGGTGGTTGTGAGTTTCCAAGTGGTGCCTTATAAGCACCAAAACCCACATCATCCATTGGTGATAGCACTTGTGTGTGAAAATTTTCCCTCTTGCTGTCACTCAGAAATTCTTCCCACTCTCTGCTATCTCTCTCACCACCTTGCCGGCTCCGTACAGAGGCAGATAAAGAGAATGGGGAAAGTGGGGGGTGTGGATTTAATTTTATATTAGTTAATAAAAACATATCACTGTTTTTCCTCACACGCTTCCTCTCAATGGATGTGCCTCCCATTTCTGCTATCTAACACTTGCTTTATTAGCGCAACACAGACATTGGCACTCAAGGGATCCTCTTACAGGTTTCCTGTGTGCTATCCAGTCAGGTCCTATTCTTGTATTTCTTCACGGCTGCTCGTTAGCATGTGTGCATTGAGATGAGGAGGTGTGCTGGTATATCCTCAAAAGTGTTTCTGATGTCTTACTGAGCAATTATTTTCTCTATGATCAGTTCTCACAGGCTAATTGCGTTACTTGTGTGGATTCTTTGACTAATATAGAAAAGACATAGCTGTCAGGACAATTACATCTAGCCCACGGGAATCAGGCTTGGTTTTGTGGAACATTGGATACAACATCAAATGTATGATTAACCCCAGGTCTGGTTTAGCTTCCTAATATAATTGAGGTGGATGCCAAAACTAATCTACAATATACCAACGGGTGTAGTTTTGACTTCGATCTAACAATGTCAGGTTTGTTTGGAATTGGAAGTGCTGTTTTAGAGTTAGTAGGCGGTGGCTGCCAAAGAGCCACCGTCGGACCTTTGAGCAAGGCCCTAAATCTGGTTACTGCTTAAAGGAGCAGTCTGTAATATTGAGAGCCCCCATCTGCCCTTGAGCTGAAATTTCACTTACAACAAAAAACAAGGATGAGTCTTCCATGTGGTGGGAGCGCTCAATGCATGCCCATAAGGAAGGTCATTGAGGACATCACAGCTGAAAAGGCCTCTAGTTGGCTGTGGATCAGGAGGAGTTACTGACACAAGTCAGTGTCTGAATAACACGTACTGGGTTGCGTGGTTGAGGCTGTCTCATGTTGCAAGATCCGAAACACCCAGTGACCCCAGGTTACATCACTGATGATGTGTCCAAGTGAATCAGAAGATCTATGTAAACAGGCAGAGCTGAGGAACTCTGTTACAGTTGCAAAGGAGCTAATTACAGGGCTGGGAAAAAAAATTAAACAGAAACCTAAAATGAAGAAAGTATTCATATCCACTGCATGGAAATATTATTTAAGATTCATTTGAAATTGTATCGTTGTTATTATTATTATTATTATGATTATTATTATTATTATTATTATTATTATTATTATTATAGGTCTGTAAACATTTTAAAAATACAAACTTCACCGTTAACACACCCCTTTTCCACCCGACATGAATGTTAACATGCATAAAATCATCAGCCAAATGATTCCATGTAAATAGACGTAATAGTAAAGCATAAAACATAAGCCAACTATTGTTAAATGTTAACACATCATATTATTCAGTCTGCATGCAGAGTCTAAGGCTTTAATATAACAAAAAGGGTTTTTTGTTGCAACACAGGCCTTTGCAGCCACTGATATTGCACAATACAGTACTACAATGAAATGCTCATCCATTTAAGCTCTCAGACTTCAATGTCTAGCATTGACAAATAACTAAGAGCGGACCTTCCATTTTATAAAACTGCTGAGCTACGCAAGATCAGACCCGATGGGACTTTAAATTAGGAATCACATGGAAACTGCTGCAGAAAATGCTTTAATCTGCAGTATAATTTTCTTACAAATATAAATACCTTATGCCTCTACGCCTCCCTTCTATTCCATCACACCACCATTTGTTTTCTACAATTACCAAAGCATGCACAATTACAATAGCAAAGTCTTCTAACAGACATTTCTCAGAAGCTGGACTAGAGCAGGTGAATTCTGGTTTGAGTGATTTGGTGATTCTCTTATACAACGGCGCCCCCCAGTGTATGTGTAACACAGCCTGCCACATGCCTCCATATGGCACAAAGTTTTTATGCCACTCCTAAACCTGTTGCTTAATATTTCCATCCTTCACCACTCTTAACCATGTAACTGTGTGTGTGTGTGTGGATGTGGGTGTGTGTGTGGGTGTGGGTGTGGGTGTGCTTGTGTGTGTGTGTGTGTGAGAGAGATGCGTTGGATGGGTGTATCCCTGAGTCATTGTATTCTGTGACAGGCAGTAGCGTGTGTGTGTGTGTGTAGGATGCTTTGGATGGGTTTATCCCTGAGTGACTGTATTCTGGGACAGGCAGTATTGTTCCTTGGATAAGCATTATTGTTCCAAAGAAACGCAGTAGTATTCCCAGGATAAGCTGTAGTGTTTCCAGGATAGGCAGTATTGTTCCTGGAATAGGCAGCAGTGTTCACATGATAGGCAGCAGTGTTTCTGGGATAGACAGTTTTGTATCTGAGATAGGCAGCAGTGTTTCTGGGATAGACAGCAGTGTTTCTGGGACAGGCAGTATTGTAAATGGGATAGGCAGCAGTGTATCTGGGATAGGCAGCAGTGTATCTGGGACAGGCAGTATTGTATCTGGGACAGGCAGCAGTGTATCTGGGACAGGCAGTATTGTATCTGGGATAGGCAGCAGTGTATCTGGGACAGGCAGTATTGTATAGGGATAGGCAGTATTGTATCTGGGATAGGCAGTATTGTATCTGGGATAGGCAGTATTGTATCTGGGATAGGCAGTATTGTATATGGGATAGGCAGTGTTGTATCTGGGATAGGCAGTGTTGTATATGGGATAGGCAGTGTTGTATATGGGATAGGCAGTGTTGTATCTGGGATAGGCAGTATTGTATAGGGATAGGCAGTGTTGTATCTGGGATAGGCAGTATTGTATAGGGATAGGCAGTATTGTATCTGGGATAGGCAGTATTGTATAGGGATAGGCAGTATTGTATCTGGGATAGGCAGTATTGTATAGGGATAGGCAGTGTTGTATCTGGGATAGGCAGTGTTGTATATGGGATAGGCAGTGTTGTATATGGGATAGGCAGTGTTGTATCTGGGATAGGCAGTATTGTATAGGGATAGGCAGTGTTGTATCTGGGATAGGCAGTATTGTATAGGGATAGGCAGTATTGTATAGGGATAGGCAGTATTGTATCTGGGATAAAAGTCAGACTTTGTATCTATTTATTGCTTTTACTGCTTGTTATTGCACAAGAATAGAAGTTAGAATTTAAAAAAATCGAAGCAAATTGAATTTTGGTTAAATGTATGATTTACATTCCCATTATATTGCTCAAGAATGCTTACTAAGTTTGTCCAACGATTGTAAAACGCAGTTAGACTGCGCATGCGCAAATCTGTTTAACTGTTAATCGTTTCGTTAAGTTTGTCCTTTCGGGCGCTCCGTAGATCTCCGACATATTGTTTGTGAGGAGCGATTTCTTGAAGACCCTGAGGGAGCGAAGATTATTTCCTTTAGATCATCACAGGGCGTTAAAACTGCTTACCTTGTAAAGTCAGCAAGATGGGTAAGTCCCTGTATGTTTTGGTTTTACGTACATTTGGGTGATTTTTGTGCTTTGTATACCTGAAAACGCCCGACAGCTAGCGCACTTTAGCCGCCTCATTAGCAGCTGCGGCTGGTGCTAGCTAGCAAGCCAGCGCAGTTCGGCAGAACCTCAAATGTCTCCGTGTTGGACACGAAGTCCACTACATAGCGCGAGAGAGGAATTATTATCATTCCTTATGTAGTGCCCCTATGTAGGGAGGAAGGGTGTCATATGGAATTCTGCCTCAGTGTTGTGTTACTGTAGTGACTTAGCGTAATAGTGGAGATATATGAGGAAGCATTTTATCGCTGTAACGTGTGTGTGTGTGTGTGTGTGTGTGTGTGTGTGTGTGTGTGTGTGTGTCTTTAATACCAAGGTTCCTTTAATAATGTAATTTCTTTTAAACTGTACTTTGGACTGTCTACAAGTCATATTATACAAAATCCTAATTGTCTAAATATTGTAGCTGTTAGCTTTAAATTATGACACTTATTTAAACACTTATTTAATAATAAACATTCCTGTCATTCAGTGATTAATCGACGTGAGTCGTCAACAGGCAAAGTCCATGTCCATGTGATTCTGGTTTTGTCAACTCTTTTCAGGGGAAAGTAGCTGATGCATGCTCAAGTCACCAAATGACGTCATTGGCTAATCTGCATATCCATTGAATCTTCTTGATTATTTGTGTAACAACACATGAATTTTTTTTTTTACAGAGACACTTAGATTAGAATAGAGTTTGATCAGAATTAGAAAACAGTAGATTATTGCTGGGTCTCAATTCGCTTACTTCTACTGTGCACTAGAAGTGTGTACTCTTTTTGTGATTAAAAAGTACACACTTTTGAGTGTGTAGCAAGAGAGTATGCGAGTACTGGGACATACTAACTACCACATCATGTAACGGAAGAGAGCGTTGTTGCCTAGTTACACACAATGTCTCCTCGTTGCATTTCAGCTTTTCTTCATTCATTACTCCTTATAGAAATTAATTCACCAATCCCTTGATTTATTTTTCCACATTTCATTTCCACCTCTCTAAAATGCATCCTTGAATTCGTCAAAAAAAAAAAAAAAAACATCACAAAACTCCTCTTCCTTCGCACAAGGAGTTGTGGGTAATATTAGCTGAAAAAGTGTTGAGGGATCCACACTTGGAAAATCTGCCAGAAATCGTAGACCATCCAGGTACCTCTGGGATCCTCACTTCAACATACTACGATTTGGGACACACTCATTCTAATCTCGGATACTATTTAGGGCGGATAGTAGGTGAATTGAGAGGCGGCATATGACTTGTTTCTTATCCTGTTTTCACGTGACGTCGGAGTGGTGATCAGTGATAAGTCATTGTTTTGTGAGCCGGAGAGCCGAATCGAGTGCAGGACCATCACTAACATCTGCTCAAAACATCGCTGGATTCATCAATAGGCTTTTTTTTTTATCTATTTTTTTTTTTAAATGAAGTTGAAAGTCTAAAAAGTCACTAAATCCAGAGACACAGTCACTAAGTTGGCGCCAGTGCGGGTTCATCTCGTCCCTGAAGCACCTCGTCAGAAGTCGTTGTCGCCGTGTCAGCCTTTCAGTCAGCGGCAAAGTGTGTGAGGTTTGTAGAAAAGAAGGTCGTTGAATGTTGGGAAAATGAACGAAAGAGCACGTGACTAGTTGTAGTTATGTTCATTGCGTGAAACAGACAACAACATGCAGGTCCACAGGGCTGTTAGTGAGATTTAGCTCTTGCTTCATCTCTACCTAATTAGAGCGATGCGGCAGCACTTTAGTCTTTTATTCTGTCCTTATCATCTGTACACTCTACTCAAACAGATCATCTTCCAAAGCTTTTTCATGCTACTACCGCTTACATCATCAGAGCACTCCACCTTCGGCTTATCCTGTAGTTAATCCTCTTAGACCTTTTGTTGAGGAAGAAAACGCAACACGGTGCGCTGTTCTAGATAAATAATCAGCGACAGGGTGGAGCGATGCGGCCCGACACAACCCTGTTATTAGAACGAGCGCATTAACAGAAACCTGTGATTTGCCTTTTAGCTGGCACTACAGTCAGAGCTGCCGTTATAGAGAATTAATCAACACCTGACCAATCAGATCTGAGAATTCAACAGTGGTGTGAGGATTCATGCACCAGGAGGGATATTTAGCTTTACTTCCTGAATCCGAGTCTCTGTTTTAGAGCCTGACTTTAGCGACATGGCTCCGGTGACCGAGGCCGATGCCACGCTGCTATTTTCGAGGGACATGTGATGTATAACTATAACTGTAACGCTGCACTCACTGAGCTCTTGCTTTACTGGAAAACTAAATCTGTAACACGTGGAAAAGGTTTTCACCCTCCTGCGTCTCTTAGGACGATGACTAAGCAGTGGAGTTAGGAGCCATACTCAACAGCGGTGTGCTGAGTCATTGCAGTCTTTTCGACTTTCTGAGTCTTTTAACTCGGAGCACAGCGAGGGATATGGTCAGCTCCAAAAGTATTGGCCCCCTAGATAAAGCAGGGTGGGGAAAAATGTTTATGGGGTTCGATAGACAGGTAGATAGATCACTTTATTCATCCCAGAAGGATATTCATCTTTGCTTGAAGTACATTTGAAGTACACGTATTTTAAAAAGACAACATTTCAGAAAGTCACAATCATTGGCAGGCTTAGAAATGTTTAACAAACCAAATGTTCCCTTTTCTATTTTTCTTTAAAGTTCAGGCGACGTGTTTAGAATCTCTTAAGCGGTCATCCATGACTTCCTGTTTCACTGAGTTATACACAGGACGAGTCCAAATTCCCTTCATCATTCAATAACACAGTGAAGAGTGTGTTGAGAGTCAGATCGCTTTCTCACTGCAGCCGAACCACACCGGTGTTCTCTCGTGTTGGTCTGAGTGTTGTCTCCTGCACAAATGAACCACGTTCGAAGGGGAAAATGTAGCAGATGTGCCGCGACTATCTGAGCGAGGTCACTCAGTCCAGTTCAGCTGCGGTGTGAGAAAGTGATTAGATCCTGATTCAACCCAACTGCAGGACGTGAATCCAATATGCCGTGTATTTTGGGTCACAGTTTTTTTTTTTTTGTAGATCCTCAAGACGCAAAAACTGAGCCAAAGGACAGAGCTGGAGAACTGCAGAAATGTGACGTTTTGGAGATTTTAAACGTTGAAAGAAAAAGAGAAAATAAGAGCTGGATGTGATGCACAAAACTAGTCAATAAACTAATTTCACATGGAGCGCCAGCACTGTTTTCTGTGTTTAAGTGTTTTCGCCAAAAGTGTGTTTACCTTCTTCCGTCTCTATGTTTCTGACCAGTTAATGAGATTTAGGAGTGCATATACAAACCTCGACCAACATTTCAGTTTGTATTTATGGCATTTGGCAGAACCCTTATCCAGGGCCACTTACAGAAGTGAAAGGTACATTTGGCATTTATCTCATTTATAGAACTGCAGGTGAGGGTTAAGGGCAGCTTAACAGTGACAGCTTAGCGATGCTGCGCTGTGAACTTTCCCATCAGTAGTCCAATGCCTGCTACATCTGCTACATTTTTTCCCTTCGACGTGGTTCATTCGTGCAGGAGAGAACACTCGGACCAAACCCAGAGATCCCAGAGATCCCAGAGTGGCTCGACTGCAGTGAGAAAGCGATTTGACTCTGAATCAACTCAGGAAATGAACCAAAAAATGACACACACTTTGGACTGCGTGCAGCATACACTTGCGTCCTCTCCCAGCCAGGTTGATTACAACTCTGCTCATTTTAAAATAAATTAAATTCCCTTGCAAGCATGAGAGCGTCAGGTGTGTGCAGAGTTTTATTGACATTAACGCCTGGAAATGGCAAGATGCAGCTTTTATCGACGCTGTAATCTGTACCAGGCATTTAGTTCAGTGGCTTAGATCTAATCATATCTAAGGTGGAGTCTTTTGTTGAGAGACTGTGGTAAGCTGTTTTTTAAACAGACTCCACCTAGACAAAGCAGCTCACACTGATGGAGCAATGGTGTGTGAAGTGCGCAGTAGAGCCCTTTTGTATTAAGCCTAATGTATCTCACACATGCAGAGCGCTGAGCTTGTTCAGACCAGGCTTCCAGACTATTAATGCTACACACTCTTCACACCGCTCCCTAGAGTGTGTAGCATTAGTGATTGTTGTGCTCCTCCTGTAGCAGCCATTGTCGTACTGGGCGACGTATTTGGCACATAGTTTGCGTTTGTGAACAGTTACTGCTTTCATAAGCAAGATGTAACCATACGACTGGTGCACTTCCCCTTTCATTAGCAGACCTCGTCTCTTCTGCTGCGGCTGCTCCAGTGACGTTCCTGATCTCGGTAGTTTCTTTAAGATGTTGTCAAGGAATTGTTTTTAGGATGTTCTTAGAGCTTTACGAGGCATTGATAGAGTTTATAAAATGCTTACAAGGCATCATTACCAGCGTTAACAGAATTACTGTATAAGCACAGTTTATGTTTATGAAGATGAGATTTGAATTTTTTTCCCTAGTCCCCACCAGAGTATTTCAGATCATCTCAGGAAGGTGCCTTTAAGATTTTTGCCTTCTCTTGTCCGTCAGAGCCGTCAGCGAGTCCTGCGAAGGATAACTACAGGATGAACCGCTACAAGAACAAAGCGCTTAATCTGGAGGAGATGCGCCGGAGACGAGAAGAGGAAGGCATTCAGCTGAGGAAACAGAAAAGAGAACAGCAGGTAATATTTCTCTTTCGCCTTGTTTCAGAGGTGTCACTCCGGGGTTTCGTTTCCATACGGATCTCCAGCGTCTCGCTTTTTTTTTTTTTCCCCCCCCTCCATTGATCCCTGAGAGGAATCCAGCCCGAAATATGTCATATTTAAGTAGTAAAGATTCGAGCGTGGGCTGTTCTCTGTACTGTTGTCACGATACCACAGAAAGTACTGAAACGATCCTGGAAAAATCCAGGGAAAATTGATTTCTCCTTGTGGTCAACTACACTCCATTAACATTTTATACAGAAACATGATTGTGGGATTTAACGCTGTTGATAATCTGTGTCCACAGTGATGCTGCTCTCACATCACCAACACTAACACAACCCTAACACTCCCCTAAACTTCGCATCCTTATAATATTACGCTATAACAGTGGTTCGCAAACGTTTTGTAGCCAGGCACTGCTTTAAATGTGAAATTAATTTTGTTTTTCTCACTTATCCCCAACTTGCAAGCTGATTATTTGGGCGATTAGTTTTTTTTTTTGGTTTTTTTTTTTATATAAATCAGTGCATTTTGTGACCAACAAGAACAAGTGCCTTTTAAAAGCGGTGACATTAAACCCTCCTTGCAGCCGCTTCCCATAAGATTATGTGAAAAGTGTGTGCTGGTTGAGGGGCGAAAAACTTTGTCAAAGTACCCCAAGCCCACAGGTTTAACATCTCACTGTATGTTCACATATGCCACAATATTGCACAACTCTACAAGTAGTGTTCTAAATAAAAGAATGGTATCATTCCCGGGGAAGAATCTCTCGCCTTCGATACAACCGCAATGAATCAAAGTAGAGATGGGTATACAGATCCATCACCCGTATAAGCCCTGAGTAAACTTTCTCCCTGATCCTACCCCTGACGTGTTCCACTGGTCTGCCTGTCTGTGCTTTCTGCAGCTGTTTAAGAGGAGAAATGTGGAGCTGCTGAACGAGGAAGGAGGAATGTTTGACAGCCCTCTCATGGACGCTTATGTCAGCTCCAGCACAGCACCAGTGAGTCAGAGCCATTACCTACACAATACCTGTTCGTTTGCTAACCTACAGTAATCCTGTACTCATCAGCAGGACCGTTTCACAGCTGCTATTGCTGCCGGTTTGAGATTGGTGAGGGAGTCACATGTTGAGCAGAAAATGAAAGTATCGGGATGCTGTGTGCTGATTTTCTTTTTAGGAAGGAGTCATAACACGAGACATGGTGGAAATGCTCTTCTCAGATGATCCTGAACTGCTGCTGGTTACCACTCAGAAATTCAGAAAACTACTGTCCAAAGGTATCCAAGACACACGTTATTAGTTAAGAGCAAGGTTGAATTCTCAATTCTGATTGGTCAGAAGGTGTTGATTAATACTCTATACGAGTGTCTCTGACAGTCATGCAGTCTGGAATTCAAAACACAGGTTTATATGAACGCGTTTGTTCGGATACGTTATCGTTTCTATAGTAACAACCCCTTCACAGTCTTGCATGGCAGATGCTCCACATTATCTAAGCCCAAAAATAAACAGGTTTTGCAAAAATGTGCTTTTATTTAACAAGCAAAACATGTTCTTATAGATTGGTAAAGTTTTCCGTTAGGAGATGTTTGTTTGACATTTTTGGAAGGAGTCTCCAGTGTCAGTGCTTTGTATCAGTCAGAGGTAAAGCTGAAACTTCAGGTTTTCCACCACAGGAAAGTCTTCAGGACCTTCGGCTTTTATGGTTTCTCATTAACATGACGGGCTGAATTTTTTTTCCCTTTCATTAACTTTAAGAGAAAATGAGGGGATGATTGTTTATGGTTGCTGCAACGTAAGCGATACCATGGACGACAGTGAATGTAACGCTAAACGGATAGAAAATGCAACTTGTAATTTGATAAATAAAAAAAGGATGTGCTGTTGTAGGAAAATAATCCATGACAAGGTAGTAGATCGCTTTGCTATAACAGCATTACCCCGTCATGGCTTATTCCTTACGTGTCCTTTGTTTGTTTGTTTTATTTATTCAAGTTGTTCTTGCTCTTGTTCTCGCTTGTTCCAATGCACATACCAAACTAAGCAATTCCTGCTTGTTATTCCGCAGAACCAAACCCACCCATCGATGAGGTTATCAGCACTCCAGGAGTCGTAAACAGATTTGTAGAGTTCCTTGAAAAAAGCACTGATTGCACGTTGCAGGTAAACATGACAGCTACTGTCTTTTCCCCATGAGTAATTCTCTCTCTCTCTCTTCATCTTATGATGTCTTCGCTCGCTGTGTTAACGTCTGTATTCCTCTACAGTTTGAAGCAGCCTGGGCACTGACCAACATCGCCTCTGGGACGTCTCAACAGACTAAATTTGTGATCGAGGCAGGTGCTGTGCCAGTGTTCATCCAGCTGCTCAACTCTGAGTTTGAGGACGTCCAAGAACAGGTACTGAGTTTATAAACGGAGGACGAAGGCAGCATTTCAGCAGTGTGTTCGCCGTCAGTGTGTTCACGGGCATTAGTTGGACGTGCTCCAACGAAGCTGCAAGAGCAAAATTAATTCTCTTAATCATATTGAAATGAGTTGCAAATTAGGTTTGGGCTAAATGCAAAACCTGAAGTGTGGGAATAAATTTCTCTTGGGCACTGTCCAACACTAATTAATGTTTTAAAGGTTTTGTTCACCTTTCAAAGAGAGAAAACTACACTCGCCCGTCAGTTTAATAGGAACCCCTGTACAGCTGCTCCATTATGAAGTCAGTTAATCATGTGGCAGCGGTGCAATGCGTAACATCATGCAGCTATAGATCATATATAACCTCAGTTAATGTTCACGTTAGACCTCAGAATGAAGAGAAAATGTGATCTCTTAGACTTTGACTGTGGCATGGTTTGAGTATTTCAAAAACTGCTGATCTTCTGGGTATTTCACACGCAACAGTCTCTAGAGCGGCTGGAGATGCGCTGTTGATCAGAGAGATCAGAGGAGAATGGCCAGACTGTTTAAAGCTGACAAGAAGGCTACAATAACTCAAATAACCACTCTCTACAACCACGGTGAGCAGAAAAGCATCTCAGAACACACAAAACATCACAAAACATTGAGCCTTGAGGTGGATGGGCTACAACAGCAGAAGACCACATCGGTTCGGTGTGTTGTGCATTCTGAGATGCTTTTCTCCTCACCACAGTTGTAAAGAGTGGTTATTTTAGTTACCCGAGCCTTCGTGTCAGCTCAAGCTTAAATTATGATATTTACTTTTTACATGTATCTCTGTATTCATACTTTAAGTAATTTTCAGTTGCCCTCAGTAAGGAGGACATTGAGTGCGGCCTGGTGCCTGCTTCCCTCTGTGGTTGTGTTATCATGAGGCAACTGAAGCCTTTCTGTGTTCAAGGAAGTTGTTGTGCCTTTTTCAGCAATGTTGTCAAATGAAATTTGAAGGAAGCTGTTAAAATATTTGTCTGTAGATGATTGATAGGTTTTTATCTACAACGTGTGACAATCCTGGCCATCTGGGCAATGTATACAGTAAATGGTTGTTTTCACTCCGATGACAGATGCATATGCAGGCATTATATTCAGAAGTGATTTAGTGCATGACCCACTGTACACGAGTAGCTCAGTCGGCTTTATCAGTAGGCTTAACGAGGAAATGTCGCAGATAATGCTAAAACCAGCTTTGTGGGTGCAAACATACACCAGTCAGCCATAACATTAAAATCACTGACAGGTGAAGTGAATAACATTTGAGTGTCTCGTTACAATGACACCTACCAAAAGTAGTCCAAGGAAGGACAACCGGTGAACCAGTGACAGGGTCATGGGAGCCCAAGTCTCATTGATGCACGTAGGGAGCAAAGGCTAGCCCGTCTGGTCCGATCCCACAGAAGAGCTACTGTAGCACAAAATGCTGAAAAAGTTAATGCTGGCTATGATACACTGTGTGTTCTGACACCTTTCTATCGCATCACTGACCCCTGTCCACCGCCAAAAGAGCCTACAGTGGGGACGTGAGCATCAGAACTGGACCGTGGAGCAATGGAAGATGGTGGCCTGGTCTGATGAATCACGTTTTCTTTTACATCATGTGGACGGCCGGGACTGTGTGCATCACCTGCCTGGGGAAGAGATGGCACCAGGATGCACTATAGGAAGACAAGCTGGCGGAGGCAGTGTGATGGTCTGGGCAGTATTCTGCTGCGAACGTTGGGTCCTGGCATTCATGTGGATGTTACTTTGATCCGTATCGCCTACCTAAACATTGTTGCAGACCAAGTACACCCCTTCATGGCAACGGTATTCCCTAATAGCAGTGGCCTCTTTCGGCAGGATAATGCGCCCTGCTACACTGTACAAATTGTTCAGGAATGGTTTGAGGAACATGAGTTCAAGGTCTTTGTCTCCACACAACGTAAAGCGCATTTGTGTTTTTTTTTTTTTGTCTTTTAAATTCAAGAGCAGAGATGGTGAGAGAAACAGTGAAAACTTAACTTGTTTTGCAGGTGTTCCACAGCATTGAATGTAACTATGAATGGATAAATAGTATGGCATGTCACTCTTTAATGAATAAAAATGTTATGGTTGGCAATTAACTGTGATATTTAAGCAATATCACATGAACAAGGGTGAAGCTATGCTGAGTATCAGCATGGCTGTGATTCGGCCGTAGGTAACCGCAGCAGTGCCGATATTCAGTATAACCACACTCTCATTTTATAGATAAGAAATTAATATCGAGTAACTGCCATTTCGGACACTATACGGCCAAATAGTTTGTTTATTTTCGCTGCGAGAACGGAAATAGAGCCGAAGAAGCCACACTCTCTGATAGCCTTGTCTGCTAGCTGGCTATCTCACACTGATTCTCGTTAAAGGTGCATCCGATGAAACTGGTATCCCTTCTTCCTTTTCATCTTCATCTGATGAGCTTTCATACTCTAAGTCAGAAGTTATATTCATGAAAAATGTATCGTCTGCAACGTGTCCGCTGACGACGTCGCTAACTCTACTGTAGTAACGTTTTCATTGTTGCTAGAATTGGAATTTTATGTGGCGAACACAGACGAGTGGAGTGATGATAGACACAGTGAAATGTCCCAGTGCAGCTGTGCTAAATATCAGCACTGTTGGAACACCAGTCGGGAACTGGAATTAACCGTTGAATAAGAGAGGAATAAAACTCTTCAGGACGTGCTTTTATTGGAAAGTACTTAACCTCAGGGTGGTAACAGTATCGCGCCCCTTCATTGTTGATTACTTTCCTATTACAGCATGTCCCAAAGTGTTTTATACTTTATATATAATATCACTATCAGTGTTCAAATGATTTCTGCCTCCCGTGTCATTCGTTCGTGTTTGTTTCAGGCGGTGTGGGCGTTAGGGAATATTGCAGGAGACAGTGCCATGTGCAGAGACTTCGTACTGAACTGCAATATCCTTCCACCACTGTTAACGTGAGTGCCGTTACACTGCACCAGAATTCAAGCATTTTGAATGTTTTCAGTTTTACACGTGGTTTCTTAGCTTTCTTTGTTTTATAGACCATTTGAAAGGCTAATGCCGTTTGAAATTTTGCCTAATGCCCCTTTCTCTAAATGGTGGCACAATTTATTATTGTCCTCCCCATTCAGGCTGCTGACCAAATCAACTCGTCTCACAATGACCAGGAATGCTGTGTGGGCGCTGTCCAACCTCTGCAGAGGCAAAAGTCCACCACCCGACTTTGAAAAGGTTTGTCTTTTTCCACTCTGTTCACGCCTCATCATGTCATAACAAAGAAGCCACTATTCCACGTTACACTTGCTCTTCTCTCCGCGTTACAGAATGTGGTTAATAAATAATAGATGAGCATGTGCTTGTCAGTCTGCACTCTTTCCTGCCGTTCCCTTCCTTGTTTTGTCCAGCTGGGCATGACATGGTTTAGGAGGTGGAGCTTTTTCGCAGCTCTGCGGCTGCCAGTCTGCATTCCACAACCGCAAATTCCAGAGAGTTGGACAAACTGTTCAGCTAGGGATCAGTTCTGAACACTTTTGGTCAGAAATAAATCCACCCTGAATAACTAGCATGTTAATCGTTATGTAGAAACATGAGATTTTCACTGGTGTCCAGGGTTTATTTTATAATTAAAAAAATTGTACTGAGATGACTTTTTGTTTAAACTTTTTTTTTCACTTTGGTTAACAGTTTCCTACCCGCATTGCTGCCCGACTACGTGCAGATACTGGTGCAGTCAGAGAGTAATGCGGCAGGGCTTTAATACTTTAGTCTGTCCAGCTCTCTCACTTCATCATGAGCTTCCAAATAGTCACCTTTTATACACACGATACCGTCAGTGCCATTGTGTAGATTGCTAATTAGCTAAGTCGGGTCTTTGCTGTAACTCAGCGCTACTGTGTTGTCTAGCTACGTTGGATTTCTTAATATGACATTAAGCATGGCTGAAGGATGGTGAGTGAGCACAGTCGATTTCTCACAAAAATAATGAAAATACAGCACCAACCTACATACTAGCATCAGAATGACTAAGCACATTAGAAATATTTCAGCATATACACATTTAATAGGTTTCAGGATGGGATTATGCATACATACTGTGTAAACATTGCTGAACATGACACTATGACAGTACGACATTAAAAGTGCTTTTTAAACCTCCAAATTCACCTGGGTTACTAATTGAGTTCGAGAATGTTCATGTGCTTAAAAGTATCCAGTTTGTTTGACCCACCAGCGAATTTATTCATGAGTTTTGTGGTAGTTGGATGAGACCGCTAACAGGAAACTCAGCACATCAAGTACAAGCTGTCTGTTCGATAATGGCTTTGTGTGCGCTGCAGGTGTCTCAGTGCCTGCCCGTGCTGTCCCGCCTGCTGTTCAGCAGCGATCCTGATCTGCTGGCCGACGCTTGCTGGGCTCTGTCCTACCTCTCAGACGGACCCAACGAGAAGATCCAGGCAGTGATCGACTCGGGAGTCTGCAGGAGGCTCGTAGAACTGCTCATGTGAGTCCTGATTGCGCCTTAATTTGGCATTCTTTCGGGATATTACAGTTCAGTTATGGGACATGATGTGGTTCTGTTTTTGCAATTTTTCCAGGCACTCTGATTATAAAGTGGCTTCTCCAGCTTTGAGAGCCGTTGGGAACATCGTCACCGGAGATGACATTCAGACACAGGTAAGTGGGAATGCGTTTTGTTGTTGGGAAATGAAACTGATGAAATGAAATATTGTATTGGTTTGACACACACACACACTCTCTCTCTTTCTTTTCTGCCCTGCTTTGTTCAAGGTGGTATTGAACTGCTCGGCTCTCCCATGCCTCCTTCACCTGCTCAGTAGCGCAAAGGAATCCATCAGGAAGGAAGCCTGCTGGACCATCTCCAACATCACAGCAGGAAACCGAGCTCAGATACAGGTACACACACCTCACCTCACCTCACCTCAGCTGGTGTGCAAGTGGGTTTTTAAATATATATATATATATATATATATATATATGCACCAGTGGACCATAGAAAAGTGTCCCTAATCAATACGTAACCTGTTACCTCTCCTTAGACGGTCATCGACGCAAACATCTTCCCCGTGCTGATAGAGATCCTCCAGAAAGCCGAGTTTCGCACCAGGAAAGAAGCAGCATGGGCCATAACTAACGCCACATCAGGAGGCACGCCCGAGCAAATCCGGTAAAAATGACAATATTATATGAGGAATTGTAAACTGTCTTAAAATAGCGTATGGTATTAATTTTTCTCGCTCCATCATATGTTTAACACAAGGTCTCTCTTACAAAAGTGGCCAGCCCCATCCTTTCCCAGTTTATTTTTTTGTCTTGTTTATCCACTGAGAGCAGGAGTGAAGGGTGCTAAACCAAGTCCATGCTTATGATCCAATTACCAAAAAGAAATGTGAGCCATCTGATCTTACGGCAGCACTTTCCCCTAACAGCAGCAAATGCATTTCAGACTTGTAGCGTCCTCTGTCTACTCAGAGTTTAAGATTACATGGACCATACAACGCTTATACCAGTAGAACTCAGATGTGTTGCAAAAGTCAAAGGCTTTTGCTTTCAAAAACCAAAAAAGATATATGCCCTGTTCACGTATATACCGATATTTTTGAAAACGTAGTATTTTCCCCCCACGTTTAAAAAGAAAATCCTGTCTACACAAACAACGTTTTATGAAAAAAAATCTCTATCTACACTATATCAAAAACTGTTATGTCAAACACTTCAAGTGCTATAGAGAAGAAACAAATGAGAAAAACACCATGTCCAAAAGTTTTAAACAATAAAAATAAAAAAGAGGTAGGAATGCTGCTTAAGGGCAAACATGAATACAAAGTGTTCACCCAAGTCTTATCTAGTACTTTCTGTACCACTGGAGCAATACAGCATGTGTCATTCAGGCTCCTCTGCATGGGAGTGTAATATTAACAAATTAAATTGCAAATAAGGAATTGCAGACCACAAAGTAACAACCTGGTCAACAGCCATGATGAACAGAGTCCTAGCACATTCATAACACGTGCAAAACTGCCGTGGTCGTGCACACGGTGGCGCTGTGACGTTTTAAAACCGTATATTTTTCCTGTCTTTAGAAAAATTTCTCCACCTTGGAGGATGTTAATTTTCAGCGTTTTTGTGTTGTTTGGAGAACGAAACGCTGCGTTTTCTAAAATATCCGAATACGTGTTGGACGGAGTCTTTACAGACAGTAAATCAGTAGTGTTTCATTTCTAAATAGCAATAATCAGCTCAAATCAGCTTCACTGTAACCTAATAGCCAGTCTTGATAATAGATCATGTTTAGATGAGGATATGTCACTCTGGGCCATCTGTGATAATTCACCGGTCAAATCTCTTACACGTGACACAACTGGACCTCCTCGGAGTTATCAGTGCAGCTCAGATTGCGTTAAAACCACTTTTTATTTCCTCCTCAATAAGTGATGCTTCTAATGGATTTGCTGTCATTCCTCTGGCATTCCTGACTCTTTCGTTTTTCTCTTTCTTTCGGTGTAGGTATCTGGTGAATTTGGGCTGCATTAAGCCCTTGTGTGATCTGTTGACAGTGATGGATTCTAAGATCGTGCAGGTCGCTCTGAACGGACTAGAGAACATTCTGAGACTGGGAGAGCAGGAAGCCAAGCAGAACTGCAGCGGCCTCAACCCTTACTGCAGCCTTATAGAGGAGGCCTATGGTAATGTGTTCCCATTATCACAGGTACATGGCAGCCTACTGTCTAAAACCGTGCATTACACGGGAAATGTGGCAGCAATCCGGCTTCAGCGACGGAGCATCGCGGACAGTTAGCATCTGATTACAGACTGAATTAATCAGGCTTGTGTCTTTCACTACGGCACGGAACTATCCAGTAACTTGATCAACACATGACATTCACTGTGTCAGGAAATCACAGCCTGATCTTTTTTTTTTTTTTTAATTTATAACAGAGTTTATAAAACTGGCTATATGCAGGAAGATGGCCTAGGCAAGATTGCAAAGTAAATAATTTCCATGTCATTTTGGTGAAAAATATCGAAGGTATTAAAGTGTATTTTGGCAGAGGAAAAAACATCAATCCGGGGTATTTTTGGCTGTCAGTCACAGATCACGGGCGTCTGGAAGAGGGCAGATGGTGTGAGTTATGAGTTGTGAGTGTGTTATGCTGCACTGAGACGTAGCATCACCAGCAGTTCTAAAAAACACAGTGGCTGCTTTCACATGACTCTGAGGAAGCACGTGTTAGCCGTCACTGTCCTCATTTGTTGGCTGTCATGTGATAAGAAAGAACTGGCTAGTGGAAGGGAATTGGCAAACGACCAAATTGGGAGAAAATCAGAGAAAAAAAAGACTTTATATATAATTTTTTTTTTATTTTTTTTTTTTATTTATTTATTTAGGAAAAATTTTTTTCTTTTCTTTCTAAACAAAGAGTTGCAGTATTGCCATGTATTAGAGGCTGATGTTTCACCTCCTTTTCCTTCAGGCCTGGACAAGATTGAGTTCCTTCAGAGCCACGAGAACCAGGAGATCTACCAGAAGGCCTTCGATCTCATCGAGCACTACTTTGGCGTGGAGGAGGAAGACGCCAGTCTGGCTCCGCAGGTGGACGAGAACCAGCAGCAGTACCTTTTCCCTCAGCAGGAGGCCCCTATGGAGGGCTTCCAGCTCTAATCAATCTCCCAACACTCGGTTAGGCTCCGTACGATGCGTCCAGGTCCTTCCCGTGCCCGTATCTGTACTGCAGGCTGTATCCCATGTGCCCTCAGCAGATTAATCTAGACAGACTGTGAGGAAGCGCGCTGCTTGCAGATGAACTTTACCACTGTTTTCACTCACACAAGACTTCAGGAGCTGGGTTTTTATTTCATTTTATTCTGTCTTAATTTAAGTACTGCCACTTACAGATTGGCTCTGGGTTTAAAAAAAAAAAAAAAAAAGTATTTTCCTTTTCTAAAACTACCTTACTGGGCACACATTCCCAACAGAATCTCATAAACCTGGTGTTTTCTCCTGCTTCATTTGTCTTGATTTTTAAGCCCACATGTGCAGGCCTTTGGAAAACGATGTGCTTTAGATAGTTCTTAGACACGGCTTTATACTAAGACGAAGGTAAATTGTGATTGAAGGACACACTTCACACACTTTTCAGAGGCTTTATGCACTTTAGATAAGGCTGTCTTTCCTCTCTCCTTCTGTTCCTTACTGTGTATTTTTTGGTGTGGAAGTTAAAGACTGAAATTCATCCTGCAGTGTTTAAAATGATATCCAGGCTAGTGGTATTTGAAAGGCAGAATAATTAGTCGTCTACTGTTTGTGGTGTGCGGTGTTCTGAATACCTGTAGATTTGCAATCCCGTTCGAATTATTAATTGAAGAAGAAGAGTGCATAGCGTAGGGCTGGGGTTTCACAAGGCTTTAGCACGAAGCTGAATCATTTGGTTTGGACGTGTGGTTCCGTACCGACACAGCCAGTGTGCTTTCCCTTTAAGTGGTTTGGGGTTTGGTTTCTTTTTCTTTTTCGCTCTGTAATTGCAGCCTAGTGTAAGTAGGTGCTGCAGACTGCGTTGCGATCTTTTCAGAGTTAGGCCCTTGCATGGTTTTATATCATTCTATCAACAGTTTCAGTGTATCCCTTGCCAGGTTTTTTTTTTTTTTTTTTTGATTCTATTAATCAGCGATCAGTAACATTTGACGATTGCACGTGTCCTTACGCTCTCGTTGCTTGGTTTTCAGTCATTTTCTTTGAAAGTGTTTATTTAATTAGTTATTTACGTTTAGGGGCAATTTAACAAAGATGGCAAGGGATACATAAATTGTTTAAAAAAAAAAAAAAAAAAAAAAAAGAGCTAACCTGTAGGCGAAATAAATATAAATATATATATATACACACACACACACACACACACACACAGGAATATAAGGCTATATAGTTGCACACACCTCTTGCACACAAAACAACACGAAGGAGAAAACTGCTTCTGGAACTCTCTTCCACAGCTTTTCTGATTTCACTGCTACTGTTCATTCATATGTTCATTTTTGGGTACTGCTCGGAGGCCAAAATGCGAAGTCCTGTCCTATTTTCATGCAGCACGTACGTGTTAAAAGCAGATTTGAATCGAAATCTTGAGTTCCGAAGCACGTTTCTCCTCCGTGTACACTACACTGACTCGTGCGTGCGTGTGTAACTGAGTAAAGGTTTGAGAGCGGCGAGCGACGGATGAGGAACGAGACAGTGACTGACGGATGTTCCGTGAAGCGGCGGGAAGAGCTTTCGATCGTAATCTGGTAGCTTTCATCACTTCCGATGTTAGCGGTGAAACTTTATAGTATATATAGTTAGCTGAGTATGTGCTCTACGTGTATAGACATATATAACAAGTTTGTGTCGTCCACTTTTTGGTGTAATGCATGATCAGCGTCGAGGACGATGTGCTAGCGTCCATGAGTATTTTGGTCAAGCTGAGATTTTTGAACATCTTGGTGTTTCAGCTAAATATGGATATCTTTTATTAAAATCGTGCCTGGTCCTCAATTTTCCTGAACCGTGCTGTCACTCACCAGAGAATTTTTTTTTTTTCTTTTTAACAAGTTCTCTAATTCATCAAATTAACTGGAAAGTTCAGATGCATTTTTGACCGCGTTTATAGATTTGTTTACATTTTCATGCCAATTCCTTTTATATTGACTGATGCTTGTGAGGCTCGTGTTTATCAGTATACGGAGCGAATCTTCTGGTGAATGATGGCATTCTGTAAAGGCAAAATTGAGGTCAATGTCAGAGCATGAGAACTGTTTCTAGGGGAAAATTACAGTTGAAAAGTTGACTATAATTAAAGGAAATTCAAGCGTTTGAGCCGTAGTTAAAGTGCTGGTGAAATCTTTGCTCGTGTTCTTTGCCTTTCGTGGTTGAGCTCTGCTTGTGTGGTTTGTGACATTTTCCTGTGCGTAGTGCATGAAAATGTTAGCCGTTTCCCATAACATGGCGTTCAGCATCTGTAAACGTTTCCATTTTACGCCAAAGTTTACACTTTCACAGTTCTACTCATCCTCGTAACTTAAAGGAAAAATCCACCCTGAATGACTTCATATCGATCTTTGTAATTTGATCTTCAGTGGCGGTAGTAAGTTAGTTTACACTTCTTTCGTTGACACGTTGGTCTGTCTGTTTCACTTTGGTTAACAGTTTCCTACCCACAATGCCATTCAGCTAGTGATAGTGCTGCAGTGGGAGTTCAATCTCTACCTAAAATGATTGATGCAGCGGCGCTTTAGTCCTTTAGTCTGCACATCTCTCTCACCTCCTCATCTGTACATTCTGCTCAAACAGATCAGATGAGTCCGAATCATTTTGGTTTGTTTGCTATTTGGTTTGGTTTTGTTTTTTTTTTCTCACTGCGTGTAATTAAACACACCAAAAAGTTACCAAAAAAAAAAAAAAGACATAACTGAGGGATGTGTAGGGCTGAAAACGCATTTTACCTTCACTGGGCAGATATATGACGATGGACAGAGTAAAAAAAAGTGTGTGTAGAAATCATAAAATTCACCCAAGCATGGAGAACACAGGGCCGATAAATTACTAGCTAATTATAGAAAAAACTAGTTTAAAACATTTTGTGTATCTTCTCTACTCCTGTTCTCTTTGTGTTCATCTGTACAAATCTTCCCAACACGTAGCAAAAGGGTTCGCTTCAAACGGACTAAACACTGCATGTGCGAAAGCTTCCTTAAACACCGTTGTATCGGCGCTAACGATGACACCCTGGGACCTCGGTGCGGTCCACAACCACAGCTTCTCACAGGAATAAAGAAAATCCTGCATCAGCTAACAAAGTAGCACCAGACTCACTGAGCATGTCACAGATATTTCAATATAAACACGTTAAATGTGTTTCAGGGTGGACTTTTCCTTTAAGTGCAAGTTTTTGTAAACTTGTTTAGAGTAATTATATAAAATCCTGGTTCCAGCTGTTCGGTCCCTTGCTTTGGTAAACAACACAATTTATCACTGAGATCACGTAAGAATTATTTTAACGTAAATGCTGATAAAGCGAGGGGAATCGCTGAACAGTGTGAACCATGTGGAACTGGAGTATACAGATACGCTTTTGCTCTTGGAGCTTTATGTGCATCTTTTTTGGGGGGAGAAAAAAAAACTGCCTGACCAGATTACATTGCACTTAAAGGGATTCTGCAGCTATCTGTACACGTGTAGATAAAGAGGTTACGGCGAAGAGGTTTAGTTCTAAAGTATATACGCGACTTTCCTCTGTCTGTGAGACACTTGGTGGAGGGGGTGGGGGTAATCAGTGGATCATGACACAGAAAGAAATAAACAAATTAATTTAAAAAAAAAAAAATGCAAATGCACTCCTTTTCACAAAAGTGCCAATCAGACCAACGAAGACTGGTGGCTGATGATGTATATCGATTCGTCTGATAATTTTTTTTTTTTCCTCATTTCTTTATTTACTTGAATGTGCACGTATTTGTGCAGATGTTGCTGCTCTCTTATTTTCATATCTTATAGTAATCACATTAAGCGGTTACATTATCTTGAGTAGTTTCTGTAGACATGTGACGGTCTGCTGTTTGTACACCAAATTGGTAAACTGAAAAAATAAATTTAAATGCTAATTTAATTTAAATTATGCTGGACTAATTTACAATTTTTTTTTAATCAATAATTTTTTTTTTTTTTTTTTTTTTTTTTTGCTTTGATTGCATAAAAAAAGTACCCTTTTCATACTGAGATCCAAATATCATAGGAGAAATGTCATTCTTTTTTTTTTTTTTTTCCTGCAGCACTGTGTTTATGATGTTGCTTGCATTTATACAGTTTCGAAATCTCTAATTCTACAGCAGTGTGTAAGCAATCAGGTCTTCTCAATCGCTGAAAATTCGATCTGAACAGGTTTAACTTTCAGGGAAGGAACGCAGGTAGAGCTGTCACCTGCAGCGACCGCTCAAAAATCCGTCACGTGCAGGGAATACACAAAGCTTCAGTTCAGGTTGAAGCACGTCCTTTAGAGAGATTATCAGATCAGGGCTTCACAAATCGAATGCAAGTTGCATTTCAATCAGAAAATTATGCAGACCTGTTGTGGACAAGTTGTTGCATCGGCACAATTTCCTGATGCTCTCCCTGATTAAACACTGACTTCCAAGAAGTGCAAAAATTGCTAAAGGCCACATATGTACAGTCGAGGCTTTCTGGTCTTCCGTCCTAGATCTTGTAGATGATTATATCTTCGAGACTTTTTGTCTCCTCCAAATCTGAAGCCTAATGCTTGGCTCTATCGTCAAAAATAAGTTTAAAAAAAAAAAAACAAAAAAAAAAAAAACATTTAAAAGGCAAACTCATATGTTTACAATGCTACATGTTTCTTCATATTAAATTGTCAATCCATCCATCTTGCCCTGGTGGAGTTTTGTGTCCTGGTCCTGTAATTTCTTTTTTAAAATGTATTTATAAATCTGTTTTCCTCCTCGTTATGCCAACTATTACCCATCTCATACTGTGACTGACTTGACTTTACCGACCGTATGAATGAGCGACACACGTGAAAAACATGAACATGTACATTAACAATACTGTACAAATGTTTTAAAGAGATTTAAAAGGTTTGTCCAGAATGCAAATAACATGCAAAAAAATTAAATAAAGAAAAACAAATATTGCAGTGTCTGAACTGTGGGCTTTTTTTTTATGTAAATGTGATATTTGAACATATAACTTTCTTCTGTTTTGTCTGATTATCTTTAGTATTTTTGGGAAAAAGAAACAACTATGTTGGTAATGTTTTGATTACTGAAGCAATAATCATTTTGAATAATTGCCTATATCTTTAAAGCAAGCATGCATCCGGAATATAAAAGTAAAGCCAGCAGGGAAAGCAGGGGGCCAAGAAGTACTACTGCAAACCCCAAAGAGAAATAATGTGTAGCCCCAGGGGGTACAGTACATTTTCAATAAAGTCCTTACAGAAATCACTTGTCTAATGTAGAAACTGTAGTGTGTGTGTGTGTGTGTGTGCTGGATTTTACGTAAACCACTGATGCTTGGGGTGGAAAAAGGTTTGTCAGTTTTAGTAAAGATGTACACACTAGCAATAAAAGTAGAAACGTTTCTTTCTTATTATTCTTGGAAAAGATTGCTGTTAGATAATTGTAAATTGTTTTTTAAACGTCTACATCTTAAACAAAAAAAAACAAAACAAAAAATAAGCAGCAACTTTTTCCCCAGAGTGTTTGGTGTTTTATCGTACAACCCCGTATATATTCACACTCCGGTTTCTACTCCAGCACATCAGCACAGGAGAGCAAACAGCTTCTTTAATTACTTATTTAATCATCAGTACCATTACGCTTATTGGTAAAGTGCTCACTTCTGTCATTGCATGCTTATTTAATCGTTTTTGTTTGTTTGTTTCTCTTGGGCTGAAAAAGATGTGCTCTTTTTGACCAATTCCGTACAAAATATTTTGATGGAATCAATATAGCTAGCTGATGTTAACTATACACACGTCTAAAGTTAGCTAAGTCAAATAAACACTGATAGAATTTGTTTTACATTAATGACATTCTCCATTTACCTTGACAGAAAATGAGCTCACGTCTGTCGAGCTAGAAAATCGAGTCGAAATGAGAGCACCGGCCAAAAGTTCACTGATGTGACGTGTGAAGTGGGCGGAGCTTCCAGTGGGAGTCAGTTAATATCAGAGAGTTCAAAACACCTACACAACTGTTATTCTAGAGTCATATGTCCGTTTACTTACTGCATATTTTTTTCTGCAGCGTTAACATACTAGTGTACTCGGTTAAAATGCGCAGTTCCTACGCAAAATGCGTAAAGGTTGACAAGTCTGTGTATAACGCAGTATTAGCAATAAATACCCGTCATACAGCCAGCTTTCCCAGAACATTCCTGCCAAGCTGTCACAGGTTCTGAATCACAAGGGTGTGTATCCATGCTGGGAAAAAAAAAAAAAAAAACAGCTTGGTTTGACCAGTAACCAACTGTAAAAACACAAGCCAAGCTGGTCATACTGGTAGACCATCTTTGCCAGCTGGTAAGTGCTGGCACACACACACACACACACACACACACAACAAAATGGCAAATATATAAATGTCATTTACTGATCAGTTTAGTCAAGTAATAAGGGAGCTGGAAAATAACTACCACCTGCTAAAGATCTACATAACCTAATGCTAATAGAAAAACCATGTTTATTTAACATTTGTCTCCGGTGTCAGCGCTTTCAATAAGTTTTCTGCCACGAGAAAATCTTCAGGATAGAGGAGTTTGTGCTTTTTATGGTTTCTCAGTAACATGACAAGCTGTGCTTTTTCTTATTAACTTCAACAGAGAGGGAAAAAAAGAGACTCTAATGAGGGAATGACTGTTTACAGCTGCTATAATGTAAGTGATATCAGGAACTAACTTGTCTCACAGACATTCCACAACATTAAACGTAACATATCGTTTATTAATAAATTAGAAATTGTAATCGTTGGCAAATTTCTGTCTGTTTTTTAATTCGTGGTAAGAGGAATAAAACACTTCAGAGTGTACAGTTAGAGGAAAATAACCCACTTTGGCACGGTAAAGGTAACTATGCTTCACGCCGGGCTGCATCACATCACCCGGCTGTTGATTATTTTCCAGTAACAGCATGCTCTGTTGTGTTTTATTCCATACATAACTTTACTTATGACTGAGGTACTCTATATGTCCAAAAGTATGTGGACAACTGACCATCACAGCCATATGTGGTTCTTCCCCAAACCGTTGCCACAAAGTTAGAAGCACACAATTGTATAGAATGTGTTTGTATGCTGTAGCATTACAGCTTCCCAAACCTGTTCCAGCATGACAATGCCCCTGTGCACAAAGTAAGCGCCATGAAGACATGGCTTGAGAAGGTTGGAGTAGAAGAACTTGAGTGTCCTGATCTCACAGAGCTCTGACCTCAACCCCACTGAGCACCTTTGGGATGAACTGGAACACTGACTGCACCCCAGACCTCCTCACCAACATCAGCGCCTGATCTCACTAATGCTCTTGTAGCTGAATGATCACAAATCCCCACAGCCACGCTCCAACATCTAATGGAAAGCCTTCCCAGAAGAGTGGAGCTTATTATAACAGTAAAAGGGGAATAAATCTGGAACGGGGTGTTCAACAGGCACATTAGTGTGATGGTCGGGTGTCCATAAACTTTTAGCCATATAGTGTATCTAGTTCAAATCTTCAGAACTATATATTGTAGAAAATGTGAAGGGTTTTCTCAGGCTAAAACACATGCATGTGTACATTATTTTAGCTTTAGCTCAACTTTTAAATAATCAAACTGACACTTTTTCATGAATTATTGACTGAATTATTGGTCTATTTTTCCTTCCTTTAAGCCTCATGTCTTTATTAGAGAACTAAACCTGAGGAAAATTTCACTAAGGAACTCGAAGTTTGTTGAAAAAGAGTCTTTTTTTTGTTGTTGCTTTGGCGCTTCTTTTCCCTCCTCAGTGCAGCAGCAGCTTCACCGGAAACGGGATTCTTCCTCCTCCAATCAGGTTTCAGTCTCTTCTTTCTGTTTCCGGCGTCCGTTGGCAGAAGAAACAAGTCCATCTCCAAACATTCCTGGGAGCTTTTGAACATTCCGGTATGGTTATATAAGCGGGATTGTACTGTAGGGAAGAGCAGGAGGGATGTGATGTAGTGTAAGTGTAAAGTTAGAATAATTTTACACTCTTAGTTGCTGTTTTTGGTTTGGTTTTAGCCTGAGAGCTTAGCTAACCTACCTAGCAAGCTAAACAAGTTAGCTCGTTGGGGTTGTCAGGAAGCTAGCAGGCTAGCTAACAGTCATGGTCTTAGCGAGATATTAGCGTGTGTGTGTGTGTTTGTGTGTGTGTGTGTGTGTGTGATAGAGAGCGAGAGATAGAGAGAGAGAGAGAGAAAGAAAGAAGCAGGAATAAATTATTAGCTAATTAGTCTGATTTGGTTAGCTAACTTTAATAACTAGCATGTTCAGGAACGTCTTGTTTATGGAAATTTGAGGTCTCCTGTGTTGCGAGTCTTACTTTCAGCCAACTTCTGTATTTCTGAAATATAAAACAACTTTTCATTAGACTTAATGATCAGTGATGAGTT
>CM075031.1:6315596-6326151 GCA_037576675.1 Pangasius sanitwongsei | reverse complement strand
GTTGGGAATAACGGTGATCAGTGATTGGTTGTTGGGAATAACGGTGATCAGTGATTGGTTGTTGGGAATAGCGGTGACCAGTGATTGGTTGTTGGGAATAGCGGTGATTGGTTGTTGGGAATAGCGGTGATGTTTGATTGGTTGTTGGGAATAACGGTGATCAGTGATTGGTTGTTGGGAATAACAGTGATCAGTGATTGGTTGTTGGGAATAACAGTGATCAGTGACTGGTTGTTGGGAATAACAGTGATTGGTTGTTGGGAATAACAGTGATTGGTTGTTGGGAATAACGGTGATCAGTGACTGGTTGTTGGGAATAACGGTGACCAGTGATTGGTTGTTGGGAACATTGGCTCGCACGACTCAGTCAGTCTTTATATGCTGGTGGTGAGTCGAGTGAACCTGCTCTCTCAGCTCGTGTACCCAGTAGCTGTGATGTGAGCTGGAGAGCCGTATCGAGTGCAGAACCGCTGCTCACGTCTGCTCAGAAAGTCACTATGTTTGTTACTAGGCTTGTTTTTTAAATAAAGTTGCTAAGGAGGTCTAAAAAGTCACCAGATTGAGGGACAAAGTCACTAAGATGGCAACACTGCTGTTACTCTATGATGACAGATCTTAAGACAGCAGTGTTGCATGATTAATAACGTTTGTGTGTGTGTGAGTGTGTGTTGAAATTGACCTCAGTTGCTTGTTCACAGTTGAATAATGAAGAGGCAGGACACTGAGGATCAGGTGGTGGACAACAGTGGAGAGTCCAGTGCAGAGGGCACATCAGAGACTCCAGCTACTCCTGAAGGCCCCGAGAGCCCAAAGGAACAGAACACGCTGACGGATAGCTCTCCAGCTGTTAATTCTGAAACAGACGAAACCTGTAAGAGAGTGCGATTGGGAAGTTTTTAATAATTCCAGATTCATGTCCTACTTCCATGCATGCCATGATAAACAGATTTACCACATGTTTGATCAACATGGTGTGTGAGTAATGTGCCCTTTGTCCTGTATGTAATTTTCCTCATCATGTGCTCTGTGGCTGAAGCTGGATCTCAATCTACCTCCTGTGATATGGCTGAGGAGCTTAGCAGACAGCTAGAGGACATCCTCAGCACGTACTGTCAGGCAGATGGCAGCGAAGACTCGGCTGTACCTAACGGCCAGCCTGACGGCGCTGAGGTCAACGGGCTGGTAGACAGAGAGGACAGCAAGTCAGAGGACGCCAGTCTGAACAGCAACAGCGGCGCAGAGAAGGACCAGAAGAAGCCGCAGGAGAAAAAGAAGGTTAAAGGGCTGGGTAAGTGGATTTTAGGAGTCAAATAAAAGAGATTTTCATTTATTTCTTTGGAAGGCACTTTTTTAATTTAGAGCAAATTTTGATCCAACAGGAATCTGCGGCGCACAGAAACTGGACAGTTGAAGATTGGAAAAAGACCAAGTGATGTTTTTCCAGTCTTCAACTGTCTAGTTTGGGTGAGTCTGTACCCATGATAGCCTCAGATTCCTCATGTGGTCTTACTTTCAGCCAACTTCTGTATTTCTGAAATATAAAACAACTTTTCATTAGACTTAATGATCAGTGATGAGTTTCGCTATTTCTTTTCAGGGGAAAGTAGCTGATACATGCTTGAAAAGTCCCTAGAAGTCCCCATGTGACGCCATGGACTAATTTGCATATTCATTAATTCGTCGCGAGCTTTTGCATATAAAAGAGTGTTAACATGAACAAGGAAGAGTTTCTGAGCACACTTAGAACAAAATGGAGGTTTGTCAGAATAGAAAATAATAGATTGTAACTTAAGTTATAGTCTTTGGTCATGGCACCACAAATTATTTTACAAAAATAGCTATTCAAATTGACCACAGATTGACACAGATTCCTCATGTGGTCTTCTGCTGTTGTAGCCCATCCACCTCAAGGTTCAATGTGTTGTGTGTTCTGAGATGCTTTTCTGCTCACCACGGTTGTAAAAAGTGGTTATTTGAGTGACTGTAGCCTCCCTGTCAGCGTGAACCAGTCTGACCATTCTCCCCTGCTCTATAAAAAATATTTTTTTCTAATACAGTATCATGATAATGTCATACTCTGAGAGAGATTGATAAAGAATTTCACTTGTCCAACATGTACAACAATTTCTAAAATAACAGAAGTTAAGCTCCTGTGCTTTTCATTGAACCATTTATGCAGTGCTTTATCATCTCTACTTCTTATAGGTAAGGAAATAACGCTGCTTATGCAGACGCTGAACACGCTGAGTACCCCCGAAGAAAAACTTGCTGGTCTGTGCAAGAAGTATGCTGAGCTGGTAAGTTTGTCATTCTTATGAGTTGTTTCTGTTATAAGTGTGAGTAATGTATGCGATTAAAAATGTTACTTTTACTTTTAGTTTGGAATTTTTTTTTTTTTTTGCACATGTGGTGCTCACATCCTCTATAGTCCTCTTCTTTAGTGTCCGTTAATGACACGTCTACAGCCACGAATCTGCCTAAATATCAGAACTGTGCAGACAGACAATACCCGAGGCAAAAAGACACCCTGGATTGCTAGGTTCTGTACAAAACTCCATATTGTTTGTGGAGATAAGTGTGGCATTTAGTCTTGGCGATGGCATTTTCGCCAGGCAAAAGTTCTAGAAATTGCAGTGGCATTTAGAGGAGACTTGTGAATTAGCACTGTGTTAGATAGTTTGTTATTTCTGGGGGAAATTGCTTAAGCTTGAGGTCTGAGGCTCTATTATGTGAAGGACGGATAAAATCACAGATTTTAGACATAACATTGTATTTCGTATATGAGCACAGACATCCATGGAATCTCTTCAGAGAGTTTAGCTAGCTGGATATCATAATAGTAAACGTTCTATTATTCACAGAAATCCTGTTGTGCTTTTGAGTCTTTTTATACGTGTGTATGCAATGCTGTGTACACTGGCGAGCACTTGTGCATCAGTGTGTTAGTGGGACTAACAGGAATAGTGTGCCATGAAGATGTCAACTTGACACACACTCCTGGGTAGCTGCAGGACCTGGACCTTGTTCCTGGGTCTGTGTTAATGAACTGCAGTACAGAGCCCTTTGGCAGGCTGCGTGCTTGGCACACCCAGCACTGCCATTTCAGCCGATTGATTTTATTCATCAGAGGCAGCTCAGCCACGCAGAGAACAATAGCGGGAAGTACGCCGGAGACTCACCATGCCTTCTGTGTTTGTTGCTGCTGTAACACATTGTACGTTTGAATATGACCGTGCATTTAAATATTTCCTTGTTACAATAATAATTACAATAATCTTTACTGGACATGTTTCACTATTAACGTGAGCCACTGTGTCAGCGATCTATGTTTGTGACGTGTTCAGAAGGACTTTCCTACATTTTTCGTGACGTGGATTCCACAAGGTGTTGGAAACATTCCTTTGAGATTCTGGTCCATGCTGACATGCTGCATCGCATAATTCCTGCAGATCTGAGAGCTGCACATGCATGCTGTGAATCTCCTGTTCTACCACATCTCAAAAGTGCTCTATTAGATTCAGAGCTGGTGACTGGGGAGATCCCTGAAGTACACCGAACTCGTCGTCATGTTCACGGAACCAGTTTGGTGCATTATCAACCTGGAAGTATCCATTATTAAATGGGTCAATTGGGGCCATTAAGGGCTGCACTTGTTCAGTCAGATAGCCTGTGGCACTGGTATTAAGGGGCCCAATGTGTGCCAAGAAAACATTCTCACACCATCACACCACCAGCACCTGCCTGAACTGGTGACACAAGGCAGGTTGGGTCCATGGAGTCATGGACCCCGCACTGAGAGTCACTGCTTTAAATAATTGTTGGACTAATAGTAGAAATATGTATTAAAAAAGAGTTATATTTTTAAAATGCCTCATTGCCTCGTTTAGCTTGAAGAGCACCGCAACTCTCAGAAGCAGATGCGAGCTCTGCAGAAGAAGCAGGCCCAGCTGATCCAGGAAAAGGACCACCTGAGGAACGAGCACAGCAAGGCCATTCTGGCCCGCAGCAAGCTGGAGAGCCTGTGCCGTGAACTGCAGAGACACAACCGCACACTGAAGGTACACACTTGCGCGCACACACATTATGAAACAACTCTCCAGCTTACGTGCAATTACCATGAGCTAAATTTACAGCAGGTATGATTTTGGAATTTTGCCCTCAACAAAATTCAAGCAAAAATGCTACTGCAGACTACTTGCAGAAGAACATTTCTTAACGGGGGTTGTGCTGCCTGCACTACGCAAATGAACCTCATTGCTCGAGAGGATACAGCCCTGCATACGAAACCACATAATGTAGTACATGTACTACATGTAATGCAGTAAAGTAGAACGCCTACATAGTAGTGTGACTGTGAAGGTGAAAGAGCAGAAACGTCCCAGTTGTACAGCCACTGTAATCTTAAAACACGCCGCTGTGTCTCTGACACCAGCCGATGGGAACTAGCCCACTAACTCTAGCTAGCTAGTTCAAATAAAATACAGTGTAGAGAACAAAACTGTCTCCTCTGATCGCTTTAGACGTGAGTGTTTTTATTACCAGAACTGTCTTTGTCATGTGTTTTATTATCTGCTCTGTGTATTTTAGTCTCCAGCCTACCAAACATGTTAGGCATGATCCTGATAGTGTTAGCACATTAGCCAAGAGAAACATAGCCAAAAAAAAAAAAGATACACTCCAAGGGAGAGAGCAGACGCCCAGGGTGACTCACTCAGATATGTTCGATGCATCTGAGTACAGACTTACTGGCAATTCTGACCCCCCACCACCCCTGACACAGTGCTGACTAGGAATTATCATCATTACAGGAATGTTAGGACGACTTCATCAGCTCAAACCCCTCATATTCTAAAGTATTTGTCCCCTGACTCAGTATTTAAAACAAAATAAAATCCCTACACCTTTTTAAATCAAATACAGAGTGTTGGAAAAGTCAGGATCCATTGAGAGTAAAACATATATTTAATGTTGTAATTATTATTTGCAGCATGCTCTACCTGTTCGCTCTACACGCTCACTCTTACACTCTATGCATTTTCTCAGCCGCTGTATCATGTTTTTACGGATTTTGCACCCCATTGGTTCCTGACTTTTGGGACACCCTGTACATTTCAGCCTAATGACCAATGATTTTAAATCCCAGTCCTGGAATGCATCTCCCACTGTAAAACACCTAATATAGCTCTTTACCTCTTGTATCACCTTGATCAGATGTGGAGCTTTAAAAAAAAAAAAAAAAAAAAAAAACCCACCGAGATTGAGAAACACTGCTGCTGCCTAATTAGGGAGTAAAATCATGTTTTATAGTAGTTTAAGCCTCGATATAACGTCACACTTTTAAAACAGGAAAACCTTAAATGATTTTAGCAACAATGTTAATATTAAATATTTATATTAAATCAATAGCAGTATTAAACTTTGATGGCTGGTGTGTTCTTTACCTTAATGCTGATTGACCAGCAGTTCTTTCTTCAAACGCATGTTAGAACTGTGGCTAAATTTCACACAGAATTTGGAAAAAAGTAATGCTGGATTTATCCAGATAGTAAAGATTTACAGGCTCCAGTGAAATATTTTAATAAAAAGATAAATAAAAACATCATAACCATAACATTTGCATAATGGTAGCCTACAGACATGGGGCAGAAGTGTTCTTTACCTCTTCATCATTTTCTTTCTGATTTTAGAAGACTTTTTTCTTGTGTAGTTGTACATATCAGTGTAGCATATCATTAATGGTTAACAGTTTGCGAGTTCTTTGCCGTGGTACACTGCCCTACTGATATATGTCGCAGCTCTAGTTTTCCCGTCTGAACCTGTAGTGTTTTGCTCGTTCTGGCAGGAGGACGGAGTGCAGCGTGCCCGGCAGGAGGAGGAGAAGAGGAAGGAAGTGACCTCACACTTTCAATTAACGTTGAACGACATCCAGGCACAGATGGAGCAGCACAACGAGCGCAACGCCAACTTGCGGCAGGAGAACATGGAGCTGGCAGAGAAGCTCAAGAAGCTCATTGAGCAGTATGAGCTTCGGGAGGAAGTGAGTACTGAATCAAGAACGTACAGAACTTACAGAGGGTTAAGGAGTCATGCTGAATGACTGAATACCTCCTGAAAATTGTATCGTCACACAATTGATCACTATATTGATATGATATCATATTGTCAAGCCCTGTGTCATGTTTATTCTCTGTTGCAGCACATAGATAAAGTTTTCAAGCACAAAGATCTACAGCAGCAGCTGGTCGACGCGAAGCTCCACCAGGCTCAGGCACTGCTCAAAGACTCAGAGGATCGCCACCAGAAGGAGAAAGAGTTTGTGAGTTTCCAGAGATCTTCTATTTATGAACATTATTTTAGTGTTGAAATGGACACAGCACACATTCCTTATTATGTAGGTTTAATGTTTCGTGTTTTTTTTTTTTCATGTTTGTGTTTAAATATTTTCATCACGCCTTTTTTATTTAATTCTCTGGCTGTACACAGCTGCTGAAAGAAGCCGTAGAGTCACAGAGGATGTATGAACTTATGAAACAACAAGAAGTTCATCTGAAACAGCAGGTGAGGATCAGGCTCATAACACGGCACACGTGGAAAAAAAAAAAAAACAACCCTGCTGTGGTTGTAAAGAAATCCAGGGAAGTGTGTATGCACTTCTGTATAATTATACGTCTTTGTTTTGTCTGCTTCTTTCAGCTGTCATTATACACAGAGAAGTTTGAAGAGTTTCAGAACACACTCTCCAAAAGCAACGAGGTGTTCACAACCTTCAAGCAAGAGATGGAGAAGGTATTTAAACCGTATTTAAACCGTATGAAACATGCAAACGCTTTTATTTTCTGTGTGTGTGTTCATGTAGGTGGACTAAACCCTAGCCCGAGTGCCCTTACGCTGTGTCTGTTGGTGTAATCAGTAGCTAACATTAGCTCTGCATTATTAGGCACATTTTTAGTTCTGATAGATGGAAATCTTTCTCTTAACGAATGTCCGTTGTCTTTCAGATGACAAAGAAGATTAAGAAGCTGGAGAAGGAGACGACCATGTACAGGTCCCGATGGGAGAGCAGTAATAAAGCCCTGCTGGAGATGGCTGAGGAGGTGTTGGATTTAATTACAACTTCCTGTACACACTGTTCCATTTAGGTTCCCTTCAAACACTGCATTTAGTAATGCCACTGCCCTGGAAGTTATTTTTCCCCCCAACCACGTTTTTAAACATATTTACATATTAACAATATGACTATTATTATTATTATTATTTTTTTGTCTTTTATAGAAAACCCTTCGAGATAAGGAACTCGAGAGCTTGCAGGTGAAGGTGCAGAGGTTGGAGAAGCTGTGTCGTGCCCTGCAGATCGAACGCAACGAGCTGAGCAAGAAGGTTCAGGACCTCAGTAACCCAGCGGAAAGCCGGGGCCCGGAGATGGAGACCAAATCATCACAACCAGCCACAGACTCAGCAGAGTGTAGCCCCGCCCACACAACTGAGCCAGAGCCAGAGACTCCGCCCACCGCCCACTCTCAGGCGTGTCGCTGCAGTCCCGTCCCAGGGGCCGAGTCGCAGAGTGAGGAGTGTTCAGTCCAGGACTGAGGTAACTGTGCTGTCACCTGGTTTGAACCACTCACAATCTCCCCAGCAGCCCTCTGTCTCCGAGCTGTTTCAGCATTTTTGGGTCTTTCCATTCTGTCAGGGAAGATTGTGCCTTTGAGATGCTGTGTTTTCACTTTTTTCCCCCCTTTATTCGTCTTTTTCCATCACTCTGAAAATTTCGTGTTTGTGAGAAATCCCATGCTAAGAGGCACTGAGCACCACTGCTGCTTTGGAATGCTAACCCTGGAGTGCTCTCATCCTCTTCATAGTTATATTTAAGTGTTAGCCTCGAGTCCTGTCCGCTCGGCTGAATAAAAACCAAGAGTTAAACAGATGGTAAACTGTAAACCAGGTAAACTGCTTGAGCACACCATATTATTGCTTATGAAATTAACAGCAACTGTAGTGCAGCAAAATATTAATTCATCACATATAGTGTCAGGCTTGTCTTTTTTTTCTTTTTTTTTTTTAATTTATAGACACATTTTAAGGGTTTGCACACTCTAGCCAATGTTTTTTTGTATGTGATAGATCATGTAATCAATATTTTCTGTTTCACAATCGTCTGCGATACTGCTCTTGACTTCTGCTTTGAAATGTGCACTCAGTGAATGTCACATTGAATTCCATGCCATCAAATCAGACCTTTAGGAACCAGAAACATGAACTGCTGCATTGCGTTCAGATTTATTTAAACTTATTTTCTCCCCTCATGATTATAATGAATACACATAATCTAATGTGTTCATGTAGTCCATTCCAAACCCTATATACTGAATTATTTTTTTTTTGATGCATTTAAATTTTGCTTTTCTTCCACTCTACAGATCTTTGCCTTTCAAAATGCCAAATTTTAAATTGACCATTTTACATTTTATTTTCTCCACCATCTGATAATTTGGCAAGTTTTAACAACTGCTTCTATAAGATCGTTCCAGAGGAGAGCATGCACTTGAACGAGGCCGTGAACACCGAGCAATGCATTTACTACATTATTCTGTCTCGTACATTTTAATCATACTTCCTCGTAGTGGACCATTATTTTCACACGTTGTTGCTCTTACACTGTCTCTCGATATGATTGTATACGGCAACTTGGCATAATACATTGTGATATACCAGACCCAGTTTGGTGTGTGACCGGGTTAAATAAAGAGATTCTAAAATGGTAAAACTCTATGCAATTCTAGTGCCGTTCATCTTATCTAGCTAATAAATCAAGTGTTAACATGCTAGCAAAGGAATGTACGTTATTATAATCTCATCATGGCTTCAGAGTCATGGCGTTCACACTGGCAGCTGCACGTGTGAAGTCGTGTCTGGTTAGAATAAACATTTTATTTGACAATGTTATATGTTTGTTTTATTTTTATACCAGGGCATCATGAATTTAATTGCTTCATTAACCTGAACGCTAAATCTCCATGAGGTCCTACATGGGCTGAGTAAAAAATCAGGATCCACACCAGATCTTGTTTAACTACATTCCATCTTTTACACAGTAACAGCATGCCACATTTCACTGGCTCCTACTGCTCCTTAACGCTGGACACACCCACTGTTATAGAAGGTACCAAAGATCTTTTTGTTTGGGGTTTTTTTTTTTCCACACACTGTAAACATGGTTTGAGAAATTAAAGATATTAAACAGATTAATCCGCCTGCGAGTCTGAATTCATTATTCGTTTTATTTTGTACAGAATTTTCCATACTGAAATGTCAGTTTGATTATAGAGTTATTTTATTGTTTTATACCACAGTGATGTCGCATTCTTGATTCTGATTGGTCAGAAAGTGTTAATTTTCTCTAATTCAAATCACAGATTTATATTAATTTGCAATATTTTTATTCTAATACAGTGATCCAGTGATCAATAGAATCCTATTCATTCTGTTTTTGTACATTTTATTGTGGTACTAGATTTCATTTAAAATGGATTAAATTGACTTTTTGCCATCAGTTTTAACCCAAGAAAGAAACATAAACTTTTGGAAATTGATTACAAAACAAAAACTGAAATCTCTCATTTAAATAATGAGACCCTTTATTCAGTACTTTGTAGAAGCACCTTTCACAGTAACAAGAGACGAATTCCAAAGTCACTCCAGTGTTGTCGTGGTTGGACGCTTGGGGTCAGTGTCGAGCTTGAAGGTGAACCTTAGCCCCAGTCTGAGGTTGTGTGCACTCTGGAGCAGATTTTCTACAAGGACCTCTCTGTATTTTACTCCATCCATCCATCCTTCCCTCAGTTCTGAACAGTCTCCTCCTCCCTGGGGCTGAGAAGCACCCCATTATGATGATGCTGCCACCACCATGCTTCAGCATACGGATGGTATTAGACAGTTGATGAGCAGTGCCTGCACAGAAGAGTCTTCAGGAGAGTGAAAGATTTTAAGTGAAAACTTGGAGAGAAATATTAGAGGCTGGTCAGGGAATGACAGTGATAAGTTTATGAATAAAGTTTATGATTTAACTTTAGCATCTGTGTGCCCTTTGGTTATTTTTTTGGGAGCCATTTTATAACATTCTGTGAACATTCAATTTTGGTTAACAAAGCCAACGCTGATCAGCATTCTCTTATGGTTATGTGGAAACTGGCAAGAAATGTTTGCCAAAAAGGTTTTTAAGTACTAGTTTAAAAATAAATAAATAAATATATATATATATATATTATTTTTGTAAAACCAACATTCCAAAGTTATTTAAAAGTTGGAATGTTTTCTGACCCTAACACATTGTAAAGAAAACTTTCCTGAAAAACAGGAACTAAAAACATTTAAAATTAAACGAATTTAAAATGAAGACTTTAAAGGCTGTAAATTGCTGCTAAGGTGTTTAAACAAAGTACTGAGTAAAGTGGCTGAAACTTGTGTTAATGTGATATTTCAGGTTTATATATATATATATATATATATATATATATATACACTATATTACCAAAAGTATTCGGTCACCCATCCAAATGAT
>CM075031.1:6287389-6310192 GCA_037576675.1 Pangasius sanitwongsei | reverse complement strand
GGCACAAAAACCCTTTGCTTCCCGGTCATCTTCTAATCCATTTGGGTTTGTTAAATTTTAATTTCTTCTTTTTTTTTTTTTTTTTTTTTTTTTTTTTTTTTTTTTTTTAGCTGAGTTAGTTACGTTTCTGGTAGCAAACCATGGCACTGGGCAGCACACTGGAGTTTTCACTTGCCCAGTGGGCTAGCTAATAAGATTTGTCCAACCCTGATAGAATATTTAATTATAAACGAATGCCTGCTGTAAACTGCTCATGAGAAAGGTTGATGCGTTTCTCCTCAGGTAAACAGCTCGCCGTGCTCGATACCAACTCAGCAGTGAGGACATGTGGCTTCGACTTCAGCGGGAACATCATCATGTTCTCCACGGACAAACAGATGGGCTACCAGTGCTACCTGAACTTCTTTGACCTGCGAGACCCCCAGCAGATCGGTAAGCGGTAACAGGAGCATGAATATGGAGATATGAATCCACAGATATCGAACCAAAATTTGTGAGGATTCAGCTATCTAAAGGTCCTGATGATCATCTAACATAACTGAATGATGATAACTTTTACTCTTTAATGCTTAACCATATATGTGGCTATAAATAAGACGGTTTGAAGTGATTATGATTTGTTTCGCACTGGTGCTTCATGTTGCCACTTTTGACTAGTGCCACTGGTCGTCGACTCTTTTCATATCGTCACTTCACTAATCTGAGCCAGAGAGGGAAAATAATTAAAAAAAAAAAAAAAAAAAATCGATGAAAGTCTGTGAAAACTTCTTTCTCGATTGGCACTCTTCAGCTAAATAATTGACCTAAACGCATGTGATTAACCACAACAGAGGATCTGCTACAGAAGCCTCATTGGGTTTCGTTTACTAGTTGCTGAGCTTCAGCTATTTTTTTTCCTCCCGAAACCTTTCTCGGCTCTGCTGCAGTATGTTTCGAGTGCTCAGTTTGAGCCACTGAAGTATTTTGGGTCGCCACCAGACTGTCTAATGGTGTTCAGATACTTTGTGCTCACAGTCATTAAAGGTGGTTTCTTTTTTCTCTGCCCCTCAGAGGACAACCAGTCGTATCTCTCAGTGCCATGCAGCGAGTCAAAGATCACGAGTGCGGTGTGGGGGCCGCTGGGAGAGTTTGTGATCGCAGGACACGAAAATGGAGAAATCAACCAGTTTAGCGCCAAGGTTAATTTCCCCACATGCCCTGTTTTAATAAATGTGTGTTTGTAGTCATTTCTGCATGTGTGTGTCTAAATAATAGGACTCAAGCAGAATGTTTCATGACCACATAACGTCTGCTGTGAGGTTACTGTTTGCGAATGTTGCAGTAACGGTGTGTGTGTGTGTGTGTGTGTGTGTGTGTGTGTGTGTGTGTGTGTGTGTAGTCTGGGGATATCCTGACTAAAGTGAAGGAGCACACTAAGCAAATCAACGACATCCAGACGTCTGTAGACCTCACAACGGTCATCACAGCCTCTAAAGACTGCGCTGCTAAGGTTTGTATTTTTTTCCATTAGAGAAAAGAGAAAAGCCTTTAGTTTGGTGGCTTTATGAATGTCTGGTTTCAGTTGCTCTGAATTTTCAAGGTGTTTTTGAAGCAGTTATTAGCAGTTACCCAGAAAGCCCTTTGTGCACTTCATCATCAGTGTGTGAGCAGTAATACAGAGACAGCTGTTCAACAGCACTCTGAACAGTTGTCGTAATTACAGTTTTTGTTTTGAGAACTATTATATATACAGTATTGTGCAAAAGTCTTAGTAACCCTGTTTGTTTTTAGTACAAACTTCGTTGTAGATTTTTACTTTATGATTTCTACATTATCGAGTCAGTACATAAACGTTTTAGATTTCTAAGCATTAGCTTTCCAGCACAAAATTAAATGCTACAGAATAATGTTTGTATGTCAGTAAAGAAAGCAGCATATTACGTAAGTGATCACTTTTCCGACAAAAAAAACATAATGAAGGCTGCTGGGTTTTGCTGCAAAAATAAGAAGCAAGTGCGACTGAAGAACTGTGGCTGCTTCTGCAAGATGTTCAGTAGAACTTACTGCTAATTTCCTTATAAAACTCATTGTACACATTGTACCTGAGACTCCTAATTAAAAAAAAAAAAAAAGGGTCGTCACACCAAATATTGACTTGGTTTCATTTATTACTGTTTACTGCCCTTGATAGTATTTTTTTAATGTAGAAACATTTTAATTTCATTATTTTTGAAGTCATCTATAGCATTTCTTTGCATGTGCCTATGATTTTTGCTCAGTACTGTATATAAGATGTGCTTAAATTTAGAATATTATCTGATCGCCATCCTCTTGGGCATGAGTGCACAGAGCAGTGTCAGCGAGCATGGTCCTTCGAGGGCACGAAGGTATTCACGAGCGTGGAGCAGTGAAGTACGCTTGCAGAGAACCTGTCACTTCACTTCTGCGAGCACTGAGACACATGATCACAATTTGCTGTTAGTTTTATCATCATTGTCTCCCTGTGCGTAAATATTTTGTGGAAATAAAAAAGCTAGTCTGTGGTAATGAGTTTCACAATTACATTTTCAACCCTATCAGTGTATTTTTGTTCGTTTATGGTTTATTATGTTCAATGTGAAACCGTGTCAAAGCGCACAAACCTGAAGTATCGGTTTCAGTCTGATTTGGTGACACGCTAATATAGGAGTGAGCGTGTTCTTCAACTCTTCAGCTGATCCCTTGCCTCTTGACTCTACACAGCTGTTTGATTCGACCTCGCTAGAACACATTAAAACCTTCAAGACCGAGCGACCCGTGAACTCTGCTGCCATCTCGCCCATCATGGACCACGTAAGTCACTGTAAATCTAGTGTGTACCTCAGAAATCACAAATAATCCTCAGGTTAGAATGCGTTTCATATTGTAACTGTCAAAAAAAAAAAAACTATTTTCCCCCCAGTGCGCCTTCAATTACACAACTGTTCTACGAGAATGAAGGAAAATCAATGCGACCGTTTTTATATAATACATAAATAATGTGGTCTTGATTTTAGTCTGAATTGTATGAAATCTGTGTGGATCGCTCTTCGGTGCTGTAGAATTAAGAACAGATGATTTAATAAAAGGCATTACTGTTGTGTAGGAAGCAAATGTATTGTGTTCATGGCATCAAGAATATTGTCAAATCTGACTAGTCTTCCTGTTAAAACTGTGTTGTGTTTGTGTCCAGGTGGTCATGGGAGGAGGTCAGGAAGCCATGGAGGTCACAACCACTTCTACTAGGATTGGCAAATTTGAAGCCAGGTTGGTACACACACACATTTGTTAGCCGCAGTGTTAGCCGAGAGATTAAGGTTCTTTGATAAATATGTCATTGGTCCAGGTGGGAATTTTTTTTTGCCGTACAAGGAGCATCAGATTACACATACAGGACACGTGCTATCAGACAGTATGTAAATAATATAATAAGTAACGAATAGGTATGGTCATAATAGTGCAAGTGAGTGTAATAGAGTGAAAGTCATCAGAAAGGTGTGAGCTCAAATCGCAGGACTGCCAGAGAGCCACTGCTGGCCCAAACTACTGCGATTTCGTCCTACACTGAATAATTGCTTTATGTGGCTGATCTATAAAAAGTCATTAGACAGAGAGAAAAAAGGCACACGGACACCTGCATGTACAGCCACGTCAAGAAATCCAGAATTGAATATGCAAATGAGAAAGGCCACGCCTTCCTGCTAACAAATAACAAAACACAAGCAACTTCTACATGCGTTTGTTATAAAAGCGACTCTTTATGTTCTATGAAGTCTGATGTCTGAAACTGGTGCCATTCGCTACACATTTCCTCGCATCAGTATACATCGGGAATATTTTCCCACATTTTTTTTCTCTTCTCATTACAGGTTTTTCCACGCAGCCTATGAAGAGGAGTTTGGAAGAGTGAAGGGTCACTTCGGCCCCATCAACTGTGTCGCATTCCACCCAGATGGCAAAAGGTATTTATTCATAGTTTTATTTCTTCCTTAAATATTGAATTTATTGCACATACTTGCACATAATTCAGGCGTATCCAGTGAGAGTCATTAGCGTAACAATAGCTTGGGAAATAACAGAAGGCCTCTAGTTTCTCAACATGTCCCATTAAATGTGTTTTCTATGCTGATGAGACACATCACTAATGTGATTAATTACTTCACGTTATGCTTTTTAGCAGCTGTCGGTACTTTGACCAGCTCCAGTTGAACTGCAACAAGAAACCGATTTAAAAATGATCATTTTTAAACAATTAATTTGTCTTCTTTTTATAAACTTTGAATGAAACAGTCTTGAAATTTGTAGGTTTTCATAAAGTGACTACGGTTTAGACTTTTCCTGGAAGTATTGTGATGAATAATTGCCTGTTGGTTCTTGATTCTCGTTGGCCAGAAGGTGTTGATTAACAGCACAGCTCCGACAGTAGTTTAATGTTACTGTTACTATAGCAAGTCACAGGTGAAGTTTCTTTTTTTTTTTTGGGAAGGCGTCTCTAGTGTCAGTGCTTTGTAACAGTAAACACTGTGACTTTGTTTGCCACCATGGGAGAGTCTTCTGGACCGAGGAGGTTGCATTTTGTGTTTCTCAGTAACATGTTTACACTGGAGTCCAAAAATCTGAGACCACATTGAAAATCTGGGATTATTTTTTTCATATAAAATTGGATATAAACAACATTTTAGAATTTTTATAATATCTAAAACAAAGAACGTAAATGTTCAATATCTTAAATATTTAATATTCATGATTCTATTTCTAGGTCCCTATTTAAACATAAGCAAATTTGTGATAGTGAGCATGTTAGCTGCTTTGTGCAAAAGGTAAAGTTCTCACCGAGTCTTATCCCTTCCGTTAAAGCTCGTGTTCAGACGACATGCAGATGGATTTATAACGTGAATCATCAGGTTTTACGAACTAGCGGAGTTCATGCCAGATCAAATGCACTGTCATTATAGCTAAAGAAGGACAAACAAAATACTGAGAGATCCTGGAATTCATATAAATATTTCTAACTCAGGTTACCGCTGATATAATTAAATTGTCAAATTATTAAATTTTCTGAATTCATTTTTTTAAGAATGCAAAACAGAATCAACTTTCACTAGTGGTTCCAGACTTTTGTACCTCACTGTATAATTTTTGACTTATTAACTTAAGTAAATGAGCCAACCTGGTGGTATAAGAGGAACAAAACACAGCGGGGTGTACTGTTACAGAAAAATAATCAACGGTAGGGTGTTGGGTTACTCTACTAACCTGTAGTCATGATGTTTAACTCATTTAAATGTTCCTGTCATTTTCAACGTTTTGTTGTGTTTTTGTTGTGCAGTTACAGCAGCGGAGGTGAGGACGGCTACGTCAGAATTCACTACTTCGATCCTCAGTACTTCGACTTTGAGCTCGAGGCCTAAAATCAGACATCATTCCTGTTTTAACATCATCCGGCGTCATCATGGGGTTCATCAGTCAGATACAGCCTGTTTTTTACACTCAGTTTTAAAGACTGCGCATATGATGGCTGGAATGTTCCTGAGTATTTAATAAATCATATTCTCAATAAACTGTTTACAAATTGGGTCTTTAGTAGTGTCTGGTTTTTTCATACAGGACTCTAAATTTACTAGTTAAGATGTAGTTAAATTAACTACAGTTAATTCACAACTCAGAATAATTTGAGTTAGCAGCTTTTAAGGACAAACTAAAGCTCTTTATAATCCTGGAGCATTGCTAATGTGTCCCAAATGCTGTTTATCACGAGCAACACCAGTGAAAATATAGAAAAATACTATTTCCCCCATTCCGGTTTCCCACACATGCTGTGCTGTGACTGAGGGAAGGGTGAGGCTTATCTGATGCTCATCCATTCAGTGAGTTTTCTTCCACAGAAAACTATGTTTTACACTAAAGTGCTGAAAGCACAATCACATGCTCAGTAACACCATATAAACCCTTCCAGGAACTAAATGAATTCAATATGGCATCTAGTTCTATTTATTTTTTAATTCAGCCTGTGCACTGAGTAAAACTGATTGGAAATATTAAAGTATATTTATAGACTAGTGTGCACGTGACTGCAGAGAAGTGCATGTTGTACCATTAGCACTTCTCACATTTAAACACAACATGTCAAGGGAAAACCACAAGCCCTGAAGTGTAGCTTAAAATCAACAGAAAGTTCAGTTGTGGCTCACTTTCCCTGTTGAGTACTCAGGCTAGGCTTTTGATGAAGTGCTGAGACAGCAGGATCAGAGATGATCTTAAACTGTTTTCAGTAATGGAGCTGTGGCTTCACCTGTTATTTTGGGTCAGACATATTTTAAAACTTAGTGAACTTTTCCTGTCCTGGTAGTCACCAGACTATGAACTGATGCCTTATTTAATAATACTTGCATACAGTACGTTCAGTAAATGAAAGCTTTTTACAGAATGAGAGATCATGTTCTCTTTATTTACTTTACCAAAAAAAGCATATAATATGGACAATTCAAAACCACAGAACTGTGGAACTCCTAAAACTGCTATTTCTGGCCACAGGAGCCATAAACACAGACATGTCATTAAAACAAACAGGTTTCTCTCTTAAAAATGAGGTAAAGGACACTGGGCCAGGGAGCAGCATCCAGAAAAGACAAGACCTAATACAGGAAACGGTGTGTGTGCGAGAGAGAGAGAGAGAGAGAGAGAGAGAGAGAGAGAGAGAGAGAGAGAGAGAGAGAGAGAGAGTGTGTGTGTGTGTGTGTGTGTGTGTGTGTGTATTCAAGTCCATGATTCCAAATAACTTAAAGGTGAAGCTGTTTGGGTGGAGCAAAGCTAATGACCATCTCTACTGCTTCTGGTCCTGTTTGAGGTGCTACTAGAAATTTCTACCTATTAAAAAAAAAAAAAAAAAAAAAAGGGGGGGGGGGTGGGGTGGGTGGGTGTGATAAGGAAAGGATACATCTTACATTTCAACACACAAAAAAAAACAAAACAAAAAAAAAAAACTTTATACCGCCCATTAAGAATACAAATAGTAAAAGGAGTCTTAGAAAATAATTTACAGTCTTTAGCTTGGAAGCTAACATCATGTATGTGTGTGTGTGTGTGTGACAACTCAAGTTCATGCAACCGTTTGGATTCGGGTGCTCAGGTTGTTTTCAGCTCTTCTTTTGGCCTTCAGAAACAGGAAAGGATTATTAGTATTGTCACTCAACACATTCCAAAAAAAAAAAAAAAAAAAAAATTTACTCATTTGATTAACCCTGCATACACACTAGCAAGCATTCAGGTTTGGAGAAATTGTAGTAGCTATAATTATATATATATATATATATATATATATATATATATATATCTTCCGAAGCCAACTAGGTAAACACGAATCAAACAATTCGCTCATCAGTGAAATTTGGCTGTTGGATTTATACGATGCGTGCTAGGCTTTGTTCTAGTTCGCCACCAGAGTTCTTATTTAATTATGTCATGTATGAAACCACAGTTGTTAAGGTTTCCATTTTTGTGTCAAACATTAAATAACTGCAGGTAGGAACGAAAGCTGTCAGAGGCGGAACTGAAGAAACGTCTGATCACACACGCCACAGGATTGGTCTGAAGAATCATTCATCATTTCAATTGGTCACTTTATCATTTCCTATCAAATCTGCACAGTATTAAGAAAATTTTCATTTAAATGGCATCTGATGCACCTTCGCTGAAACAGCAGCTTCCTGTCTGGCATGTACACAGAATATGAACGCCTGCCTCTTTCACTGAACGCAAATCTGAAGCCTTGCTATTAAATGTGATGAAACAGTAAAAACACTGAATGTTTCAACACAGCAAATTACGCCAGGCTAATCAAGCTGTAATAAAACTCACCCTTTTGTGTCCATTTTCTCTTCTGGGGTTTTCTCCTCCTCTTTCACATCTGCACGAGTATGAAACATGAATCAGTTCATGAATAATGTGTTCATCATTATAATAATATGTTCATCCATCTTTAGTAACCGTTTTATCCTGGTCAGAGTCGTGATGGATCTGGAGTCTCTCCCAGGAACACTGGGCGAGAGGTGGAAATATACCCTGGGAATACACGTTCACACACTCATTCACACCAAGGGGCAATTTAGAGACACCAATCCACCTACTGGCATGTTTTTGGTCGGTGGGAGGAAACCCGTGTGGACACAGAGAGAACATGCGAAACATGACAGTAAACCGAGCTCAGGATTGAACTGCGAACCCTGGAGCTGTGAGGCAGCAACACCACCTGCTGCACCACCACGATGTCCCTGTGTATAAACTCTCCAGTACAACAGAACAGCTTCTTTAGCAGAGACATGCACTGTAAGGACTATAATGTGGGTTGGACACTTAACATGGAATCAACTTCAATCCCTATGGCGACTTCCTGCACAGATTATTAACAACATCTCTGATGTTCCTCACTTTAGTAACTATAACACAGTGCTTGGTTATGCAAGAACAAAAGCCGCTGCAAGCTTCAAGACAATTTGAGTCCAATATTTACATGCAAATTTTCAGTAACAGTCAGCAAATTCCTCAACTATGCTTGCAACAGTTTGGGGAAGGCCTACATGTGGGTATGATTTTCAGCTGTCCAGAAACTTTCGGCCATATAGTGCAGCCCTAAACTAGGATTAATCTATTTTCAGAATGCTGATGAAGTGCTGTTAGCTCTACCCGTGCAGTCACCTTTCTTCTCTTCTCCGTCTTTCTCCTCCTCAGTCTTCACTCTCTTGGCCTTCTTGTAGTTGGCTGCGTTTCTGCGGCCGCCTTGTCCTTCATCCTCAGAATCGGAGAACTCTTCATCACAGGCTATCCGCTTATCGTGGGCACGGACTGCAAAGAAACACATTTGAATAGTTTTAAATAACAAACATTGGCCATAGCTCCTGATGTTATACAGCAGAGTGGTGAACAACACTGCTTTGTAAAATTACTCTTAGGAGGAAAACGCAGTGGGCTGTGAGCTACAGCTTCAGATGAGAGGAATTTGCATTCATTTTCTCCTTTAAAGTCACTGTGCAGTGCACGTCTTGCCCCAGGCTACAGGAAACATTTATCAAACACAGCTTTAGGCCTTTAGGCCTGTTTGTTAGCACAAGATAATGAAGATAATCCTGCTGTTGGTCATTTCCCCGCTTTTCCTTCCCATTCATGGAAGAATACGCCAGTTCTCTGAAGCTCACACTGAAGCCCTGAAACTCCACTTCACATGCTTTATGGGCTAAATGTTGATACCTCACATGTTCACAGGTCAGTGAATCACTTTGCATCACCTAGCCATTGACATAGCATAATATGCAATGCATATGCCCCTTCCAAACACTACACACCTATCCAAAACCTATAGACTACTCTAAAGCCCAACATGCAGATGATCACTGCAAACCATATTACAGTATTCAAAAGTAAGATCATGGTACCAAGAAGCATGGACAAGAGAACAAACCAAGTAACTAATGTATTAAAAAAGCCTAGGACACAGACAGAAAAAAATAATCCTGCTGCCAAAACAACCAAATTAAAATAACATACTTTGAGTATAAACAGCATGATTTGGCAATAATTTGGCCTCATACTCTTATCAGGTCTTTTTTTTTCCCTGCATGTGGGCATTGTTGGATGTGAGATTAAATCAGGATGTTGAGAAGAAGCTTTGCAGCAATGCTTGTAAAGTATGTGCACCAAGAACTGTGAATTAAGATTTAATTACAATTAAGTACCATTCACCAAAAAAAAAAAAAAAAAACCCACACAAACACATACTTTGGATAAGCATACATGATTAGAGGAACTAGTTTGAAAAATCATTGCTTTGTTTCTTATCTGAAAATAAGGTGATTTTCATTAAAATAAGAGCATACTTTACTGAATGTTATAACAAAATCTATTTGCACATTCACAGCTCATGCTACGTAACCAGGCATGTTACTTTCAGAGGAGATCCACTGTAAACTAAGAGCAAGTGACTAATAGGATACTCACTGGGGATACGTTTGTCTGGGTCGTCCTCCTCGTCCCCGCTGTCCTCCTGCACGGCGTCCTCTGGGATCGCCTGCATCTGCACTCCGGGAGCGTGGGGCAGCATGCGCAGGTTCTCAAACAGACGCTGCCTAAACACAGAACACATCAGATCAGAATATCATACTGCCAGCCAGAGACCAGATGTTGAGCTGAAATGCAAATGTCCAAAAAAAATAAAGCAACAGGATCAACACACTCACTTGATCTTTTCTAGGTAGTCGTTTGTGTTCTGGTTGGTCATGTTGGAGGGACTGATGTGGAGCTTGAAGTCAGGTCCGAAATACTCAAAGTAGTCGTTGTACGGAAGCTCTGAAATCAGGAGAGGAAAATCATCACACTATAACAGAACTGTACAGAATAAAGGACGTGCATCAAATAATTAACAATTATGCTCTACTATTGAAGCAACACATTTCTCTGATTTACTGATGCTATGTTATTCTACGTGTCTATTCACCATGTAGAGAAGCTGGAGGTAGGTTTTAGGTATTATTGTGTGTTCTACTTTTTACTTATTTACTACATATTCCTATCTGCGTGCTACTTCAGTACACAGTCAAAAGGTGTAAATACCACCAAAAGACATTTACTAATCAGGGTCAAGCTCATGTTAAATACTCTAAAACAGAAATCTGTATCAGGCAATAAGGAAATGAAATAAATAACTCCTGCAGTTATGCTTGCTTGTACCTGCCTATGATATTTTCTAATGAACCTAGTTGGTCCAGCCATGACCAGTATGACGTAGCTTCTGAACACAGTAATCACAAAGTTCCTCATCCAAGAGGTTTGTGTTTTAATCAACATAGCCTTTCTTCATCCAGCGAGTTTCGTATCTGACCACGCCTGTCTGAAAGAGAGTAAAAACTCAGCCACTCCCACAACTGTTTTGCTTTTTTGTCCCAGTCCCAACACTGACCTCTACCATGAAGACCCATATTCATTATCACTGTACTTGGACACTTGAAGCACATTACTTCTATCTAATAAATGACGCTAGACGGTTAATTAGCCTACTAGCATCAATTTGAGTCCCAGTGGGGAGAGTGCCCAGTTCTTATACATGTAGGTTTTTGTTAGAACACTTATTTATTTCTCCTCGACATTCTTCACTTTTTTGCTTGTGGCACTAAACGATTAGGTTGTAAATGGAATATCTGGCGTTTACATTACTGCTAGTGAAATCACATATAATATAGTATATCTGCCTAGAGTCAGAGCCGGAACTGCTGAGTCTCAAATCCAGTGCAAAGACATAAAATATAAAACTTGCCATTAGGAATAGTGCTGTCCAGGGCGACGGCTGTCTCATAGGTCCAGCAGCGAGCCACGTTCCTGATGGTGTAGCCTCCTCCACCCAGCATGAGCAAGGGCAGGTTAAAACTCTTCATGTACTCGACACATTTAGCATGACCTGAAGAGCAAACAGGCTCACTGTTAACACACAAAAGCACTAAACGATACACAGAACTCTCTAATGGGACATGGATATAGTTCTGAGAGTGACCTTTGATGGTGAGGTTGAAGCAGCCCAGCCTGTCCCCTGACAGAGAGTCAGCACCACACTGAAGCACGACAGCACTCGGCTGGTACATCTCCATCACTTTGGCCATGATCTGAAAACACCGCACAGTAAATCGGTTAGGCAGAGTCCAAGTCCAAAAGCGATTACACAGGGCCTCTTTAATGACTTACGGGTTTGAATATGGCTTCATAAGACTCGTCATCAATCCCATCCCTGAGTGGGTAGTTCACAGCGTAGTATTTACCCTTTCCAGCACCAATGTCCTGCAACAAACTGCACATTAGCCCCACTGATGCCAATGCAAGTGTGTTTTCACGAAAGGAGAAAAAAAAAAAAAAAAAAAAAAAAGACGAAGAGGAAAAAATTTGCAAGTGAATGAACCTAACTTGGAGTTGGAGTGAAACAATACATCAATACACCGTGATATTGGCATACAAGTAAATAACGACCCTGCAGCAGAGCAACGACTCTTCGTTTGGGAAATGGAGAGAATTTTTCAACAGACTTGCTGCTCATCGTGTTCGTAGAAATAAGGATTTGCTTGGGACAAAAATATGCTTCAAAAAGGAGATGGATTCAATATTTGTTTTGTAAGGAGCAAAACATGATGGGGTGCACCGTTACAGAAAAACAAGCAACAACAGGGTGTTAATGATGTAACCACACCAAAAATAATGTCCCTACAACAGCATTTCCAAAAGTGTTTTCTTCCTCGTATACTAGCCTTGTGAGATCGTAAAATGTCATCGTCATACTGCACCCTATAACTATTTTTGATTGACGATACAAGTCAGCTGTAGCTGCTAATCTGCAGAAATTAGCATTTAATTAGTGTCTTTTTGAATTAATGAACTGTTACTTTTACAAGGTCAGGAATGCTGCATAACTGAAATCAGGACTGTAATTAAACCAAACAAGTTATTGACTGTAACTAAACTCATAATAAAATTTAACTCAAATTATATAAACTACATGTGCATGTGCTCTGTGGTGAACAGCAGAGACATTCTTGTACAGTGAAGTTGTCCTAATAAACAACACACACTATCATTTTCTTAATTTAAATCCCCATTCAAGCTTCGAGAGCGAAGATATTCAGGGCTTTATCTGTTTGGCAGCACAGAGAAACAAATATAAGATGCATCAGAGAAAGTTTGTACAGGATACAAAACAGGCGAAAATGAAACGCATACTGTGAGATACAACACACTTCATTGTTGTCGATCTTAAAGCTGCAGGCACCGTGTTTTCCAACAGACATTTAAATCCAACTTGATAGCCATCGTGATAGTTGGAATCCCGAGACTGATGTCAATCGTCCCAAGACTATCATATACTACAGCAGTTTGCCGTAGTAAACAAAACAAAACAAAACAAAAAAACATGCAGCTTTCATACATGCTTTTTGACCAAGAACCTGAAAAGCACAAACTCCTCTGTCCCAAAAACTTATTAACTGTTACAGTACTGGCACTGGAGACTCCTTCCAAAACAGATAAACAAAACTGCTCACAAAAAAAAAGTCACAATTTTTTTAGTTGTACGTTTTGTTAAATAACATTTTTAAAAAAATTTGTTTATTATTAGTCTTAGAGTATGTGGAGTGTCCACTGTCAACTGCTTCTGACTGAGAATTCAGCAATGCTGTGGTACAGTAGAGTAGAGTTAAGAGTTTAGTCGGAGTATAGCTTTAAAAATAAAACTTACTCTGAGGTCACCTGTGCCAGGAAAGTACTCTCCATACTTATGGAAAGACACGGTCATGACACGATCTGTGGTGTAGAAGGCCTCCTCTACTCCATCACCGTGGTGGATGTCGATATCAATATACAGAACTCTTTGATGGTACCTGATAAAATAATATCAGAACAAGACTTCTATTTATATCAGGTCTAAAAGGCTTTTAAATGTGTCAGTGAGATAAACCTCAACAGCGTTTAAAAGAATCAATCAAACAAAAATGTAACTAGTCAATCAGCAATCTTAGAGCCAACCTTCTGAAGTGTGAAGATGGAGCTATCCAGATTACCGAGGTTTTAAAGGTTTTGGCATTTATTTATGGAAACGATTGTTCGCTACACGAGTCTCGTAGCTCCAGTGTAAAACTAAAGAAGCAAAAATGCAACAAATGTCTTTACTGATCAAAAACTTTTTGAGATAAGTGGAAAATTATGTAAATTTCAGTGAAATATTCCTTTAAAAAAAAAAAAAAAAAAATTCAACAAACAGCAGTCACCACTACAGCCTGGCGATATGGCCATACTGATATTGTGATAAATTACATACATCACAATACACTTTTCTGAAATATTGTGTACATCTCGATTTAATTTTCCATTTATTATTTCAACACAGTCAAAATTTTGTGCTGAATCATTAAAAAAAAGAAAATGAAGAAAACTTTAATCTTAGATCTACTGTTGTAAATATTAGATTAAAAGTAGCATCAATATTTATTTATTTTTTTCTACTGTTTCCTAGAAGGTTCTCAGCAAACCTGTAGATCGTATATACATTGGGGTAGTATAGGAATCACTTTGCGAGTCATGACATTGACGTCATATCGCTCACCCCTTAATTAACGCCGCCAAACTTGTCATCGTGTTCCTACGAACTAATTCTGCTACATTCGGCTTTGACACAGTACAGTCTAAATGACAGCCTGGTTAAGCCGCAGATTTTCTGCTCTTGATCTTGATGAGCTGCAAGTAATTTTGATTTCAGTCATCGCCAGGCTTGAAGTGGAAACCCTGATCCTGAACAGAGGACGCACTTGAGCAGTTCCAGGATGGCCAGCACAATGTCGTTGACGTAGCAGAAACCAGACGCCTCCGACTTCTTGGCATGATGAAGGCCGCCTGCCCAGTTAATGGCGATGTCTGTCTGCTGCTTGTTTAGTTTCACGGCACCCGCTGGACACAGAAACACAGTCTTTAACCATCTGCATTGAGTTTGTCATCTACTAGAATCCATACGGCGGCAGCGCTTAGGAATTCTGTGAGAAACAACCAAAAAAAAAAAAAAAACACTCAATCTGTCTGGATAAAAGCACTTACCGACAGAGCCGCCTGTTGAAAGCTGACAGAACTCAAACAGGCCGTCGAACACGGGGCAATCTTCACCCACATTAACTGAGGAAGGAATATAAATGAGCACATTACTAGCACAAAAAAAAAAAAACCCACAATAAAATACACTGTAAAGGAAGTGAGGCATATTATCATCCCCCAAGACATTGCTGGCCTAATTTTTAATAAATATTCAATTAAATACCTGATATTTTTTCTATACAGTAATCACTTTCTCTCTGGTAATTGGCATACAAGTCTGAGGGTTAGTCGCAAGCATCATCAAAAAGCCATCATGTTCATTCACAGCTTACACACCAACACCTCATTAACCACCGCTCCAATTTCACACTTAGCATTAGCCATAAATAAGAGAAAACTGCTGAGAGGGTTTAATCATGGTCTGATTAGTTCATGTATGTGCAGTAATCAGTGAGGCAGAGCAGCATTTCAGTGATGTATACATTCATCACACCTGAGCAACACTACTACTGAATTTATTACTGGGTGAACTCATTTGCTGTCTTGGTTGTCAAATAACTAACACTGACTAAGACGGCAACAATTAACACACTGTACTACACTGTACACTGTAAACAAAGTCAATATCAAAAGTGTTAGAGTAAGCAGTGTTTTTTTTTTTTTAGTTTTTTTTATTCATTTTAGAACTCAAATCTAACTTGTTTGGTGATGAGATTTATGTAAATTAGGTACGTATCGAGGTAAATGAGGTTTCATGAGTCACACACACACTTGTTCTAGTGTCATTCTGAATGCTCAAATCTGTGCTCCTTTGTTTGTAAATTTCATAAACATGACAAAGTTTTTTTTTTGGGTTTAATTACTGTTTTGTGTGGAAAGCATGGCATGGCTCCCTCATTGCTAGCGCTGCCAGATTTTTATTTAAACAGATTCGATCATCACAACCCGGGCCATGTTCTACTCTAAAACTCGGAGCTTTGTATCCACAGCCTTTAACTGCACTTGTTCTAGTCACTTCCACTCACATCTTCGTAAAAACGTTAGTGGCCTTTCCTGCATTACATCTAAAACTGACTTACAGCCTACATGAAAATACGTAAACAGTGATGTACAGACAGCAAACACACCGCAACACGACACCCGGTGAGGTGCGTCATACAGAGCTGTGTGCGTCATACAGAGCTGTGTGCGTCATACAGAGCTGTGTGCGTCATACAGAGCTGTGTGCGTCATACCGAGCTGTGTGCGTTAGGGCTGGGACTGTGCCGGACCACACATACTCTCTGCTGTAAACTAGAAAACGTTACGTTTCTTTATATTTTGGGTTATAGAACTAATTAAGCGCATTAGAAAATATCGCAAGCGAGTGCAAAACAGCTGGCAAGTGGGTTTGTCCAGAATTCCTTCGAGAGGGTTCCCAAACTAGCATCCACAACGCCACGTGGGGTCACATGACTTACAAATTGGGTTGTGACAAAATCTCCTCTTTTGTTTTATTCGTTTATTTTTTTACAAAATATTATGAATACCGCTCAAGATTGATTTCGTTTGTGGCCATTCTGAAATGTTTCTGGGAGTCACATTCAAATTAAGAGTGAATGTGTTACTTTAGTGTGGTTTTTTTTTGACTATTCTGACACTGCACTAGCGTAAAAATGAAAACAAAAATGGACACGTTTCTCTGTTCATCTGCTTCTGCTAGTTCCTCGACTACATCGAGTGACTCTGACTCAGTGGGATAACAAAAGTTTAAAAAAAAAAAAAAAGAAAGGAAAAAAAAAAAAAATACGCTGAATACTGATTTACAAACTCTAAAACATAAATCTGGAATTTAATTTAAATTTAAAATTAATTAATTTTAAAATAATTTATTAAAAAAAAAAAAAAAAAAAGTATGCTAGTCAAAGGTTGGGGTCAGAAAATTCATAATGTCCATTTGGGGTTGTTTGCCTAAAAAGTTTGACAACCCTGTCTTAAGGAGTTTGTGACAGTTTATGACATACTATCGTTGGTTCTGGCGTGTGAACGTTTTCAAATTGTCTTCTACATTTTGGTGTAAATGAGTCACGGTTCATGTGGACAGGATTTTTTATTTATTTTTTTTAACTCTGTGGTTAAAAAAAAAAGTTTTAAAAATGTGTGAAGAGGGCCTTGGGTGCATAAAGCAGGCGTCAGGCAGGAAATGTACTCACATCTCTGCATCTGCTTGCTGTACTCGGACATGTTATCTGGGCGGATGGAGCGCAGGAACTTGATGTAGTCGTCGCTGTGATATTTGGTCATCTCTTCAGCGTTGGCTTTGTGTGGTCTCTGTTGAGAAAAACACACAGGCACCAACATTTCATTTTTACAGACACTGAATCCCAATCTCTCACTTGTATGAGTAAAGAAGGCAAGTTCCCTTCTCTTACATAGATCTCCATCTTCCTATAGAGGCCATAGTTGAGGAGGAGGTTGTGGGTCATGCGGATGCGGTGAGGCTTCATGGGATGACCCTGGCCATAGTAATAATTCCCAACATCACCTGGAAACGTGTGGATTAGACAGAAAACATCACTTTAACATCACAGAAAATTATTTAGAATCGAGGAAAAACTCGATCAAGTAGTTTAAAAAAAAAATCAGAAACGTTATTTTACTCTATATTGCTTGAAGCGATGGAAGGAACTTTGCATTGCACTGCATTCAGAGTAGTCTTATAGACAAAAACTGCACATCCCAGTTTATTACCGCTTAATTACATAGGCTAGCTGGCTAATTAACTACATCCTCCAATCCTGACAACTCTAAAGCATCCAACAACAGCTAGAAACGAAGAAAGCCTTAAAAGAAGCCCTGGATAATAAACTGCAACCATTCCTGCAGAAACGCACGAGCACCGCTTGCAAAAAAAACTTAATAAGTTCACAAGCTAAACTTGCTAACTTTGATTAGCTATTCTCTCGTGCAGGCGTGCTAGCATGCTAGTCACGAACTAGCGACTAGCCTTGCGGATATTTTTTCCAAATTAAGGAAGCAAGGAAGCATTAGGAACCGTACGAAAAAGTCAACTTTGACACCACAATTACATTCCCAGACGTTAAGCGTGGCTAGTTCTACCATTGTTTTTTGCTTTGCTTGCTAGCTAACATTAAGTGCATCATGCTAGCCGGCTAAACCGGGCTAACAATCAGCCGTGTACAGGAGCGGAAGAAAACAATTTGCACAAAGTCCACCTGAAAGGGGAGAAAAAGCTTCTTTTCGTTGCAGTAGAAGTGAAAATATGATCTCGCACATCAGTGCCCGGTTTCTTACCGTCATAATAATAGCAAACTTTCTTCTTTGTTCCTTGGGAAGTCAGCGCCATTTTAGCTCCAGTTACAGTCTGAGGCTGAAGCCTGCCGGGCTTTCTGCACAGCTCACTTCAACTACAACTTGGCTCCGCGCGTCTGCACCAATCACCTTTCAGCTTTCCGTTCCTTGGGGCGGGACCATCGTGTCTCTTAACCAATCATCTCCTTACACTGCTCCCTCGATTTCTTCGCACATTGTTGCTTTCAGTTCAAAACTCTTTCTTTGATGTTATGGCAATGGACCACAGTTTAACCAGTGTAAAATTATTCTTACTGGCCAAAACATTATTCATTTTTCTGTTTTAGCTTCTCTTAATTGTCATTCATTAAAAAAAAAAAAAAAGGCACGGTGAGTGTCCACTTAGCCTCAAACAGCAACAAATGAGGATGTGGTTTTCAGTTCTGAAGTTATTTTCTCTGATTTAAAAACAACAGTCATTTGATTTGCCATGTAATGAATAAAACAACAAGAAAGGGTGTGCTGTTATAGGAAAATAATCAATGACGAAGCTGATTTTTGTTCGAAAACAGCATTTCTTTCATTCAGTATTTGGTTCCTCTTATACAACAGCAACTTGCCAATGATTACAATTCTTAATTTATTAATGAATGACACTTACGCTTATAGTTTAACCATTTAACCACTTATAATTACATTTAATGCTGTTGAACTACCACTAGACAACTTAGTTCTTGTTATCACTTATGTTATAACAGCAATAAACAGTCGTTCCATCACCGGCCTCTCATTTTTTTACTTCATGGAGTTAATGAGCCTCAAAATAAATAAATAAATAAACAAACAAACAAACAAACAAACAAACATGTAGCTTGTCTTGTTACGCAAGCTCCTCTGTCGCAGACTTTCCCATAGAGGAAAATGAACTATCAGTTACAAAGCTGACACTGGAGACTCCTTCTATAAATGTTAAATAAACATCCCTTTACAGAAAACTACACCATATCATACTAAAGCAATATCACACGAGCAAGAGTGCTGTTATACTGAGCATCAGCACGGCTGTGATTACCTGCAGCCGAATCACAGCCGAGTCAATATTCAGTACAACAGCAGGACTGAGAGTGTGATATTGCTTTCATATAAACAGTTCTATTAATAAGAAATTAATATCAAGTAACTGACATTACAGACACAGTATGGCCAAATATTTAGTTTATTTTCGCTCCTTCAAAGGAAATAGTTCCCAAAGAAGCCACAGCTGGATAAAGTGTTGCATAGACAGGGCTGGAGTAAGTGGAGCAACAGTTTCAATGTAAAGAAATATTGCTAGATTTGGAATTTAATGTACTGAACACAGACAAGCGGAGTGATACAAACAATGAAATGTCTCAGAGCTGTTATACTAAATATCAGCATTGCTGGAATGCTTCTTGAGCAAACAAATTAGTGGGCAGGAACTAACTGCTATATATATATATATATATATATATATATATATATATATATAGTTTATTATTAGCCTTATGCTATGTGAAGCATCTGCCATTCAAGTCCCTGTGAATGAGCTTGTAATGTGCTGTTGTTGGGGCTGCAGTTATAGAAAATTAATCAGCACCAATCGGATTCAAGAATTCAACAACATTGTGATATAAAGTGCTTGATGACTTGATCTGATATGCTCACGTTAAGAGAGGGCATTCAGTATTCAACAACAATTTACACAGGAATAAAACATCACAAGTAAATATAATTTGATAGGCGTATACACAGCATATATACAGTATATGGGAAGGAACAGAAAGGGAAAGAAATGGTTTAGTGTGAAGATAAAACACAGTTTCATTAACATATGATTGAAAGTGAAGTTCCTGTTTCTGGATAATTTAACCAAGTGGGAGTAGACACACTATATAGCCAAAAGTATGTGAACACCCAACCGTAAAACATCCCATTCAAAGATTATGGGCGTTAATATGGCATTGTCCCCCACTTTACAGCTATTACAGCCTCCGCTCTTCTGGGAAAGCTTTCCACTAGATTTTGGAGCATGGCTGTAGGGATTCAGCCACAAGAGGTTGTGCACTGATGTCAGGTGAGAAGGCCTTGCACAAAGTTGGCGTTCCTTTCATCCCAAAGGTGCTCAGTGGAGCTGAGGTCAGGGCTTGGAGCAGGCTGAGTTCTTCCACACCAACCTTGGTAAACCATGTCTTCATGGAGCTGGCTTTGTGCACAGGGGCACTGTTATTCTGGAACAGGTTTGGGCCTCTTAGTTCCAGTGATGGGAAATTGTAAAGCTACAGCATACAAACACATTCTAGAAAATCGTGTCTTTTCAACTTTGTGGTAACAGTTTGGGGGAAGAACCACATATGGGTGGGAAGGTCAGGTGTCCACATACATTTAGCCATAGAGTGCAGACTTGATTGAGAACTGAATCCTCTGAGGAATACTGCCATACATATCTACCTGTTAGATATGTATGAATGAAACCAGAAAATTCAGTTAATTTCCAGTTATACCAAACATGGTTTTCAGACAATACAAAAAACAGTATATGTAATACTGTATCAAAATCTGGAGAAAATTCAAAGGACAAGCATACAAGTATACAGTCCACCTGTCTGTAACTATATGATCGTTGACTATCCTGGCCAGTGCTCTCTCTCTCTCAGTGCTTTACATGGCTCTAAATCCAGATCAATATTGTTCAAACAAGCGTGATGTTGTATTTATGAGGTTACTACATGTGCTATCTCCTTGCTCAAGAAAGCGAGATAGGAAATGGGGCAGAAATTAGTTAGATTTTTTTGGATCCAAGCCCTGCTTTTTCAAGATTGGAGTCACAGTAGCTGTCTCAGTTGTTTTTAGCTCAGTTGGTACAGATCCATTACAAAATGATGTTTTAATAGTGTCCTATATGAGAGAATAAAGGACAGGCAAAGCAGCCTTTACCAGTTAAGTGGGCATGGGATTTGAATGGCAAGTGGAGCAGAAAACCAGTGTCCAGATAGACTCATGAGATAGATCTTTAGATATTCTTTTGGAAGAGCTCATTACCAGGGTACATGCAAGACATAAAGTATGTAACTACAATTTAAATATAGTTATACACTGCAAATATCCTTTTTTCGTCTGATCAGTGAACTGTGTAGCTATAATCAAACGTATGATAAATAGGAATAAATAAGAAATAATGCACAACATGGGAAGATAATGCAGCAAAATACTTTGAAATGCAGCACACTTGGCTGCTGCTTTGCCACTTCTAGCTACTTTAGAAATATGTACTTATTAGTCACACAGTTTGAACTGCTGGTTTTAAATTAGCTTTACTGTCCATGCATGCAACTGCTTGTTATCACACTGCTTGATGGCACTGCAGCCAATCTTCAGGCTAATTAACCAGAAATCTAACCTTTGCCTTTTATAGTACTAGGTATAACCATTTATGACAGCTGACTTTGCTTATTCCTCTTCTTTCTGCCACGTTAAAAAGTGTATGCACAAGTAAACAACTGTGCTAAGATGGTGTGTAGAAAATGCTAAAACGCTAGATAGCAGTCACTACTGGGTTTGTGTGTGTGGTAAAGCAGACAGCTGACTGAAAACATGTTCTGGAGTACATTTGAGTTTCAAATTTAGTTCCCCTTGAGGATTTTTATGTCATAATCTGTTTAACATAGTCACCTGTAAATGTAGTGAGTAATCTTTATTATGACTTATTATGATTATAGTGTTTCATGGCTATGGTAATGGGAAACAGGAAGTGGAGTTACTAATAACCGCCCTGAAGTTGATTATTTTCCTATTATAGCATACCACAATATGTTTTATTGTTCTTATACCACATCAGTTTGCCAATTATTACAATATTTTTTTTAGTTATTAATGAACAACAGTGAGTTAATTGTGAGTTAGTTTTTGTTATCAATTATGTAATAGCAGATATAAACAGTTGTTTCCTCACCACAGTCTTTTTCTCTGTCTCTTGAAGACAAAACACAAGCTTTAACACAAAGCACAAAATGGAAGACTTTCCCATGGTGGAAAACTTCCTGCTAAATGCAAGATAAATGCTTCCAAACTTCACACAAACAATTATATTTTTCTTTGTTTAAATACCACATTTAAACAAAATCTGCATATTATAAGATTTAAATGATGAGGAGTGTCCCTTTTACAAATCCCTGTGAATGAGCTGTTATTGTAGAAACAATAAACTAAAATGAGCTGATTAATACAAACCTCTGATTTGAATCACTGGTGTTTTTACTCTCAGAACTGCTGTTATAGAAAATTAATCAACACCTTCCGAATAACCAGATTTGAATTCAGTATTCAACCATGCTGTGGTATAAATAATCTTAAATGATGCTTTTTTAAATTGACAAATATTACTTATACATGGTATCAATGCAGCTATCTGACACATGGTGGTGCTCTATGTCCACATTTGACCTACACCCTAAGAATAAGTACAAAAATTTGGATGGAATTGATGTTTACTCAGTGTTTACACAGAATGATAAATAGTTGTTTAATATAGATGCATTTATATTATTTACGCACACACTGACTGCAGTGACACACGTTTCAAGTTCACACAGGTTCGTCAGTTAAAATCGCTCGTCGTTGAAGGACAGGTAGTAACTGAAAGAAATGACAGTCAAGGTTGCACAATGTGCAACTACGTAAGGTTTTAACTGATAAAATACAGCTAGAGAAATGTTAATTGATGCTATATTACATTCACAACAACACCCTGACCTTCTTGTTCTTCCTCTGCAAATCCTATCATCAGTGATCTTTTGTACACATGTATACATACACAGGGGCAGTCGTGGCCTAATGGTTCGAGAGTCGGACTTGTAACCCGAAGGTGAACCTGAAGGTCGTGGGTTCGAGTCT
>CM075031.1:6256845-6287289 GCA_037576675.1 Pangasius sanitwongsei | reverse complement strand
ACTTGGATGGGTTAAATGCAGAGCACAAATTCCGAGTATGGGTCACCATACTTGGCCACAAGTCACTTCACTCACTTCACTTCACATAACGATAGGCAGGACTGAATATTTAAACTAATATTTAACTTCACTTAAGGATTTGCTGAGAGTTTCAGGACAGGCAGAGAGCCACGGTTGGTCCATTCACCATCAGCTGTTTATCTGTAGGCTTGGATTGGACTGGTGCCTCGGTGTAAGTGAAAATGAATGAAGCAGTACGATCTATAGGCTTGCTCGAGCAACAGGAATTCTTCTTCTTTGGTTGATTTGGATTTGACAAATGTTGGGCATTCATTATTAATTCACTTAGCTTAAGCTGACATTTCTTTACATTACATCATGAAGATGTATGGCAGCAATCTTATAATTAGACTCAAATTAACAAATTTAACGCCCATGTTCCTTTTTCTACTTAGTGTTCCCATAATCACATTATACAATACAGTGGTAACTGTTGATCTAACTATCCCCAATCTGTTTTATCTACATCTTCGTGATGATCAGTGTAAACTACATTGATTGAAACAGACACAAAATGTCCTTCCTTGGCTTGGAGATCCTCCTGATAGAAAATGGTAGAGTGTAAATAAGAGGTGTGATTAAAGTGGTTTTGGTTTAGATTTCGACACTAGGCACCTGAGAATCAGGTCTGTAACGTCATTCTGAATTTTAAACACTTAACTGTGTGCGTCAGAGAAATTCGCTTTTTAGGATTGCTTGATTTTTTCTAAAATAAGAGTTATGTTCTGGGTCATGAGTTAACCATCCCAAATTGAGTTATGTCTTACATAACCTCAGCTGAGGGTGCTACCTTTTATGTTTTTCTACAGTGATTTCAGGACCACTTATGATTATGACTATATAATTCTGTGAAATGTGTTGATTTGGCCGTTTCTCGTGACTGAACGCCAGGTCCCATATTTTTCTGAGCTTTTCTACCCCACCAATGGCAAGAACGACAAACACTTATCACTCTTCATTAGGTAACCAACATTTATTTACCATTATCAACTTTACAATAAAACCAGTAACATCTTTTAACATTAGCAAAATAAAGAACAAAATTGGTCAAATTTATTTACAGAGACAAAAAAAAGCAGATCAAGGCTCACATTTAACACATAACAACTCTGCTTCTTTTTTTTTTTTTTTTACTTTAAATGTGAACATAGCAAGCTCAAATGTGTGTGTGTGTGTGTGTGTGTGTGTATGTGTGTGTTTAGCCAAGATGGAAATTAAAATGCAATTTCAAACAAACAAGACAAAGCCTTCTGGATATTTAAAATGGTTCTCTATACACCACAAAATACTTAAATTTGGGTTAAAATATAGGAATGTAGAAAGTTGGCGAGTCTTTTCTTTTTTTTTTTTCCATTTCGTTTTTTTTTTTTTTTTAACAGTCATTATGTGGTGATGTTCATCTTGCACTTGATTTTTATATTATTAGCATCTCTGGTGATGGTGGGATTGAAAGATGCCTCCTCTTCCTCTCATTCTAAAACACTCTTCACTCCAGCGACGACGTCTCCGATCGATTGCGGCCTAAATTCAAGAGTCCCAGATCTTTGAGCCATTAATAGGGAAGTGAACTAGTGAATCTAGTCTGTCGTTTCTCATTAAATCTTGAAGAAAGTGGCACGAAGAGTCTCTCTCTTTTTTTCCACATACATGTGTATATATACATATACATATATCCATGTATATATACATATGTATACATATACACATATATATATAAATATATATATAGAATTTTTTTCTTGAAAAACAGTTCACAACAGTTCCTTGCGACGTACAATCACTCCTTCTGTTCAGACGCTGCAGGTGTCGAGTTGGTCTCCTCTGTCGGTTTCGTGGGCTCAGCCGACGGGGTGGCGGCCTCTTCCTTGGGGGCAGCGGCTTCCTCGGTTTTGGGAGGAGCCTCTTCGGCCTTGGGGGGCTCGGCCGGGTCGGTGGCGGCCGGGTCGGTGGCGGCAGCGGCGTTCTCCTCTGGCTTGGCCTCTTCCTCCTTCTTCTCCTCAGTGGCACCGTTTTCAGCCGGCTTCTCCTCCTTCTTCTCTTCCTCCTTCACAGCCTCCTCCTTCACCTCGGTGCTCGCCTTCTTGTTCTTCTTCAGCGACAGACCCTTGAACTTGAATGAATTCTTCAGCGAGAACTTCTTCTTCTTCTTTTTAGGGGTCTCTTTGGCCGCTTCGCCCTCGGGCTTGGCGCCTTCGCCCTCGGCGGCGGGTGCGGGTTCGATGGCGTCTCCCGCTCCGGCTTCGGTCTCCTTGGCAGCCTCAGCTGAGCCGTTGGTGGTGGCGCCAGAGTCGCCCTCAGCTTTGGCAGAGACGTCGCCGTTCGTCTTAACGTGTCCGTTCTCCTGCAATGGATAAACAAAACGAGATTAATTACTTTCACACTGAGGCGACTTTTCCCTTCATCTTTACTCCTAAATCCACAGCTAGCTCGGAGATGAGGAAGAAGCGCGAAAGATTTTAACATCATTCCGTAAATCGTCGAACAAAGCCCCCGTGCTGCAGGTGACGCCTTGCAGTTCCGTCATGCACCGCGCGGGGGCGCTCGCGCCACACGGAGCGGCGCAGCGACGAGACGCGACTCGAGACGGCGGCTGCGAGACAAAAGGCTGCAAAAATCGATCGACGCGTTTCTTTTCACACCATCAAGACTCACTACTTCTCTATCGTCGACGGATTAGCCACAGTCTGAGGAGGATGATTTTTTTTTTCTCTTTTTCTCTCTAGAAACACCCGACAGTGGAAAGCACAAGATTTCAGGTGACATGAGCAGTGCACGGGTCCGGGCTGACGAGCACGCGCAGTCAAAACGATGCATTCATGCAATACATGCATTAACATCTGTCAGTGAGCAAAAGCCTTCATTTCAACAGGAAAAAGCGCGTGTTGATTCTCGCTGCACGCGCGAGCACCTGCACCTGCTTCTGCACAGACACCGATAATAGCCTAATCATGTCTAAATGTCTAATTCTGGACTCATGCAGAAAAGAAAAAAAAAGTATGTCTGCAAAAGAATAAATGCATGAAATAATAAATAATGCAGAGATGACAATGCAATTGTTTTTTTTTGTTTGTTTTTTTTTTTTCAAGAAACCCAAACTGGCATCAGAGCTGAAGTCAGAGGCGCTGCTGAGATGTGTGTGAGGAGATGTAGAGGTGTGTGTGTGTGTGTGTGTGTGTGAGGAGATGCAAGATGTGTGTGAGATGTAGAGATGTGTGTGCCTGTGTGAGATAGAGAGGTGTGTGTGTGTATGTGGGAGAGATGGAGAGGTGTGTGTGTGTGTATGTGGGAGAGATGGAGAGGTGTGTGTATGTGGGAGATGGAGAGGTGTGTGTGTGTGTGTGTGTGGGTGTGTCGCGGTAATGGTGCTCACCTGGCCGTTAGTCTTGGCCCCGGCGGCGTCCGGTGATGCAGCGGCGGCGGCGGCTTTGCCCTCCGCGGTCACTCCTCCCTTAGACGCCTGTGATCCCATGATTTGTAGTTTTTTTTTCTTGTTAAATTAAAAAAAATAAAAAAATGGGAAGTAAATCCAAATCAACAGGCTGTTCGTTCGCGAATCCAAAAAAAGGTGCAAAGCAAGATAGAATAAAAAAAAAAAAGAGAAGTGTTTTTCCTTTTAAATGCTGTAGTGTAGAAGAGTACAGGAGGTCTTCTCAGCTCCTGGTCGTCCGTCGCTACTACTAAACCGATACTAGTTGAACGGCGCTTGAAGATAACCCCAAGCCCCACCTATGGGCGTGTCCCTGAGATTTTAACCAATTATAAAACAGATCCCGCCTTCTATCAAGACCCCTACGTGACTCCGCCCATCTGTTCGATTTTAGGGAAAGAAAATGCCTTTTGTTTTTTTTCCCCTGCTGGACCTGTTGAAACTGAAACTATTTATTAGAAACCTCAGTATTATGAGTATATTATATAATATTTTTCATGTTATCTTTGGTGTTAGAAATGTGCTAGATAAATTGAACACATAAACAAACAAACAAATAAATAAATAAATGGCAGAATATATTATATGTAATTCAAATTTTCATAAATAACTTGCAGTGCAAAGGCTACAGGTGGGTTATAAGATCATTTATTGACACTGACACATCACTGGATAGTAAAAATTGTAAAAAAAAAAATAAAAAATTGGTCAAAACAATGAATCTTCTAGGTACAACAGTTTGGAAAAAGTATGTTATGGATCATAGTAATTCCTAATCAACTGACTTATAATCCAGCGATTATCTGCCTCATCACTGGACACATGATATAATGATACATTTCAGATGATATATACAGAGATGATATATATTTTAAAAAATATCAACTCCCTGCTGAGACTGAGACCTCTCAAAGTACAGTATGTGCATGCGAGTAATGCATCACTTCTGCATATATAAGTCAAATACTGATTTAAAGTTGAGCATTGAATATGTTATAGTATATTAGCACTTTTCCCCCTTGGCCAATCCTGACACATTATACATATATATATATATATATATATATGACTATACATGACTATGTATACAGACACAAGCATGTGTATTTCTTAAGTTGTATTAAATCTTGTTCATCCTCGTTGATTATGTATACATAATATTAAATGAAAGAAAAAATGATATATCATCAAGTGTGATATATTGCCATCGTCTGATTATTCTTCAATCCATGTCTGTTTAAAATTTTGATGTCAATTTTGATGTCAAAAAATATACTGACTGTGTCTCTGGACCTCTGTTTAATTCCTCAGCCTTTCCAAGTGACATAAAGTCTCTACTGTCTGTGGACGACTGAGGAATGCAAGGCATGCATTGCTTACGAAGGCTTTTTTTCACCTCTTTCTCAGAATAGTTCTAAAATCAAGTTAAAATGCTTGTTTGGTGTCAGAGAGATGAAAGAGTGTCATGAATTGTGTCATATACTGGAACAGTTGCTTCTTTTTTGCCGTAAAGACAGAGTTGGGAGGTTGAGAGTTAAAGGATGGAGTCTTCAGTGCCCGGATCTTTTTGTGTGTGTTTTTTTGATGATGGGTTGGTGCAGATCGTCTCATTCTGTATGCTGTATTACTGACTCCTCTCTCCTCCTCTTTTCCAAATCAGCTGGTGTGAAAGGCCCTCATTGTCATGAAATGACTCGAGAGCAGTGATGGGCCACAGAGGAGCCTGCATTTCACACGTTTTTCTGTTACAGAGATGCGTCCTTATTGTGTTGTTATTTAATGTCCCCGCTGAGCTGCCTTATCACAGCGGAGATAAGTGCGCCGGGCACGAGAGGGCTAACCTGAGGCATGAATGTGAATGGCCGTGTTGATGGGCCTGTGACAAGATGGCGAAATGGATGGAGTAGCTGAGAAGTGTTATCACACACCTTTTCCCCGTCAAGAATGTTTGGATCACAGCAGGGGGCGAGGCAGAAGGGTGGAGGTGCTATGGATGAGACCATAATGGCTTTTAGACGAAACTTGGAGTTTTCGTCTCTTGTTCAGAGGGAAATAAATAAAACATTATATATTGGAGTTCTCTCATCAAGAATTCTTTTGACTTTGTTTGATTGCACCTTTTGATTTTTTTGTCATTCTAGTAAATGTCACTCCTAAAACCTGAGGGCATTTTTTGGTTGTTGTTCTTTTTTTGGTATTGTCTTCCATTGCGCTCAAATGTCATTAAAGGATCATCTTTTGGAGAAGATGAGCTACTTTGAGGGATTAGTTGATGTTTTAATGATAATTCAGACATTTTGGCCCTGGTATCTAGTGTGTGTGTGTGTTGCGGAGGGCTTTTTTTAAATATCTTGTTGGGGACCAAATGTCTCTGCAGCTTTTATTAAAACACACACACACACACACACATACACACACACACACAAAACAAAGAACAAAAAAGAGCCAAAAAGGTTTCTTTCAAGTACTGAGGTTAAGGTTAGACATAGATTTAAGTGTAGCCTAGTATTAATTATGTCAGTTGAAGGATAGTATGAAAAACATATTTGTGTGTGTGTGCGTGTGTTTAGTCAGCTCTTACTCAACAGAGAACTTTTCAACTCTTAAACTTCGAGTAAGTGACATGCAGAATTTTCATCTTTGCTAGTCTTACTGAGTGGAGATTTCATGAAGGGGAGGACAAGTAAGTGGCAATTCACCGACTCCACTCACTTTTATGTATCTAAGATGTATCGAACTCTTTACAGCATCTCACATGTTTGCCCCCTCTCTCACTACAACCCTGAGGCAGTGAACCGGTTTCAGCGATGTTCAACGTGGGGCATCTTATCTCCCTTTTTTTTCTCCCCACGAGAGTCAATGGTTCTTTTTGTTTGCCTGCCCAGATTTCATGCCTGAACACAGAGTGAGATTTATATCCTGAAAAGGCCCTATTGTTCTCTTTTCAGAAAGCCAACTGATGAGCATCACAAGCTGGGGTGAGGGGAGGCTCAGGGAAAGGGAGTCGGAGAGAGTGAGAAAGATGAGTGAGAGAAAACATTGATATTATATTGATGGATATATGAAATCCTAATGATTACACTTCACCCCACACCCCGAGCAAGTTCATAAATAAAACCTCTAGTTCTTCAAGTAAAAATAGCATTTGCACCTATAAGTCAGTTTTGTTTTCTTTCTATTTTGTTAGCAGGATTTCCTCATGTGGATATTTATGGTCTGTGATTACCTCACAGAAATACAGTGCCTATATATAAATGACTACATCGTTTGTTTTCACTGGTCATTAGTCATTTCATTAGTTATTTTCGTTGCTATGATTTTTTTTTTAAACGCATTTAAATTTGGTGCATGAGAACCCAAGCGAATACCAGTATCAAATATAATCCTTTTTCTTCATTTATCTGTAACACATGTGATTACCATGAAGAGGAATTTCGTCATGCTTCCTCGTACTGAGGAAAGAATGTGAATTTATTGTAAACAACTTGAAAAAGTAAACAACTAGCACTAAGAATCCAGTATAAGAGTTTCCAGTAAATGATTTATGTTCCTTTTTCAGTTCACAAACAATGCAATCCCAAGACGAGTTGCAGATGATAGAGGTTAGGTTTGAAAAACACTATAATTCAGTTATAATGTGGAAATTTTTACTGGGCCTGTTACCACAGATATGTTTAATTTCTTCTGTTGTAATAATTTTTTTCCTCATCTTATATTCTCTTATTATTCCAGGTTCCAGATTCCAAAGTTTCAAACCTTAGCATGAGTTTCAACAACATGAGCATATGGCATAGAGAACTATGAGACAGATGTCCAAGACTGCCAGAGAACAAAAAACACAAAATCTTGACTTTAGCTTCGAGCTTTAGTAATGAGCTGCTGTGAGGTCAAGATGTCAAAGGCCAGGTACCTCTATGATTCCCCTCACATAGTCATAGTGGGTCCAACTGGCAAGCAGTGAGAGTGAGAGATTTCTGAAACCCCCCACCATGAAGGTCTTAACCTTGCTCTGTTTCTAAAAAGTATCATCTATCTTTTCTAGGTGAAAAAAAAACTGTATGAAGGTAGTAGGCACAAAAACACTCCAAGCACTGGGGTTCTCAGCTACCATGCCCAATCCCTTGGTTCACTTCAGGCTGTGTTTTTCCATATGTCACCGCAGTACACTAATGACCTTTGCTTTGGAATTCACCTGCAATGCCCACTGGAGCTTGGCATAGCAACGTCATCCATAAATGCTTAAAGAAGCACTGCTTCTGTTTACCAGCACTCTGAGAAGTGTCTCAGTGCTGTGAGGTGCTTTCCTCAGCAAAGGGATTTTACTGGAAATCCCAAAACTATTGCTCATGTCACTGACTTTTGCTTTCACTTTATCACTCAGATGTTCTGCTTTTGCCTGCCACTTCTGAGCAAGCTGTATTGGGGGAAATCCCATCAGGAACATTAGTGAGATTAAAGTAGAAATGCCTGCCTGCCATTTAACATTACATCTAACATTGGGAAATTAGTGACTATTCATTGGAGTTGAGCTGCTAAATAAAATTCCCCTATTTTACCAGCAGCAGTGGCTCATGAAGATTTTGTTGGGGAAGGAAGATATTAATATTGACGTAGCCTCAAACAAAATGAGACAGAGAGGCTATCATACTTGACTTTTGCTATAGGCTGCAATTTAGTGAATTTTTCAGAGTAACCCCTTAATAGGCAGTTAGAAGTCAACTATCCACAGTCATCCAACATACAGTGTAGCAGCTCGTTCTGAGTGGGTTATGCATCAGGAGTATATATAGACATGTCACTGTATGCGAAAAGAACACAGTAAAGCAAAAATCATTAACCAAGGTTGTCAGGATTCAGCAAAATTTGGACATAGGTCTTCTTTTTCTCAGCCTTTGCATGGGAAACAAAGTCACGGTGGTTTGCACGCATTTCTGATTATCTACTCCATAATCCCCGTTTCCCTCTCCCAATGTTTGCAATGTATCTTACAATAGAAATGGTTCTATATATCACAGATACACTGTCTGCACATACACTTTGCCTTTTTTGTGTCAAAAATTAATTCGATTTACATATGATTCCTCTGCCAATGGGACTCTACTAGCGTTGTTTCAGTTTTTAATAACTATGTGCAATAATACTGTCCCATGATTGCGAAGGGTGAGCAAACCAACGGAACATTGGTTTATATCTGTGAAATAGCAACCTTTTTTAAATTGTTGGTTTGATCGTTGGTCAACATCATTAGTATTTTAACAGAATGTAGAATGTAAAGAGTCGCGAGTGAAGACTTCATACATATTAACATTTGTTATATGGCTGATATTCTGTATTTTGTCCTTATGGATGAGTCATGATCAGGAGTCAAGCACACCTTAGTAATTGAGCTGTTTGCGTCACAACAAAACAAGAGGTAGATTTATGTACTCTCTGTGTTCCATTATTTCACTACCTAACCCTCATTCTCCTGACCACTAACAAGCCACTCGATGGCCCTCATGCCATCTCTTCACAAACACTGTGCAGTCTCTGTTACACAGCAATCTCGCAAATCAGAAAAATGGTTTGTTTACTACGATAAAGAGAGAGCGATATTGTGAATTTGATTAGCACGGCCACTCTGGCCTTCTGGGTATTGTGAACAGATGTTTCTTTTCTCCACTGGACACCATCTCCTCACCTCACTGGTGACACACAAGCAGTCAGTTCTTCATGTGAATACCTATGAATGGTGATGGAGGAAATAATGTAAACCACAGAGTGGATAGAACAATAAAAATGTACTGCCCAATGAACTGATCAACATATTTGTACTTTCCCTCAGAATTCTTAAGAACCACTCCATTTATGGCCTCTACCTCTTTTTCTATTTCTATTCTTTTTTTTTTAATTTTCACAGTAACTCTCTTAGCTAGCATGGCATTTGGGAGAGAAGATGTGGTTAACATGCTAACATGTATGAAAGGATGAAAAGAGAAGTGATTATTTATACCACCAGCGTGGGCAGCGCAGCTTCTTCACATGCATACACACAGGCAGACGTACACGCTCACACACAGTTGCTCGTTGTTGCATGAGGAAGTGAGAGCCATCTTAGGAAATACATCCTCATCTAAAAATCTAATGCCATGAGTCTTATCTCGAAAGAGCTACATATCTCACCGCTGCAGGTTAATTACCTTTTGTTCTTTAGTGTGTAGGCACAATAAACCTATCGTGACCCTCGACCAAAGAAAACTATGATCAGGTTATTATGTTATGTCTGTCATAGTTTTTTTTTTTTTTTTTTAACCAACATAACAGTTAATATAAGATCCATGGTAATGGTCAAAAGTTTAACAATCCTAGTTACCATAGCAACTAGCTACCAGAGTAAAAGTGTATAGACATATAGACAAGTAAATAGTTACCCTAAAACACCATAGTAAAAACATCACGGTGCATGCTGTTATAGGAAAATAATCAACAACAGGGTGGTGTGATTTGTCCTGATACAAGGCAGTGTTACTCTTACCAAGCTGATTAATTTCCAATAACAGCATGTCCCTAATTGTATTATTCCTCCTATACCACAGACATTTGCCAAAAATGTAGGTTTTTAAATTTTATTATAGAACATGCCATACTTTTTATCCATTTATAGTTATGTTTAGTGTTGTGGAATGTCCACAAAACAAGTAAAGTCCTGTTATCGCTTAAGTTACAGCAGCTATAAACAGTTGTTCTCTAACCAGCTTCTTTTTTCCTCAAAAAGCCCTCAAATTGGCTACCCTGTGTCAAAATACTCAAAATAAAGTTACAGCTTTACCACTGAATGCTACAAAGCGCTGACACTAGCGACTCCTTCCAAAAATGCAAATAAATCTCCTCCCACTTACACTCTTCTTTTAATGTTTAGCATATAGCATACGAGTCCCTGTGTATTAGAGATTACTAGAAATCATAGCGTATTAGTACAAGCACATTAATATGAACCTGAGATTTGTATTACAGCTAACATTACTGTCAGAGCTGCTGTTATAGAAAATGTCTCAACACATTCTGGCCAATCAGAATTGAGAATTCAACCTCGCTGTAATACAGTACAACCATAATGACTCATAGTAACAATGAAGTGAATCTTCATAGAGGAAAGACAAGATGCGTGCATCAAGTTTATCTGTTGTAATATTAATAAGTTTGATGGTGTGCTGAAGTGTCAAAAAGGATTTGCAGCCACCATTAAGGCGTTATTCTCTCTATTTGCATTTGGTGTTTATGTGTGTGTGTGTGTGTGTGTGTGTGTGTGTGTGTGTGTGTGGAGTATCAATGGGCAGTTCAGTGCACGTGTGATTGAGAAAGGTAGTGAGAAGAGTAGTCATGATAGTCCAAACTCAAACCTATATGTACATTAACACTATGCAAAGTCTTTCTATGGCTTATTCTCATAGCCTAATTTGAAATATACAAGGTACTAACTCTTACAATAGTACACTCAAGGGTAAGTGTACCTTTATTAGAGGAAGATATTTATAGAAGAACGTGATTAGAATGCATACTGTAATACTACTGTTTTACCTTTGAGGCAGAGATTTACATTGCATCTAGTGGAACAAAAGTATACCTATACAGTGTCAGTGAGTGTGCATTATCCTCAGTGAGTCTTAGGTAAAACAGCATAGTACAGAGAGAGCTAGACAGAGAAATAGAGCGAGAGAGAGAGAGAGAGAGGCAGAGAGAGAGATGGGAGGGAGTGGACAGTAATGCTGATAAATGGGATGATGGGACACTGACTCACTAATGCTGCATCTGCACTGCCACTGGGCCTGTTTCGCCCTAGTGAACTGTTCCTCCTGCTTTTTCTAATGCGTACACACACACACACACACACACACACACACACACACACCCCTCTACACATACACGTTTTAATTTTTGTGTACAATAGTGGTGTAACACATTGCCACTATCTGTATCTGTTTAGTGCTCCACATATTCGTATCTGAATTTGGATTTAAACCTGAAGTGGGCGTGGCCTAAACTGAAAAAAAAGATGCATATATTATTGTTGTTTGCACCTGTCTGCAAATTTTTCTAATGAATTTAGTTGATTCTATTTCCTAAAATATAGACAAACTAGTCATTAAAACTACCGCGACCCTGACCAGGCAGTAACTAAGGATGAATCAATGAATGTTGTAAATGCATTGCACATTCACTTTAATAAATCCTTGTCCCACGAGCTTTATATCTTAATGCTCATCTGCATTAAACTGTGGCTTTTTCTTGCGTCCTGTGAGATCCCAGACCCAATGCACACCTCTATTCTCTACCAGATGCCCTGCGACAATATCTGGGCAAGCTTTCTTAGAAAAAAAAAAACAACAACACAGATCTTGTGGCTCATGCTCGTATCTACATTTGTATTCATTTAGTACACATTATATGTTCATTCCTTGTGTATAATAACACTTTGTTGCTCTTACTGGCTCTTACAGCCAGTGCAGACAGAGACGTCTGGCAGAAACAAATAACAACAGCACACTGGTGCGATACAGCTCATCTCGAATAGCTCTCAGTCTGTATGCAGATTACGCTCTGTCCACAAAGGGCACAGAGTGACAAAATGGAGGGGCGCTGCTGAGACAACGAGGCCATGTAAACGATGGAGCTGGACTCCTAGTGTGATAGAGGGAACTGTGCTAGAGCTAACAAGCCATGGGCTTCCTGGGGGTGAAAGATAAGCTCAGCTCTTGGTCGACAGAGGCTAAATCTAATTAATGGTGAATGGATGGAGCTCTAACCTTTCTGTTTGCGAGGGATTGTGTGAGTGTGTGTAAAAGAACCCATCTGCAGAATATGGGGAGGGGTGAGGGGTATCTCGTGCCAAAAAAAGCAATGAAACACCACCTTCTCCTTTTTAGCCTGCCTTCATCAATACATCTGAGCGATCTTATCACATGCTCTTTCCTTCTTTCTACCTCTCTTTTTCATTCTCTTTCATGAGAATGGCTTTCTTCTGGCATGGCTAGTCTTTCAATCGAGCGTACTCTCTGACGCTGACGAGGCGCCTTTTCTTTAACGCTCCCCCCTTCTCTGGTGTGCAGAATTCCACAGCAGAGGTTTTCAGCCCCGAGGTGAGCGGCACTACTGATCACTCTCATTAAATCCTTCTTTTGCGCTGCTTTAAGGACTGCAGCCGAGTGGCAGAGGGGTGGGAACGGGCCATTATCAGCTCTTTTGTGGAGGTGAAGACTTCGTCAAAGGCTCTCTCCCCCTCAATGTGAACCGCAGCCAAACTAGGTCACCATCCAAAATCTGATTCTCTGGGAGAGAATCCCACATAGCAGCACTGAGAATGTGATTTTCCTCTTTTTAATATTAGCAGCTCTACCACATGTCGCTCTGTATTTGCATATGTGCCAACCATGCTTATGTTGTGATTGAACCAGCTGTCCTCACTTCCACTGCTTCCTTTTTCTTGGTTACAACTCTAAAATAGTAAGTGAAGAGGAAGTAGCTGTTTGTTGGTTCAGAAGGAAGCAGAGCTGCAGGAGACTGTCACAACATGACTCTATTTTCATCACAATCATGCCACTGACATATTTTTGAGGTGCAAACATGTCTTCAAAGGGACCACATACCGGCACAGCCTCAATAAATCCAATCTGTATATGGGGGTGTGAGAATAAACGCCACTGGCTGATAACCACATTAGACATGCTTAGTCTCGTGCCAGCGGATCTGTCATGACATTACTAAATTTAATTACCTGACGATTGCAGATTGCATGTTTTGACGTCAACTTGACCTTTTTAATGTGTCCCAGTTAAACGCTTAATTGTAATGGCTGCTTAGTAAAGCATATAGATCTGACAGTTCCATGACAGTGATAATGTGTAGCTGGTACAATAGTACACTTTGTGTAACAGTCATTAAAACTCTTTTTAAGGGATGTGGTGGAAGGGAGGGGGCGACAATTCAGCTTGCAGGATCTTTAGCTGGCCTTAAACAAGCCAGGCTTTGTGAAGCTGCCGGCTTTGATGTGAATGAGGTGCAGTGGCTGATGGGAGCTCATCTTCACTCTCTTCAGTTATGATGATAACAGCATGATTCGCATACATTTTAAACATCTAATGACTATGATTGTTCAAGACGGGTGCTCAAGACGGCACAACAAACTCAGACCTTTAAAGCTGTCCTGTTAAATCTGTAGGTAAATGGTTTCTTTAGTCATTTTTCTTAGAAAATGGTTTCCGCCCTTTTTTCCTTTTCAAAGTATGACACAGGATTCTGGATTAATAAACAAAACATTAGGGCTGTGTCACAAATCACATGCTACTATAGAACATCTCAAAATAGTATATGCTATAAAATCCCTTTTCTACCCTTTAGTACTTACTCTTTAGTGGCTGATAACAGGCAAAGAGGTCAGCTGTTTTATGTCTTTTTACATAAAACCAAATGCTGAGTAAATGGTAAAAGCATACCTCAACACTCCTCCATTATTTGCTAACGTTGTTATTGTTTACTCGTAACATTGGGTGGAAAATGATGTCACCATCCCACAACCACTAGAGAAATATTTTTCTAGCTACTGTTATGAGATGGATACACAATAGGTTAATTGTCACTAGTAATCACGCTGTTCCACGTCATGCTGTTTGGTGGGAAAAGTTACTGAAGTTTGGAAAAAAACATCGCCTGGTCTTTTTCCAATCACTATTCCAATAGCTATTGAGTTTCAATGAGTCTGTGCCCACTGTAGCAACAGATTCCTTTTCTTGGCTGACAGGAGTGGAACATGATATGGTTTTCTGCTGTTGTAGCTCATCCACCTCAATGTTCAGCATGCTGTGCATTCTGAGATGCTTTTCTGCTCACCATGGTTGTAAAGAGTGACTATTTGAGTTACTGTAGCCTTCTTGTCAGCTCAGATCAGTCTAACCTTTCTTCTCTGACCTCTCTTACCAACAAGGCTTTTCCAACGACAGAACTACCGCTATCTGGATGTTTCTTTTTTGCACCATTCTATATAAATCTAGAGACTGTTTTGTGTGAAAATCCCAGATGAGCAGTTTCTGAAATACTCAAACCAGCTCGTCTGGCTCCAACAACCATGCCACGGTAAAGTCATTGTGAACTAAATTTTCCCCATTCTGACACCCCGTTGTGTTTTATTCCATACTTAAAGACCTGTGGCACTGATTGTGCTGAAATGAGCATATTCAAAATAGCAACGAACCAAATTTGCAGTAAGGAAAATGAGACCACAAACATTTACATATCTGGTTCCTTTCTTTCTTCCTGCTTTAGATTGGTGTTTACAGAGCTATTAGTGATTTACAAGCCTGCAGAGTCCGTATGAAGCGGGCCTTGTGTCCTAAACATGCCATAATTACATCGCTGGAGTCTCGGAATCTCTGGAATTCCGCAGGTATGATGAGCATTTGCAGAAGTACATGAGTGGACACAGCCCAAGGCTGGAATGCCTGGCAGGATACTGTCCAGATCATTCAATCTGAAGCCATCCTTCAAATGCTAGTATAGTAGTATTACAAATCAATCTCTGGAGCACACTTCTCTACTAGAGCTCTAGAATTTTAAAACCTCCAATCACTTAAAACACTCCAGTTTAGATCCCAGAGAGATTAGCCACCCTGGCTATATCCTTTCTCTCCTCTATCTCTCTCTCTAGGATGTAAGAGAGAGATGCAGGGCCCTTTGTCAGACTCCCTAATTAGTCACGATCTCCTGCTCCCAGTGTAGCTACTATAGCCTCACAAACACAAACTCATCTATCAGCCCAACCCTCCTTTCACTCAGTCTCTCTCTCTGCCATTCCTTAAATAAATTCAATTTTTCACTTCTTTCATTTAATTTCCTATTCATCTCATCTTTTCTGTTTTTTTTTCCTTCTCTACCACTCCCACCCCTGATCATCTTCATCATCTTTCTCATCTAACCCTTGAGCATGTCACCCTCCCCCTCCAGTTGGTGCCAGTTGGTGTCGAGTGTGTACTCTAAACGCGAGGGATCTAGCATCGGAGAGAGTGCAGAATGCAGATTCAAGTGTGTGCAGTGTGCGAGAATGCATTAGGACATTGTGTAGTGATAGAGTAGTGCGTTAGTGATGGCAATCCTGGGACAGGGCCAGGCCGTGGTCAATATGTGCAATGCTGAGTCAATAACACTAGTCTCTGTGTTTGGGGTGAACAATAGGAAGGGTGTTTGTGTGGTGGGGAATGGGGGAGGGGATGAGTAATGACCCGACAGCTGGGATAGTCTCACACATACACACACTCACCCACACCCATGCATTGAGCTACAACCGAGTTTGTGTCTGTGTGTGAGTTGCGGAAAAGGCATGTACAGGATTACCAAGTTGCAAAATTTCTGGAAAAAACAAAACAACAAAAAAAAAAAACTGAAACTAGCCCAAGGACTGGCGGACCCAAGGACCCAAAATAGCGAGAATATAGTTGAGTTATTGATTCAAACACAAATAAATGCTTTACTCACCTGACTTAAATGGATGAACATCCTTCTTTTTTTTTCATATCTCTTGATTTCTCTTCTTTGTTCACTAAAAAAACGTACTTAACAGAACTATGTACAGGTTTCGATTCTTAGAAAAAAGATCTGTGGAATGGAATACTAGAAAAATAAAAAAGATTGCCACCCGCAACCTTTTTCCAAAACCCGCAACCCTGGGCATGTAACTAACATGAAAGGCACGAGACTGAAATATCATAACATGAGAAAAAAGAAGTTTGGTGTAGCTGGGCCTTATAAAATATATATTTATTTCATGGAATGGGGGTGTAAAATGTTTCTTTACAATGTATTCAATGTCTTCCTTTGTACAGCAGTTTCATAATTCTGCTTTACATGAGCTCATAAACATAAATGGTCACAATTTTATTGTTTATCATTGTGAGCAAAAAGTGTGACAAAAAAAAAAATCTCAAAATAAAAAAGTGAATAAAATTGTCTCCTTGCCTCATTGAATTCTACAATGAAGATGTCATGGTACTAATCTGGATTGGATTTTTGCCTAGTGATGGTGATTAAGGGGTTTTTTGGTCAGATAAAAGGATCTCAAACCTCCCTAAATTCCCCCACAGCCTACATCACAATGGGGGAAACCCAAACTGGGCTGCACCCTGCCAATCAGGTATTGTGAATGCTTTTGTCCATTGAGAATTCAGCCAGTCAGAATCGGCCATGCCTGTAAATGCTGAGCAACCGGGGGAGGAATGACAGCTGATGACCCTGCATTCTCGTGAGGGGTCAAGGCTGATTCATGTTACCACTCACCATGCAACTCTGCCAAATCTTATTATTCAATGCATACTGTTAATACCAGGGGAAGGAAAACTAACAAGAAACATAAAAATATACAAAGATACTGTTTCAGGAGAATGGAAATAGTAGAGGATTGCTACTAAGAATGAAACAATGATAATTTGCAGCGAAAAATCTTGAAAATTTTACTGCTTTCCCTCCTCTAACACACCAAAAATCAAAACAGACTTTTAAAATCTTGTTAACTCATATCTTAAATAGAATGTTCATGATTCATCTACAGTAATTACTTAAAAGACAAAATTCTTCTTTGCCCATAATTTTTCAATAAAATGCAGCGGTTTTCCAGATTTTCCTGTCTATAAATGGCCTCTGATTTTTGACTGTTGCTGTAGAATTGCTGTCAGGACAAAACATAATAAATGGAGTTAGGAAATAACTGAATTAAGGAAGAAAAAAATCACTCCTGAAGCTCCACCCATCTTCCACCTATAAATTTCTCTCTCTCTCTCTCTTTCTCTACCAGTGACTGATTTTTTTGCACCCACCACCTCCCCATCTTCAACAATCACTCAGTGCAATTTATTTTGGGTGTTGTCTCCCCACTCAAACCCATCATTTACCATTTGTAATGGTAAATGTGTCAGAGTGTTTGCGGGGGTGAGCACAAACTTTGGCCTCGGCATTTCTCCACATACAGGCTTAAATAATTCTGGCCTTACTATTGGGACTAAATTTTAAACTTTTCCTCCTAAATCTCCACCTCCTCAAATGAGTGTGCTGGTGGTGTTGCAGGAGCCGAGCAATCCTTCATGACTAACTTCAGGTTAGCATCTAGCTCTGACGCCATGTTTGCACAAGCCGGTGAACATAATCCCTGCTCAAATATGCTCTTCACTCAGAAATAAATCACATGTGAAAGAAAAATGGATTGAATTTCCATTTCATGTTGCCTTTACCCTCAGTAAGAGGCTTGATAATCTGCTAATGAATTGAATTTAGATCCAGAGCAAGAGGTTACTCCAGCATTAGGATTGATAAGCAGTAGTCTAAAATAAAGATCACTTTATCACAAGAGAAAGAAATTTGTCTCTCACTTGAAGAGCCTGTGGAGCTTCTGGAGAATGGAAAGTTCAGGGGCGACAGTCACAGTACAACAGATCCTATTTTTTTTTTCATCATAACTAGATATTTTAATATTGGCCAGATGTTCAGAATGGATTTAATGGAACGAAGGTGCTGTTGTGCTTTGCATCAGTTCAGCATAATGCAATTACTCAGTTGTTCATGTTGTAAATAAACTCCCTCTGCTTTTAGGTCCATGGCGATGTGCAGTGATTTGGCAGGAGAATATTCTTGGCTAGCCATGACCTATATTCCACTATGTGCGGAGTGAGCAGAGTTAATGTGTTTTTTTAACTGGAAGATTTCCCACATCTAACATACTCACTCTTCCACTTCAAGCATGGCCACCAGGGGATTCCCAATAAGTCTAATAATGACCAGGTGAGGAGCTGTGAGAGAAACCGAAAGGAGCAAAAGTTCAGTTTCACACCTGTTATGAAATTTAGCTCCAGCACATTGAATTTAAAATAAGAAGTTAACATACAGAATGTCAGCATTATTAGAAGGTATGTACACCTGTCTACATTACACAAACTGTATACCTCTTTTAATACATAGTCCCCACTTTTCAAATAAAAGAACAATTGAAATAACTTGCCAAATGTGTGTCAGTGCATCATTACATCATGTACAAAAAAAAAAAGATTTGCATGAATTCAAGATGTGGCATGCGAACCTGTATCTCTGTTGAATCTGTTTCAGTTGCTAGTCATGGTGAGTTAAGTAATAGCAAACAATGCTAGCAGACTACAGAGAGCCAGTAATGGATAAAAAAGAACAACTGACAAAAAACAAGAATATAAGGATGTAAAAATAAATACAACAGCATGACCTCATAGAGTTCTGCACAAGATTCAAACCATGGCTAAGCCTCAAGAAGTGGAAATTGGGGGGAAAAAAGTAGAAACTATGTTCTTGACTGGCCAGATACCACTAAATCCAACTGAGAATGCTCTTTACTTATTAAAGACTAGCATGAAAGGGAACAAGTCTGCGCAAACAAAGAAAGAAAAGAAGAAAGAAAACACCAAGAAAGAAACCTGAAGATGTTTATGCAAGAGATTTGCAATCAAGTATTAACCCTGACAATGTATCTGATGCTATTTATCCAATTACTTACTATATAATTAAGGTATTTTTTCCTATATCATTTAACCAATATAGATGTAAGTATCTCTGAAATAAAGGTGGCATTCTTTACTTTAACCTCAAAGGCATTACTTCACTGTGCTACAGAGCCAATAAACCAAAAATGGTGTTAGTGTTTACTTACTTAAAGACTATATTGTGCATTTACCATGATGAATGTGCAAAATGTTGTGTACTATTTGCATGTGTCGGGAAATAAAAATATATAATATATAAATACAATCTTGAGTAATATCAAGGGCCTGGTAGTAAATATACAGAAACCGAATGCAATGAAAAAGAATGGCCACGTTATCTGAATCCACAGTGTGTGTCTCTCTTGGCTCTAAACAGAGATTTGACCTCAGTGCATTTCAGGCCAGCTTCCAGGCTCCTACACGACATGGAGACAGATAGAGAGAGAGAGAGTAAGTGAGTGAGTGAGTGAGAGACAGAGAGGGAGGCAGTGAAAGAGAGAGAAAGAGGTTGGAGATGACAGATCACTCAGAACCACACTCAGCTGTGCCAGTATTCATAAATCATAGATGGTCCTCAGACATGCCGCCATCTTAAACTCTAATGATCATCCCAGTTGTTTGTCTCCTCTTCTCTCCCACTCAGTGCTGCACTGATGCACAGTTTAAAATGAATTTGTTGTCTTTCCATATCTCTTCTTGATCCAGGTTCATAAATCTGTTTTAGTTGAGCAAGCTTTACAAAGAATAATACATATAATGGGAAGAAATGCTGTCATGGCTTCATACATCAACCAAGGCCAAGGAGGAAATCATGAACAGTGTTTTTTTTTTTTTTTTTTTTTTACAATTCATTTATTTTCATTCTCTTTTTTTTGCTGAGGGTGCAACAGGCTGAGAAGTTCAGCCTAGTCATCTCTCTCCCTAGGCACAGATTCCACTCATCTTGGGGGATTCCTCAGATATTCCCAATCCAACTGTGAGATATTATCATGTCCAGTGTGACATGCCTGATACAATTCTATAGGCCTACATCTTCAACTTGATGACTTCCTGAACCACTGGTGGTCATGAGAACATCCTAGAGTAACTGCCATGACACTTAGAGACAATCCTCCAGCCTCTACAGTTGAAGACTTGAACATGGTCCATTGAGACTCTATGTCCCTGCCATCATTCAGTAAAAAGCAGGAGTCCTTTTGGAGGTGGGGATAAAATTTGTCTCTCACTGAAGCTTCTGCTAGATGCTCCAAAGAAAGATCTCCTGGGTTTACCTGGTAGATCTACGCGGTGCCCTGTGCAACAAATCTAAATCACCACCAGGTGGTGATCAGTTGACAGCACCGCCCCTCTCATTACCTGAAACATATCGCTTCAAGTCTGAAGATACAATCATCAAATAGACCACTGATCTTTGGCCAAAGGTGCTCTGGAACTAAGTACACTTCTTAGCAATCTCTTGTTCTATCCCTGGGTTGTTATTGAGAATGGCTGCATCCGAAATTGTGCACTGTGACAGTATGAACTGCATTCGATTCAGTATCTACTACTTGGCCATTGATACAGTACCTACTGATCAGTATATGTGTGTAGTATGAATACAATCCGGACATACTACATCCACCATGGTGGCATTGTCATGTGAACTACGATGTCATAGTAACCGCAAAAAAAAATTAAAGAGCCTGGCAGATTAGAGCAACTATTCTTTTTGCTTAAACCTACAAGTTACTCAGGTGTTGTTAAACATTTATGGCATTTGGCAGACGCCCTTATCCAGAGCAACTTACATTTATCTCATTTATACAACTGAGCAGTTGAGGGTTAAGGGCCTTACTTAAGTGCCCAGTAGAGGCAGCTTGGTGGTGCTGGGATTGAACTCATGACCTTCCAAGCAGGAGGCCAAAACCCTAACCACTGAGCTACCAAGGACAGGTTAACCACAAGGAACAAGGAACAATGTTTAAAATCTATAACACCTACACTTAAAAAGAGCCAATGTGCAGTCTTCTGCCATTTTTGATTCTGGCAGCTCTTCTGCGGAGTGTCCATTGCTTCCATAGCAATAGGTCGTCTGGGTATTTCCTGCATACTGTTTTATGAATACTGAGAATTCGGACATGCTACTCCTTTGGCCTACTGTATACTAGTGGGGTAGTAAGGATATTCAGATACAGATAATCGCTTGCACAGAAGTCTAATAACATTTCACCATTAGGTTTCAGATTCAGAAGGCCATTCCTCCCAATCACGCATCTCCAAGAATCTCTGCCACTCTGAACATACTTCCAACAGCTTTCCTTCCTGAGGCACAAAAGCTTATAGATGCAGCCCTCTTGTCCAGTGGGGGAAAAACTGCAACCTGCTACCTGCAGGACCTCAGCCTAAGACTGGTGATCATCCTCATACCAGTCTGAGGCCTATCCCCTGTGGAAATTCCAGAGTAGGAGAAAGACCTTTCTGGATTGGTGGTCCATCTGCAAAGGTCCATCTAAGACTATTCCTTCACATCGCAGGTGGTGAGCCAACAAGATGAGTCTGACTGGGATATGTGGGTGGCCTGGTCAGCTAAGCTCCAGACACCCCCCAGGACTAGCTCCAAGGGTGGGTCCTTGCCCTAATCAGGGCAAGATACACATAGTCTTTTTAAGGCCCCTCTGTGTCTGTCCTTTCCCCTTAGGGAGCAAGCACTATATAGCCATGATGTTCATGGAAGTACACAAGCCCTTTTACCACAAGAAAGTCTTGATCCACAAAGGGGTGAACAGTATCTTTATGTGTTTATAATCATTACTGATCTGTGCTTCCAATCAATATTGATCTGTGCATTATTGATTATCTCTTCAACTTTCTAAATTAAACAATAGTTGAAATAGCTTTTTTTGTCACAGTATACAATATTCAGAATACTCCACTGAACTTTTTGAAGGAAATGAAAGGTACAAAGACAGTAAAATAAAAAAAAAGAGACAACACATTTAATGCAATGTCAAATGAAAATTGTGTCTTAAAGAAGTCCTGCCCTACTTGAACCATGTCATACTCCCTCCATTAGAAAATAAATAGCCTACCTAAAAAATGTTCATTGTTCATTGTTCACTGAAGGGAGTAACTGCACATGGTTATCACATGGTTAAAGTACAGTAAGACCTTCAGAATTAGAATACAATATGAATACATTGCAAGCATACAAATTCATATCACGAAATTGTTATATCGGTATACAATAATATGTCTGTGTTGAATATTGTGCAATATAGTATAGCAAAACACGTTTTGGCAAGCTTTGTTTCACTTGTCAAGATATGAAAATGGTTTCATTTGGTAATATCTGTAGTGTCTCATGTCTTTGCTATTTAAAAAAATCTTTTATACCTCCTTTATTGTCTCCTTGCTCTGTTTCTACAAAGGTGCCAATGCCTCTAAAGTAAGTCAGTGAGATTTAAGAAAGCTCAATTTTGGTCCTCACTCTCTACCAGCTGCTTGTATGACATGAAGTAAAAGAGAATTTATAATCAAGAGGTGCATGAGGAAGAGGCAGTGAGGGAATGGGATGAGGGGCAGGGAAGACGTGGAGGAGAAAACGCTGACCTAATTCTGTACATACAGCGGTGGCTCTATTGTGCTAGACAACTTTCTCTCCCTTCCTCGCTCTCTTTTAGAAATTTAACACCTGAAAGTAGACTTCTCAAGGCTTGAGTCCTCTGGCTGTTCTTCCTTCTGAGTCTCTTCCTATCAGGCTTTAAGCATCATTGTCATTGTTGCTGTCTTACATGCTGCATCGAAGCACTTCCCAGACGCACAGACGCAAGCAAACTGTGCATAGTAAACTAGGCCACACAACTGAGTTGAAAACATGCTTTGTCAATATTCTGTCCAAAAAAGACACACTGTAACCCCTCCAAAGCTGGAGGAATATGACACAAAAATGTCTTTTCACCAATGCATCGAGCCCTCGGGAATGTGTGCCAACAGTCTTCATAATTCTGTATAATAAGGGGTTATAAATGCTGACCATCCATGTTGTATCAGGCAGAGCAGAGGAAAGATCTTCACTAACTGACGAGCCAAGAAAATAAAAGCCAAAGACAGAGCTGCAAAAACAATTCCCCCTTAGTATGCATTTTTTCGGAATAGAAAAGCTAACATTTTCCAGTCCTCTGGAAAAGTGTTTCCATCAAAAATCCTGAATGATTTCTGATCTTCCAGGATAAATTATATTCCCATATTTTGAGATGATAGGACAAGCGGGATCCATTTGTTGACTCAGCACATAACATGCATGACAGATTTTGGCTTTTACTTTGGCATATGATGGACATGGTGGATTTTGATTGGGTTTGGCTTTGGCATATTACGTACATGGTGGATTTTGTCTTTGGCACATGGCGTACACAGTGGAATCTGGCTTGGATGTAGTTTTCCAAATCAAAAGCCAGGAAGCGAATTTCTCCATCTTGCTACCCATGTAGCAATTCAGTAGACTGACAGACAATCGAGCCAATTTTAAAACATATCTTTTCCCTTTAAGGAAAAGACTTTAAAGAGAGAGGAGTACTCTGGCATTGAGGTTAACCTTGATATAACACACGGAGTCCAGAAACCAAATGCTTTCCGTTGCGATGATTACTGTTCAACACAGCAAGCGTTAAACTGAGGAAAAATGGGACACCACTAGCAATGGGCTGTTGTAAACTCCAGAGCAAAATGATGCTGACACAGCACTGACCAACATGATAAATATACACTGCACTGTTTATCTCATTAAGATCACTGCACTGTTCAGCAGATACAGCTGTCCCTGGATTAGTCCCAACTAACTCTAAAAACCATTTTCAAGCAACATAAAAAGCTGAGGTTCTCCACAAGTCCCAGCTGTCTTGAATTTCACAATGACTACACTTGGTACTAAGCAAAACATACTGTAGACTGGTTGTATGCATCACCAGCAGGGTTTTATGATTACGAATTCATAACAACATGTATGGAAATGAACGGATGGTTAAGTTTATATAGTTTATATAGTTAAGTTGATATCCAATAAAATAATTTTCACTCAACAGAATGAATTTTGCATTCACGAAAGTTATTGTTACGTGAAAACATGAAAGTAGTACATGTAGCTTTATTAAAATTTGGCTATTTATTAGGCAGAAGGAAATGAATCCAGAGCTATTTGCTCAAGAGTCCCTTAAAAAGAGGTCTGGCCACCCACAAGCTGTTTATTTCTGATTTATCTGGTTTATTGTTACTAGTAATCCCAGTTTGTGTCACTAGTTTGAACACCCTCATGTTTTTGTAGCTGCACCTCTCAGGCATCCCAGTGTTTGTTTGGAGTCTGAGCTGTGCTGGACATTTGAAACCATCATGATCAATCCTGACTGATTTTCCAATTATGCCTGCAGATGCGTACGTGTGCGTATATGTGTAGGTGCTTGTTAGGGGGATTGACCCTGGCACATTGCATTTGCAATTGAGTAAACACAGATCTACTGATCCTATCTGATGTGCAATAAAAACCTCAATGAGGACTGTAATTGGTGCTTCACTGCCATCACACAACAAAGAACAGCATCTCACTGTGTGTCTGTTTGGGGGTCTTGACAGTTGTGCTGACAAAGCTGCCCCAACTTAAAGACCTCAGTGAAGCTAGATCAACATACAAAAAGAACTTAAATAAAGCCAGTGACATTTATTTGAGTTTGTGCTGATCTGTTCTGAATTATTGCCTCTGCTGGCTTTTTTTTCCAGATATTATGTTATACATCAATATAAGTCCAAGAATGTAATGGTTTGTTTTATGTACAGCAAAGGCATGAACATTGTGGATATGGCTTTGGCTTGCTTTGGGGCATGTTGTACATGATTCTGGATCCTGGCTTGTATATGGTTATCCAAAATCAAAAGGCAGGAAGCAAAGTTTCTCCATCTTGCTAGATGTTCAGTAGACTTTTCTGCCCACTGTCAAACAGTCAAGCCAATTTTCAAATGTAACTTTTCCCTTTAAGGAAAAGACTATAAATATAGAAATACTGGCATTGTGGTTAACCGTGGCATTACGCATAGAATCCAGAAACGTCAAACCACCCGAAACTATTTTTGTACAGCACAAACAAATAATCCACTAATCAACAAATTTTGGTTAAATTTCTGGTTTAGGTTGAAGTTGAATAGGGTTTGATGAACAGTGACATCACTCTCAGCCACAGATATATTGAACTATAACCATTAAAATATCTCATAAACCAAACCAGCAAAAAACTATAATTTTACAGCACAAACACAGAACTAACAAATTTTAAATGGGGTGCCAACGTCATAGAGGCTTGGTTCAGAGTCAGCATGAGAATGAAATAAACCCTCACATATAAAAGATTCAGTGGGGATTCCAAAGCCATGTAACTGGTGTGCTCAAGCCCACTTTATTCCATTTATTATTTTTGCACAAAACAGAGGCTGTGCTAGCTAGCTAGTTGGTAGCTACTATTCAGATTACCAATCGAAATGAGAAGGACATAGTGAAAACTTTACAACTTTACAAGTTGCAGGTTTACAAACTTACTTACAGTGCCTTGCATTGCAAGTATTCCCTGAACTTTTCCACATTTCCTAGTGTTACTGAAATGGACTCTATAGAATGGACTTTTTGGAATTTTATGTCATGAATCAAAAACTGAACCAAAATATTTTTTTGGCCTTGACACAAAGTGCTACATTTGCTGGAGAACACTATTGCCACAGTGAAGCATGGTTGTGGTAGCATCATGTTGACAGTTACCCTCAAAGATGGTGAATACTTTTGCAATCTTGTTTTTTAACTTCCTAAAAACTCATTTATATTATATAATTAGACTATATGAACCTCAGCTGTACTTTGAGTTTTAAAGGTGCACTATATTGACAATTGCAGTTGAAAAATGTATACTTTTATGGTATGAACTCATGTGCTATCTTTTGCACACTTTTCTGGCCACAGGCTTCAGAATCGTAAAGCTTGCTATCTGACTGGCTGTCTGCACTTCCTTGGATACACACTTCCGTACACTGGTCTGGAAGTCACTAGATTGAAAAATGTTTTCAGCATCAACGCATTAAACATTTTTAAAGAGTTTTGGGCCAGTGGCTATGTTAGTGATGATAAGTACTAGACTGATTGGTAAAAGCTGGAGCTGTTTGACTGAGACACCAGTAGGTAATTTCAGTAATCTGAATAGGCTGGCCAGAAAATCACATTAAGCAACTGCAACTTTCCCCTTAATTTGCTGATTTTATTTGCCCAATTCTCTGTTTACAATTACTGTGATCTGCTGATGTCCCAGTCAAACAGCACAGCATACCAAAACAGGACTCCACTAAATGTATTGCTCCTGTAGGTAGCCAGTTATATGAAAGAAATTTCTAGCTCAGCGTCTGGTTAGCTTCCTCTCACCTTAAGAGGTGGCTAACAATAGACACAGTAATTCCAGACATATAAGCACCATTGCACAGTAGTGCATATGAGGATTAATTAAAGGGGAGGAAATGGGATGCTAGGTACGACTCACTTCCATTTTGTTGGTGCTGTAGTGTGTGAACATGGGGAATGTGTGTATGTGTGTGTGTGTTTACAAAAATCATCCTGCAGATAATTAAAACCTATTGTCTTAGCAACAATTAATGAGATGTCTGTTCATACATTTGGTGAATTATCACGGCTATAGGGAAAGAAGAGAATGATGAAGAGAAATTGAAAGGGAGATTTGCCAGTGTTTTTCTTCCCATTCTCACATCTGCTATGTTGAATCTTTAGCACCACACAGACACAGGCGTCTCCAGTGGACATGATTCGATGTTACAGCTGACAGCGACGGTGGCGGCAAAACGAGACATTTGTACCGAGTACCTGAGAGGAGAGAGATACACAGGAGAGGAAGGAAAGCAGGGAGGGAGGGAGGGAGGGAGGGAGGGAGATTGTGAGTGTGTTCCAGCACCATTCCCCAATCTTCCTGCACCACATAAATATTTCAGATGCACACACACACACACACACATATCCACCCACACATACACATATGTTGCAGAAACTGGTCTGTGCTTCCTCTGTGGCACTGTCGCTGTTCTTTTCCTATAGCAATTGCACAGCTGCCAACACCACGGGTCTCATGTTTCTATGTGTGTGTGTGTGTGTGTGTGTGTGTGTGTGTGTAAGAGGATACATTGCATTAACCATGGTGCTTGCATCCATGGTGTCAATCAGTTATATTGTTTTTTCATATAAATTAAAAAAAGGTGATTTCCTTCTTCTTCCTTAAACAAAGGTCTTTCTTGCTTCCTCCTTAAACAATTATGCATAACTGAATTATGTAACGTAACTATAAACATCTCTGACCCTTCAAACAAATGATCCCACCATAGCTGACAGTCCTGTAGTCATTTCAAATACAGTTTTCTCCTAATCTTTATCTAAAGCACATCCATACTAGATTAAATTAAAACTCATACTCTATAATGGTTAGTGATGGATGTTAAAATTACCCTGGCCAATTTTATTGACGGAGTTGTACAATTTATGTTAAAGTACCACATATATCTTACTTTACTGTCAGTGGAAAGGAAATACAGCCCTAAAACTCTTCCACATGCTTGAGCACACTGTTGCTGGCAAAGGTACATAGTGTCAATAACATGAAGGAATTGGGATACCAACTGAAATTCATTTGTTTATTCATCGTCAGAAAGCTCTTTTTTCTGGTCAGGGTCACTGGGCTTGAGGTGGGAATATACACCCTGAAAGGAATGGTAGTTCATTGCAAAGCAGTGACCTTTTTACTGTATTTACTTTGTTGTTCCCAAGAGGAAAATCTCTGTAATATAAATTGACACATACCTTCATTCATTTATCTTAATTGCACACTTTATCCTGGTCAGGGGTTTGGTGCATCTGGATCAGATCCCAGGAACACTGGGCAGGAATGCACCATTCCATCACAGGGTATCATTCATACACCTAGGGGCAATTTAGCATAGCCAATTCACCTACAGGAATGTAACTGGGAGGTGGGAGGAAACTGGACAACCTGGAGGAAACACAGAAGAGACTGTATCCCATACTCAGGATTGAACTGCCGACCCTGGAGCTGTGAGGCGACTACGCTACCTGCTGCCCCACCGTGCTGCCCCATGATACATACAGTAATTCATTATTTTGCAGACATGTACCACATGTATTATAAAACATCCAAAAAAGTATGTCCCCATGATTATACTGTCCAACCCAGTTAGTTCCTAAGGACACTAAATAGGAACTTGCTCTGGTAATGTTTCAGGATATTTGGTCTGTACCATCTCTAGCACACTGTTACTTACTATTACACTTCCTTGTTGCTGGGGTGGTACACTTATTATTATTTTGCCTTTAATATGTGGATAATGCATACTTTTAGGGTACATAAAGCACCTAAGATACAGTACATTATATGTACCTTTCTAGCTAAAAGATACATAGCAAAAGGTACAAAAGCTGTACATGTGAGGGCACCACTCCAGCAACATCAAATGGCACAGTTCAGTGCCTTTCTTTTTGTAAGTGCATATATAAATGTCAAATGGGATATGGTTAAGGGCCAAACTTACACACCCACCCATCCTGTACCATCAGCTCCCATCTCCCCCTGCAGGCTGCACCATACCGGGCGGAGTGGCTCTCCCCAACAGCTGTGATTAGAACGTAATGAATTGTCTAGACAGTATTCATCTGGATTATGTGGGGGTCTCTTGAGCATGTTTAGCATTAGCATAGTCCTGCTGTGCTGCTATCTCTGGAGCACTCTTCATCCAAATGCAAATACACATAAAGACTCAGGGACATCATCTCATCTCTAAACCTCACAGTGGATTGGAAAGAAGGGTGTTTAAGATAGATTTTGGTAGATTAGATTAGAATTGTTTTTTTTTTTTTTTAGGGTTGAGTAGGATTTTGGAAATGTGGGAGGAGACAATTCAACTACAGTTTACTGTGACACCAGGCTTGGACTTATGACTCTGCAAGCATGCACATAGAAGTTTGCATGAGAGAAACAAGTGCCAAGAAAATAGGATAAGCAGAAGAAGAGATGTGCACATTTTTTGCTAGCTGAATAAGAATAGTGAATAAAGTTCATACAGCCCAAGCAGGGTTTTTGCAGCTAAAGAGCTAAAAGGAGAGGTCTCAGCAAGGTCATCCACAGCCAGTGAAGAAACATCTTGGATGAAACCCAAAGATCTGGTCCATTACCATACAGACCGAGTCTTGAAGGAATTCACTGAAATGGAAATATGACTACAGTGCTGCATCGCTGAAATGCCAGATTGCGGTCAGGACCAATACACACCATCACACACTGAAGTAATACATACTAGTAATGTACTTATAATGACAACCATTACGATGTACAGTACGGTCCATAAGTCCAAAACAGTCCACTAACTTGTTTTTCTTTCTTTTGAACATCCTAGTGGCAAGATTTACCTTTATAAATATATAATTCAAGGTTATGGTTTTGAGATTTAAAAAAATCAGAACCCTCAATACAAATCTCAAAATTTCAAATCTCAGAAACACAGATTTTATGTAAATTAGGCCAAAGATGAATCAGTCAAAATTCCCAGGGAACAGTAGATGATTTCATCGTCAAACATAAAAAAAGGTCTGATGTCTTACTCAAATAGTTTTCTATACTTGTTGCTTAGTAACTATTTAGGTAAATTCTACCTAGTTAGACTATGCTAACGTTATTTTGCTAGCAGTCTTTAGCTAACAGCCAAAGTTTACTGCTTGATAGGAATTTAGGGATTCCACTAGAACGTAAAATCATTAGATGCACTTAACTCATTCATATCTTCCATTTTGACTCCATCCTCTACATCTTTTCACTTCGTAGTCATGGATGTGAGCATAGCAGATAACTGTTTGGCTAAATGCTGGATTTGACCACTCTGTGAGCGTCTACTTTTAACTGGGAATCCCAGAAGCTTAACCTTGCGAGGTGTTAGGAAATCACTCAACTGGAATACTTAGCATACAATAAGCATACACAGCATTTTAGTAATACTAAAACAAATTGAAAATATAAGTATGCTGTAACTAATGTGAAAAACAAAACAGTTATACTTCAGTACTTAATGCTAAGAGGTAACAGAATATTGGTGCAGGTAACAAATGTGTAATAATACTTGTAATACATAATTTACATACAATACATAATTTAACACTCTTTATAAATAGAATATAATATTAGAATATAAATTACGTTTTTTTATACAAACAGAAAATGGTAATTTGTGAGAAATTTTACACATACTTATACTGTATATTCTCAGATTTCATTCAATATTCTCAAGTAAAAAAAAAAAAAACAAACAAAAAAAAAAATATATATTAATATATATATATATTTATATATTTATATATATATATATATAATT
>CM075031.1:6169933-6256745 GCA_037576675.1 Pangasius sanitwongsei | reverse complement strand
AAAAAAAAAAAAATATATATATATATATATATATATATATATATATATATATATATATATATATATATATATATAATAAAGTCAAAGCAAATTCAACGTTATGATGGTTAATAGCTTTAAAATCATGAATTTGTCAGGACCTTATAATTCCAAGGTAGCAAAATTTTAATATCATAGAAAAATACATACTTAGTCATAAGCGGTTATTATTGCTCTGTAGAACCAAGCTCTGCCATTACAAACCTGCTAGTTTTATGTAATAAATATAGCAACTAATATATTCAATATTCATATTATATAACATTTATATTAAATACTTATAATACATAATATTAAAATATCAAACAGATTTAATATTAATAACATCATTGAACATTAATATTAATATTTTATATGCAAGGTATGTACCAGATACTACTTGTAATACTAACTGTAATTACTATCTACAGTATTTATATATTATTTATGTACTACTCCTGCTCCTACTTCTACTACTACTACTACTAATAATAATATAAAAAATATACTTTTGTTTTTGATAAGTGATCAGATAAAACAGTTTTTTGTAGATCAAGGCTTTTGTAGTGTTGCTCTGACACACCAGTGCTCATGATTCGGAGATCAGCAGTTAAAGTTTGATACATTGTGGTTTGTAATATCAAAGCCTAGGACTACCACAGTACCACAGCTGGACGTTTCAGCAAGGCCCCTAACCCTCGACTGCTCCGCTATATACTTAAATTGGATTTGTCTCACCTGTAAATCACTTTGGATAAAAGCATCAGACAAATTTATTAAATAGAATATTGTCATATTAGAATCAGGATATTAACATGTATCAGGATATGAATCAGGATATTAACATGCATGCTCACACCAGGTGAGTATGTACATAATGAGCGGATTGCGTGATTGTATTTCAGACAGAGAAAGGGGCAAGATTCACCCTGACCTCTGACCTTTCTGGTATAGGAAGGGGAAGTGACCCGTGTCAGCCTTGACCCGTGTCGATTGCTTTTATGTTTGTGTGTAAGAGCGAGACTGAGAGTGAGAGTGGATAAAGTGAAGCCACTGATCTGATGATTTCAAGTATTTACGCCTACTCCTCTTTCATCTATTCCCTCTCTTTATGCTATTCACCAGACTGAATGAGAGTGACTGGATCGTCAATAAAAGTGGTTTGTGAAATTGTATAGCCATTATGGAAAATTCCTCTCTCGGAATCTGCGCTGATTCACGCGCTGATGAATAAAAGATGCGCTCTCACGCTGTAACGTGAGAGAGAAGAGTCGAGCTCAGGCGTTCAGGAATGTGAAGAGACAGATCGGTGATGACAGAGGTGTGGTGACATCACAGAGAGTGAGGTCTCTGATTGGCTGAAGGGCCCGAGTGTGTCTCTGTGAGGTAGCAAAAAGCCTCATTTCTCTTTTCTCAGCTGCTCTGACTTTTTCATCAGCTTGCATCACACACATGCGTACACACACACACACAAACACACACAACTCATATATATATATACACACACACAACAACAAAAACAACAACAACAACAATAATTATAATAATAATAAGTATTATTATTAATAATATTAATATTAATATTAATATTAATATTAATATTAATTAATAATTGAATTGAATGTAATTGATATAATTATTATATCATTAATATAATTTTGGTTACAGAAATAATCTTCATTGGCTTATTATGTATTTACTGTTATTTACTTTTATTTTTATGCATTTTTAATAAATGATTTCATTTATTTTAATTTTCACATTGTATGTGTTGAGATGCAATTAGAGTACACACAACAACATCTGAAACAGTCTGTACTACTAATATATGTACGACAGCCTGTGTGTGTGTGTGTGTTGAAAATAGACACTTTCCTTTATCAGTCTGACATACTGATGCGTACATACATCTAGGGAGCATTTTTGGCCTGCTCAGGAGAAAAGCTCTGCTGTTTTATGTCTGTCCTAAAATAAAACCGGTCTCACAAATAAAACATGAGACTCCTCGGCCTCTGATTGGTCAGGGGATATTTACAATTGGCTAGAATAGGGGTTAGTTTAAGGCGTCTCTATTCTGCAAAGCCTGATGCGGGTGCCTAATCAAGCATGCACTCCTTCCCAGAACTGATGGCATTCACGTTGCCCTCATTCTCATCATGTGACTGATCCCATTGAGGCCTGACACCACTTCCTGCCTGCACAAGCTGGAAGCACCGCTCACTTTCCCCACCTCCCGAGTGATTTGCATGGTTCACAGACGAGTGCTGAAGCAGCTGTCAGTCATTTGTACACTCCCATTGTCTGACTTGACTCATTTTCCCCATCCCCAATTCTGGACATCTCAACATCTCAACTCTCCCATCCCCCCTTTACCACACTGTTACAAAAGGTAACTAGAAGTCATTGCTGCTGTGCTCGGTTGCTATGTGGATACCATGACAACCATGGCGGATTGCACACGGGGCTCATGTATCGAATGGCCGTAATGGATTGAACTTTGGGGGCAGTGAGGAGAAATTACACGTTTAGAACACTTTCCATTTTTTTTGTTCCTGAGCAGTGGAATGGGTGGATGGACAGGGAGGGTCAGTGCAAAATGTCAGCTATTTTCAGCCACACAAAAGCCCACGTCACTGCTGGTTAGGCAAGACAATATCGGAATTGGTCAATTAAGTGGTTTTCACGGATGCAAGGCCACAGCAAGGGGCTAAAATTTTGTAGGGAACATGCAGAAAAAAGGCAAGTAACAGCAGCTTCCAATTAAGCATAGAAGCTGCACTGTTCTCCTTAATCTGAACAGCTTGTAATGAGGGTGTAGGAACTAATGCTTTTTTTTTTTTTTTTTTAAACTCCCAGTAGATACAAGGATTTTGGAACCAATTTTCCCTAGACAATCTGTCAACATTGTTTCAAATGTTAATAACATTTGTTAACAGTCATAACAGTAAGCTTTTGGGGTATAATAATAATAATAATAATAATAATAATAATAATAATAATAATAATTTTAATGCTGTAATAATTTATTGCTAAAATCATTTTATATTATTTATATTCATGTGTTAAATGTAATTAAAACAATAATAATTAATAAATAATAATATTTAATATATCGTATTTTTATATTCAATATTATTTTATATTCAATATTAAATAATAATATTTAATATAAAATAATATATATTTAAATAATAAAACAATTTTTACACTAATATATTAAATATCCACTTTGAATCACAAAATTGTCAGGTTCAACCTTATAATTTTCAAGGTCTCAATTTACCAACAGTAGTGTCAATAAAATGCTTAACTTCAATTTCTCATTCACCATTCATCTTTCATCAGTAACTGCTTTATCCTGGTCCTGGTTCATCCCAGGAATGCTGGCAGTGGGGCAGGAATACACCCTGGATGGGACTCCAGTCCATGTTAGGGCAATGTACACACACATTCACACCCAGAGGGTAATTTAGACTTGCCAATTCACCTGGCGGCATGTTTTTAGGAAGTGGACGGAAACCAGAGAACCTGGAGGAAACCCATGCACACAGACAGGAAGCTGAGCTCAGGATGGAACCCTGGGGGACCAAGGACCCTGGAGCTGTGCCATTACATCACACAGCTTTAAAAACAGGTAACACTTTACCCAAGAGTAGTTTTCATAGTGCTATCTGACAACTACGTGTATCCTCCATAACAGCTAACAATACCTTACATAAACATTGAAAAAGGCTCAAGTAGGTCTCAGCTGTAAGACTATTTTTGTTAATTACGATGTCAAGTTGACATTATACTTGAGTTATGTAATAGATTTTTGTTGACATTGTGCCAGATTGACTTACATTAGAACGTCTTATTAGTCACAAAATGGAGATTGTTTGATGTAGCTTGCGAAATAAGGGTTCAGCTGGAAAACTCAAACAAAGGTTAGCATTTCCTAATGCTCTGCAGTGTCTCATAAACTTGCCACATGATGTAATAACATTAGCTGGCCAGTCTGCTCTATAACACTGTTATATGGGGTTAATAGTGACAGTCATTACGCTGTAACAGTACAGACTTGGGTAAAGTATCAGTTTGCAGTTTATAAGATTTTTATGAACACATAGATAGTTAGGTGTACAATTGGGTTGAGATCTGGTGAGTCTGAAGGCCGTAGCATATGATTTACATCATTTTCATCATCATCAAACTGTTCAGTGAGCCCTTGTGCCTTGTGGATGGGGGCGGAGTCATCCTGGAAGAGACCACGCCCACCATTAGAGAAATGTTTTAACATAAGATAAAGTTGATCAGTCAGAAGAACTTTGTATGTATTTGCAGTGACAGTGACTAAGGGGAAAAGTGTACCTTAACCATGCCAGCAAAAATAAATGCCCCCCACAGCATTATAGCATTTATAATACCATTTTTCCTTTAATTTGTCACACATTTTTATATCAGCAGTGCACTGAGATATAAAGTCAATATGACATTCTAAGGCAAGTAAATGTCACAACACAACATTATGTCATTTGATTGAGGTGTTATTTCAACTTGACATCAAAATTGACAGACAGCTGACACCTGTTGGAATAGGCCTTTATGAATGTTTAAGTAGCTTTTTGTCAGTTGTCATGAAGGCAGGTTGTCATGGAGGTATCATGTAATCTATAAACACTGGCCTTAAGTAAAATCTTTCCACTGGATACAGTTTTAATTACAGGCACAAAGCATGAGAGAGGAAGTTGATCGTGAGTATATTCTAATTCTGGTTTGTACAAAGGGTTACCTGAGGTTATCTGCTTCCAAAACAGTCCCACCCTCTGCAAAGCATCCAGATGAAATTTACAGAGTCGTTAAACTTGTTGATCCATATTGTGGTTAATAGTAAATTCTTAGCAGAAACTGTAGAAAATAGTAAAAAGATAATTGTGAAAATAAGTTGACAGGAGTATAATGGTACCCACAAATTAGCATCTGAAAAAAGATGTCATAGTGTGAAAGGGCCTTTTGCCAGACTCATAAATGGAAAACTGAATCTTTATTCAATCACCACAAACACACACACACACATACTGAGAAAGAGTGTGATAGACAGGGCTAGGAGGCATAGAATGATGAGAAAGATGCGGGAGACACAGTGTAGATCAGACAGCTAGGAGAATGAGGTGCAGCACAGGGCAGGAAGACAGCAAGGAAAAGGTAGGAATGAAAATGAGAACACAAAAGAGAAGGGAAGAAAGGAAGTGACAGAGAGACTGCATGAGGTCTCTCGTCCCTGTAGCATTCCTGAAGAGATACTTGGCAGTGTGTGTGGGAAGACCGATCTGTATTCTCTTCATCCAGCTCCCTCCCTTCTCCTTCCTGATAGAGAGCCTTGACGGGTGACGCCACAAACGGCAGGCTTCAAGAGATAAGAAATCTGAAAGGAATCGAGCACTTACACACTGACGCTAGCATACACACTGTGTGATGGATTTGTAATTATGTCTGTCTCCTCTATTAATCATCATAATTGAGTTCACAGAGTTTACAAAAAAAATCCATTATATTCATATATTTGTTGCCGTTTGTAATTCTAGATGCACTAAACTGACACTAAATAACTGTAATATGACGATTATCTGAGTGTCTTGAAAATCTGATATTTCAAGATTTTTATGAAAAATAGAAGGGAAATCTCTAAATACGCCTCACATTTTATCATCAAGGTAGACTAGCCATTTCCTTCAGGCCCTTAGTTTCTTCCAGCCCATCCCTCCTTTCTTTTCTCCTCCTCTCCACTCCCCAAGGAGGAATGTGTGGAGAGGAGGCGGATCAGGATGCCCGGCTCTCTGTGCCAAAATCGACTGTGCTGACGTCTCCATCCTAGCAGCTGTTGGGGGTTATGGTTATAGCAAGATTTGTGTTCTTGGATAATATGGAGGCCTCCACTGTGCCAGAGAAGTCATTTTGAATTTAAATGGCGAAAAGGAGTTGTTGCTTGTTGCTGAATCACTGGCATTGTGCTGGTGTTCTAATGCTATGAACATGATTAATAAATGAATAAAACACGACATGACATGCTGTTATAGGAAAAATCATCATTAACAGGGTTGTGAGATGCGGCCCGACATGAAGTGGAGTTAATGTTTCCAATAACAGCATGTGTTTTATTCCTCATTCAACAGCAAATTACTAAAATCAACCATTGACACCTACATAAACTTGACATCATCATTGAAAAAGCAGTCTTAATGACAGCGGTCCTTTGTTTTGATTACGCCTTAATAGTAAATGTTGTTATGTAAACTTATATTAGTTCTCAGGAAGGGTGTATGTTGGCATAATGTCGGGTTAGGTTAGGTTCAACTTTACTGTCATTGTCAGAGTATGAGTACAGAGACAATGAAATGCATTTCGCATCCAGCCAGTAGTGCAAATAGCAAATAAGTTAAATGAGGTAATAAAGTTATGGTGCAATAAGTTAACAGTGTACAGGTCAAGGTAAACCGTATGACATATACCCGTAAAGCAAATGGCAATTAAGTTAAAAAGTTAAGTTAATGTAGCCCAACTTTAACCAAAATGAAGTATTCTCAGACTTCTGTAATCACATCATGCTGATCAAATCAATCTCTGCGTCTCATAAATGGTTTAATACAATCTTAAATCTCTTTTGGGACTCCACATGTCTGGAAATGTTCTTGCCAGGCCAAGCTGGTACAGCACTGCCCCGTGTAATCCGCCTAGAATCGGTCATGCCAAGCCAGGAGCTCTGTGTAATGCCACCCCTAGCCCCATGTCCAACAAGTAGGTCTGCTCAGGATTACCCAAATATCCCCAGCATAGCAGGGCTCCTTCCTGAATGTCCACATGGCCTGATCATAATTCCCAAGCACCCGACTCTGTGCTGGGGCATGGATATGACTAAACCCAGCCTCTAAATATAAATCATAAATATCCCACACTGATCACTATTATATAACTCATACTGAAAGCTGAACAGAAGGTGACCCTTATCAAACACTGGCTTATATCTAATTATGAAAGTGAAATTATTCTGGAAATCTCTAAAGGATTCATACTCAAAAGGCTGTTTATCACATAAACTAATTTAGTAATTACATTTCTCACAAAGTGATTCGATTACTCTTCACTAATATAAAAGTGTGCTCTTCTTGGCTGACAATCTTTTATGTCCAGGGGATACATACTATTGGAGTCAACATCAAGTGTGAGAGTAATAGAGAGCAACAATAAATACTGTGTTCCATCTAAGATGTATGTTTTATACATTTATTTTTACGTGAAGCAAGAAGGACATTATGTGTGGTTGTCCCGGAAAAAACCCAAAAACATGGTGAAATGTCTATGTGATATTTATGTCTGTGTGTTTTCTATGATATATCTTTCCTGAACTGAAATCCGTTTCTGTTTCTTATCCACAAGATTCTATAAGTGAATCTATAAGGAGTGTAAGATAAGATTCTAGCATGCAAAAGTCCTCCAGGAGTGAAAAGGGGGAAAATTTTATTAAAGATTTGATTGCGGCTGTGGCACAAGAACATCACAGACATTTTTGACAGCCAGTATCTGATTACAAGCTGAATCGATTAGGCTTATGTCCATTTCACTACAGCAAGTAAATATCTAACAGCTTGATCAGGCGGTGACATTCACTGTTTGAGGAAATAGTGAGCACGGTTTTAGACATCTTTAGACAGACTGACTGTTTTTACCACAGAGTTTATTAAACTGGCTCCTTATTCACCATCAGTTTGGTCACTTGCAAAATCTCACCCACTAGCTAGCTCTCGCTTATCACACAACAGCTTCCAACCAGGGATGGTGAGGGTTAGCATGTGATTCCTCTGAGACACGAGATACATTAGACACATGACACATTCCTCTGAGAACTGCAGCTAAACACTTGAAGAAAAGCACTATCTGCCCTCTTCCACACAAATGAGCTCGCAGACACCCACGATTGGCTAGTGTCGCTGTGATTGACAGGGGAGATTGACACGCACGCCATCTCTCCCACCCAGAGAGCACATGCTCTCTTGGACTCCTGGTCATGGATGGCTGTGGCATTGTCAGGATTTGAACTTGCGCTTTCCATGTATGTTATACGCAGACAAACCGAGTTTTGTCCATAACCCAAACCTGATTTTTTTTGTCTGTTTGCCAAAATTCAGCCACAGTGATATCCAGTGGGGTTTTTTTTGTCCATGACACCACATTTGTCACCACATGGACATTTGTCCATGACCACACCAACGAATTTCATCAAACTGAAAAACACCAGTTAGTCTCATCTTTAAATAATAAGCATCAAATAAGTAAGCTTTTATAGTCATTTTTGGATTATGTGAAACATCCCATGTACTCTACTGTTTCTGTCAGGCGGCATAATTTATCCGGGAAGAGGAGACATGCAAAGGGCAACAGGAAAACGATGGATTATATTCACATGGAGTCACTTCCTGTGGGAATGGCAGTGACACTCAGTGGGGCCGCTGGCTGTCATGGGAAGCTTTGCTGGGTATGAATGTCGAATGGACACTCCTACACACTCTCTCTCACTCTTTCATTTTCTTTCTTTCTCTGTGACCTCCTCCCCCTTTCGCCTAGTCTCTCTATGACCCCCTGTGTTCCACGTTTTTTCATTCCTCTCCCACACTGTTTCCCCATTTTGTCTGTTTCATATCTGTTCTCTCTCCTCTTTATTTCTCTTCCCCCCCAAAAGTTTTCCACTCTGGCCCCATCCCTGGAGGTTTGAAAGGGGTCATGGGCCCTGTTTAGCCTACGTGGACTTTCACTTCCTAAAGAATCTCAGTCACGCAGACGTGCATGGAGAGACAAGCTTGTGTTCTCCACTTCATGTTGTTTCATGTGTTGGGAAAGTTGACTTTATGGAGGTACAGTCTCCACCATTCTCTGTAACTCAGCAAGAATACTGCTACTACTTACAAAAATAATATAAGCCCAACAGTGCCTGCCATAAATCATGGCCAGAAATTGGCGTTTGTATAGTGCAAGAACAGTTTGGAGATTTCTTTCTTAAATTTATGGAAAAAAATGCCACAGAAGGGGGGATATTAGATTTTTTCCCCCTCAGCAGCACTAATGCTTAAAACTAATTCAAGCAGTACACCCTCATTAGTTGAAAAATAATATTCAGGGATATTTTTATTGCCCTAAACTATTCATTCTAACACTCTATATGTGTATACATCTATATATGACTAGACAGCCTTGTGTTTTTCTTTTCTTAATTTCCTCCATTAGTATCATTTCAGCAGCCCAGGATTTTTATTTTTCCAAAGCATGACTTTGACTGGTTTCTTTTTAATCTTGACTGGGGTCACTGCTTTGTACTAAGGCCAGATCTTACAGTGCAGTAAAAGATATTAACTTCGTATTGCTCTGTTTTTTTTTAATGACTTTCTGAAAGCAGCAGTTGGTGATTAGGCTCTTTGTTTAATCATTGAATGACTTTGCAGGAACAAAAAAATACAGTAGAGTGACTTTTGGACACTGAGAACCTGAAATTATTCAAGCACAAATCACAGTTTTATGGCTTAATGGAATATGCCAATAGTTTCAGGTGGTTTTTTCCTTCCAAATTCATGGTTGTTGTATCCTTGAGTTTAATGGCTTATTTTGTCAGATAGTTTAAAGTACTTGTCCAAAAAGTAGGTATAACTGCAATAATGATGAACCATTCTTTACCAATTAGACCCAGTTACCTGTATTTCTATTCAGTACAAATTCCATACACCTGATTTACGCTGTGCCATTTCAGTCACTATGTATGAGATGATTCCAATAAAATCTATAACAGACTGTGCGATAACAAGTTTTCTCCATGTCACATTACACAATGAAGATCTTCTAAAAAGAGACCTGTGATTAAAGAAAATGACTACATTCTGCTTATGGCATCAACCAGCGTGATCCTGACTCGTGCGGAAAATGAGATTGCATAAACAGAAAACAAGCCTTCATTATAATAGTAACATAGTAATGATGTTGTGAAGAGAAAACACATTTTAAGCACATTTTAAAAAATGAAAAAGAGGCTTTTGCAGCTGTTCAGTGCTGGATAAAAAAGAACAACATGGAATGCACATTGTTCAAAGTCAGCTTGAGGTAATAAGGTTTTTTTTTCTTCTTCTGTCCATTAGCATGCATTATAGGTTTGCAACTCTCTGTATGAGAGCCCAGGCAAGTAGGCTGGTAACATTGTGTTAATTAAAGTACCTAGTTTGTATTTGTATTTGTATTTGGTGGAATCCTATGCTGTCCTCCTTTTGGTGGCTTTTAGACAAACATTGTAGCAGTGAATTTTAATAAAAAAAATTTCAGACACTACCAGAATTCTGTCATTGATCAGTGTAAACCCGGCTTTAGTTACAGGAACATTCCACTTGCTTTCAACTCCAAATTACAACTACAAAAAGTGACAACTGACACTCGTGTTTCCATACGAGGTTAGCTTGTATTATTCTGAGCTGGAATATAACAATAACGAGTTAATGCAGGTTCCCAGTGTCTGATTCCAGAGGTTTCAACATCTACAGTTTAACTGCAGCGTTTACAATTTTTGACCCCTTGCTGTAGCGATACCGGAGATGCCTGAAAACCCTGCTGTTTTGTTTTTTCAGCTCAAGCAGCGGTTAGACTAAATGTGAATATAATAAAAACTCTAACCACAAAAACATCTCTAACCACAAAACCAACTGGATCATTGTAAAAGAAGTTGAGGAAACTTGCAAAACGTCCTTTTGCCCATTTCACTGGGCTTTCATGCCTGCTCCACATGCTCTAGTTACACTGCATAGGAAGGAGATGATGTCCAGGAATGCACCACCAGCTACAACATTTAATCGAGCGAGGAGCAGTAAAAGAATCCCTGACAAGTTATAAGATTTAAAAGATTTTCAATATTTATCAGGTTTCAAACTAAATGGCATTAACATCCCAGCTGTAAGGGAACACTACAGCACTGCATTAATGGTACATTAAAGATTCAAAAAGCATTTTTGTATTCTGGAATCAAGCCATGCAGAAGTGTTTAGGGGGTTATTTTTGTGCACAGATTCTTCTAATAGTACCTATTAATTTACTACATGATTTTTCAGTTATACTAAGCGACAATAATTCTATACAATAATTAATTCTTTGTTACCCCAAAGAAGTAATTTTCACTGAGAACTTACCAGAAGCGGTGAGGAGCTCAGTATATTTGGGAATTTTAAGAAAAACCTCCTAAATCTGGTTGAAATGCAAAGAGTTCAAAGCTTCATTGGTATTACTGTTCATAATTTAAAATATAAAATAGTTTGGATTTGGTTAACACTTTTCTTGATCATTGTATAATTCCATATATATTGTTTTATAGACATAAAAATTCTTCATTATTAAACATCTTCATTATTATTCAGAAATAGTAAGAAATGCTAAAAATGAAGACTTTCTATGAGCAGGGGTGTATAAACTTTGACTGGTGGTGTACATATACAGTGCAATTAAAACTTTATGTATGGCCCAACTGATTCAAACACTGTGATTAAATTGATTCACCAGATTCAAGCACTCTGATTCAAACTCATTAACTGATCCAACACACTGATCGAACTGGTTCAACTGATTCACTTGATTAAGCTGAGTCAAATTCTTTGATTGACTGTGCATCGTGAGTCTGCTGTTGTGATGACTTTTAAAGTTTTTAATCAGTGAGTCTGATAATCCAATCAGTAAAGCCCAGTGGCTAGAGCACAGCTTACAGATATTCTGTCCCTAAATCACACGAGTGAGTTAGTCTAAGTGGACCTTCACTGTTTAATGTCCACTGATAGCAAATCCTCTCTGGCTGTTAAATAAATGTGGTTGTCAGACGATGCAGATGTTGGTAATGATGATAATGATCTTATTGCATTGATCACTCCTGGGCCGAGGCATTTTTTTTCTCAGAGTAATCAGATCTGCAGGCGACACACAGCTCTCAGTGGAGCACTCATAACTATTGGCTTCTCTTATATACACACCTACACCTTTTCAGCATGTCTCATCATCTCAGAATTATCCATGGGGTCTCTATTTACCCCCACAGCAACACTAGTAATAGTATGGACAAATGTGAAGGAAGAATGATAGTCAAGGTGCAGATTGATGGATGAAAGATGTAGAGATATGGAAAGATGGATGGACAAATTGAGAGAAGGAAGAGGTACAGGGATGAAAGATGGAAGGAAAATACACAAATGTACTTTGCTGAAGGTTATGTGTATGTGTAGTACACAGGAATGGATTTAATAATCATAAAATATGTCTCTAAGCAGCTGCTGCCAGAGCAAAGGTCAGAACAGGTGAGTGTGCATGCTATACCTGCTGTGACCTCATTATCCACTGACAGGATCATCATTCCTTCTTTCACTGCATTATCGCTTTTGAAAATGTCCTCGTACCTCTCCTCACCTATCCAATTCTATCCTATCCTACCCTATCCTATCCTATCCTGTCCTATTCCACTGTTTCCTATCTTATCCTATCCTATCCCACTGCTTCCTATCCTATCCTATTCCACTGTTTCCTATCCTATCCTATCCTATCCTATCCCACTGCTTCCTATCCTATCCTATCCTATTCCACTGTTTCCTATCCTATCCTATCCTATCCTATCCTATCCTATCCTATCCTATCCTATCCTATCCTATCCCACTGCTTCCTATCCTATTCCACTGTTTCCTATCCTATCCTATCCCACTGCTTCCTATCCTATCCTATTCCACTGTTTCCTATCCTATCCTATCCTATCCCACTGTTTCCTATCCTATCCTATCCTATCCTATCCTATCCCACTGCTTCCTATCCTATCCTATCCTATCCTATTCCACTGTTTCCTATCCTATCCTATCCTATCCTATCCTGTTGTTTCCTATCCCATTCAATCCTTCACTGTCCTGTCCTTTCCTATCCCATTCCATCCCATCCCACACCACTTGATCCAATTCTATCCCATCCTATCCTATCCTGTTGTTTCCTATCCTATCCTGGTCTATCCTACAGTATCCTGTCCTTTCCTATTGCATTCCTTTTATTCCATCCCAACCCATCCCACCTCATCCTAACCTATCCTATCCTATCCTATCCTGGATTGTGTGTATAGTGAATACATCACAGTAGGAGCTGTACAGTACAGCATTGGGAAATTCCAGCACAATTCCTCTTCCAGAATCCCAACAACATGGAACATCCCGCTGAGCTTCTGAACTTATGCTAATACTTATAATCTAATACTTAGTGTCAGGGCTTACAAGCAGGTTTCAGGGAAGTGGTGGCTCAGTGGAAAGGCTTTGGGTTATTAATCAGAAGGTTGTAAGTTCAAATCCCAGCACTCCTAAGCAGTAGGTCCTTGAGCTACATCCTTAACCTGCAACTGCTCAGTTGATGCTTGTCTCAGTTAAAACTCAGTTTGCACTGAATAAAAGACTAGAAGAGCTGTTGCACATCTGAACACAGTGTTAGGGTGAGTTCTACTTAACATGACACAAGTTGAAGGAAAACCAACTTATTCAAATGTAATCCATAATTTTCTACAAGCTCTTATTCATTTCTATATTCTCCAGCTACAAAACATCTGCCCAGCGCACATTCATTCGCTGTTGGAACGAATGCATGCATCTGTCCTGTGTCATTTTTTTCAGTCCTTAAACAAACTGCCACTCATGCAGTCCCAACACGATTGCACGTACATGCAATTACAGTGTGTATTCATTTCCAGCAAAGCTTGCGCTCCCTACACTGCTTATTATTTACACTTCTCCTCTGGCTTCTTCCAGTTTGTCATTAGTGATTGACACATCTGCTTGTTGACAGTGAACTCACCCCAGAGGAAATTTTTGTTGAAAAAACACGGCTTTTTGGTGACAATCATTTCCTCTGACATGAAAAAAGTCAGGGAGATGGGCAGAGTGATGACTGATAAGCAGGATAGTGTGGAATTGTATAGCATTGGATAATGGATAGGATAGGATTGAATAGGATACTTTCGGATAGGACGGATTGTGACAGTACAGGTCAGAATACAAGACTAGAGGAAAAGAGATGTGTATAGGAATAATGATAGATAGGATAGTACAGGCCAGGACAGGAGAGTGTAGGATAGGATAGAATAGGATAGGATAGGATAGGAGAAGATAGGACAGGATAAGATACGTTACGATACAACAGGACTGGGAAGGAGTTTATATGAAAAAATACAGCAGGACGGGAGAGAAGAAGAAAGGAGAGGAAAGGTGAAGTGGATAGGAATAATGATGGATAGAATAGTACCGGAGAGGATAAGATAGTATAGGATAGGATGGGATATGATAATAGTACTCATGTATTGACCAATAGATATAAAAAGAATGAATACTTTGAATGATTAATGAAAACAAAATAAGAAATATAGTATATACAGTAATTCTTACAGTCTTTGATAATTATCCGTTATAATAAATGACAAGTTCATTCCAGTCTTAAATATAATTTTGGGAAATTAATTCATGTTACATTTTTATTTTCTTGCTGTTTTGAAAGCCCTTTTCATCTTTAACCCACATAAATGCACACAAACACACATACACGATAAAAACACAGACACACCCACATGAATACTTATTATATGCATATGTATGTACACACAAAGAGTCAGAGCCAGAGCCAGAGCCAGAAACACACACACACACACACACACACACTCAATGGACGCACTCAATGGACAGTTCTGGTGGGTTCTGTGTGGGCCTGTTAGTAGTAGAGCACTACTGTGCTGTCTTTTCAGCTGTGTAACACAATGAAAAGAATTATGAGCACAGAAGTCCATTCATGAATGTGACTTTTCTCTCGTCACTGCCACTCACACACTGCTGGCGCTAATCCAAAAGCCTTGAGAAAACGTCCGGTTCTGTTTCTGGTATTGTCCTTGACAACGGACAAAGGAGTGTGCAATCCAAGTCTTAAATTCCAGCTGCGCTTCAAGCAAAGAATACGCATGGATGCAGACATATATAGAAACCTAAAGTTCAAACACTCATTTTGCTACAAAATCCTCAGGAAATCATGATTTCAATCCACACTTACTTTCCAAAAACGAAGGAATGCAATTTAAAAAGGAAACCCCTTGAAACTTGTACATGACCCCTGTTTTTTTTTTTTTTTTTTTTTTTTACGTGACCTGTGACCATCACCAAAGGAAGTGATGCATATCCAAACAGGAAGTGTGCTTGTATCATAAATAGCTCTTTAGCCAACTCCTCATAAATCTTCCTCATTCATTAACAAAATCAAATAAATATAGAGACAGCCACAGAATCAGCAGTATTGCATAACCCAATAACACACTCATTACACAACACGATAACTGACACTGTATAGTCTGATACAAACAGATGTTATAACCTTGTTTTCGTATACGGTATTTGGATCCAAACAGAGAGGTTATTGAATAGCTTTCCAAGAATGCTTACAAACTGGTATTGCACCCAGAGTGCATAAAAATGCACACTAATAATATGATTGTTGTATAATTACTAGACTATTCAAATCATCATTTAAACAACATACCAAGATGTTTTATATTAGACTAGCAAGGAATAAAAGATGACACGGCGTGCTGTTATGGGAAAATATTCAGCACACCACGTTGTGTTGTGGTTTGATTATTTTCCAATAACTGCATATTCTGAAGTGTTTTATTCCTCTGACACAACAGCAATCTGTCAATAATTACATTTTTTTTTAAAAATAACAAGCCATATATTTTATTCATTTACTGTATAGTTACATTTATTGTTGTGGAACTTCTGTCGTTCCTTCACCAGCGTCTCTTTTCTCAACAACAACAAAAAAACGCAGCTTGTCATATTACAATGAAATCGCAAAGCCCTCCATCTTGAAGACTTTCCGGTGTTGGAAAACTTTACAGCTTTACCACTGATAGTTAGAAAGACTTAACACTGGAGACTATGAGCACAAGTGCATTAACATAAACCTGTGAGTTGCCTTGTAGCTGGAACTACTTTCCGATCTGCTCTTACAGAAAATGAATGAACACCTTCGGACCAATCAGAACTGAGAATTTGATAAACAGAAAAACAGTGCTGTGTTGTAAATTGTGTTAAACTGCAGTATCTATAGAAACATAAAGAATCCATTCGATGCTGTCCTCTCACACGTAGTAGTATTTCCTCCCGGATTTTAAAATCAATCCTTTCTCATAAGAGTTTAGATCTAAACCAGACAGCAGGTCCTTAGGGTTAAGGTGTGGAGGAGAAGGAATGTTTCTGTTTCTACTTTCACAAAGCTGTATGCCTGTAGATATCTGAGAAATATTGAACAAGTTAAAGACAAAAACGAGGGCACAACTCTGCCATCATTTAAACATTGTATCTATTTGTAATGGCAGGAAAAGGTAGTTAAATGGTAATGGGGAAAAAAGACCTGTCTGTGTGTTATTAAAGGGAATTTTACAGTAGGGTTCAGGGTAGGGGAGTGCAGATTTAAACATAACTGAGATGGACACTGGGAACAGAAGGTTGTTTTAAGTTTTACGACTCACCACGATTGATGTTTTACATATAAGAATATGGTAACACATTAACTGAGTTATGATATGTTCGCTGATTAGTAGTAATGTAAAAGAAATAAAATTGACTAGGTGAACCCTGCCTTCTTGTATCGACTTTTTCAGGTATGCCTTTCTCATATATGGGTTTGATTCATACCAGATGAACATTTGTCCAATAGCTTAACATCTTAAAGTACCAGCATATCGGTTATAACACATATTATTGAGTAACTACTGCGAATTATTCATGAACTACAGTGAAACTAGTAGGAAAGGTGAGAAGTTATGAGAGTGAGGAAAGTGCCAGTGGGTACTAAGAGTTCAAGAGGTTGAAAAGACTTTGGCAAGAAGGTATGAATAATTTAGCAAATGGACAGAAATCAGGGAAAGAAGCTTGACCATTGTCCAAATTTCTGTTTCATTCAGTCCAATAATCTGTTTCAGAACTGCTTTGAATGTACAGTATACTACACAAATACCTAAATATGTAAAGTACTGTACCTAAAAAGGGATCAAGATAATTATCAAGATAATTAATAATTCATTGTCAGAGTAACTGTAACTAATAAACTTTTAAAAGTTTTGTAGCACCTGTAAAATAAGGTACAGCGCTCCCTGAGTTAGAGCTATATAAAAGCAAATCGTCTGCATCGGGTGACAATTTACGAGTCATTTTCCCTTCTCACCATCCTACAGATCCTTTCATCTGATTGCAGAACTATAGCAAGGGGTTCATTGAGCACATCAAATAAAAAAAAAAGAAAAGAAAAATGGTAACATCAAATAAAGGAATGTACTGCAGCGAGATGTGATGCTGTAAGTATGGACTCAGGCTGCAGGAGATAAGTATAGAATTTTAATCCTAGTACATTTTTCTGGGCCAAATCCAAATGTCTAGGATCATGAATAATCCCACTCACCCTAACAACACCCTTTTTGGCATTTTGAGATATAATCACTTTAGAGTTAAGTGATCTAAGTATAGAATTAAGATTAATAACTTAATTATACACTCACCGTCCACTTTATTAGGAACACCTGTACACCTGCGCATTCCTGCAGCTATCGAATCAGTCAATTATGTGGCAGCAGCGCGATGCAAAAAATCATGTAGATACAAGTTAAGAGCTTCAGGTAATGTTCATGTTAAACATCAGAATGAGGAAAAGAAATGTGATCTATGTGATTTAGATGGTGGCATGGTTGCTGGTGCCACATGATTGGCTGATTAGATAACTGCATGAATGTGCAGGTGTACAGGTATTCCTAATAAAGTGGACAGTGAGTGTATAATTGTTGGTATAGAGGATCTTACAAGAGCAGCACAGCAGACTGATGGGTTGGTAAGAATTTCATTGCATAAGACTTACAAAATCTGCTTGAAGTACAAGGATAAAATTTATTAGAATAAAAACCACCGGACCCTGGAGCTTTCCAACTCTGCATTGATCCAATTGATTATGTGACTTTCTCCCTATATACAGTATATACAGTATTGATCTGTCATGCGCAGCCTGCTAGACTGAACTAATACCAGGGTTTAATCCTGAGCTTGGATAACTGTTTCACATGAAATGTATTCCAGGGCATTAAATATACCTGCATGAATCATATTGGCTGTGCAAAAACAAATGAAGTAAACTGCATTTAAGAACTGTGCTAATGTACTTCAATTCATTCACATAGAACCAACAAGTTACAAGATACAAGATAAATAAAGAGTAAGAGATGAATGTACATTGATGTAACCTGTTTCATCTATGTGGAAATGATGTACACGTTTGAATCAAGTAAATTCAACGATCTGTTTTTTTCCCGTGTTCTTGTTCTATTGGCAGATAATGTTTCTAATTTTAAGCATTTGTTTCTAGAAAGAAGCAAAATCTATCTGCCCATGCTTGAAATGTGTAAAAGCATTTAAAAACCTGCTGAATAACATTATATTTGATTGATAATAATCTTAAAATAAGACATATCAAACAAATTTGTCTATATTCAAGATATCTTCACTTGCTAAGATATCTTTTTTGCATTGTATCTGTATCTGTTTAATGCTTCAAAGATGTGTATCTTTAATTTACTTATTATTATTATTTATTTATTTATTTAACTTACCACTATACCCCTGGAAACACTGAAAAAATACTAGGCGGAAACCCAGAGGTAGAAATGCCAGTGCTTGGTGTGCGAATTCTGGCTCTAACAGTTCCTCAACCTCAGCTCCATCACTTGAGTTCAGAATTGTTCTCAACCAGCGGTGTGTGCTGCACTGTTTCAAAACCTGCAGTTATTATATTTGTTTGTACCCGCTTATGAAATTTTCTAATGAATTTAGTTGGTTCCCAAAATATAACTAAAATAGTAGACTAGTAGTCTCAATAGTCTGCCTCGTTTTCGTGTCTATTTTGTATCTGTTTACAACATATTATCTTTTTGTATAAATGTATTCATATTTGGTTACATCTATACTGTTAACCTTGTCAACAAACAAAAAAACGTTGAGAAATAAATGCAGAACAATATGTTTACACTTGCTATTAATCCCATTTAGGACAAATATTCTTGCTCTTGAGTCTGTACTCGGCTCTGATAAGAAACTGATAGCTGACTGTCCTCTTTGGTAGGCTAACAATTTGCCACACCTGTCACCATGCTCATAAAAAAACGTGTTTTTGACTTCAATAGCATCTTTTCAGCGTGCGTAGTAGTAATACTGTCAAATTCAGACCGTAAAGGCAATCTCTCCTACGTATACATATCAGGGCCTGGGCAAATGGCATAGCTGTAGTCAGTATCCAAGATAAACTCTTGGATGTGCTGTTTATATTTATGAGCTATATATATATATATATATATATATATATATATATATATAAGTATTTGACCTCTCAAATATGCTACAAGTGATTCCCAGTGTGTACAGAGATGCATTGTAGGGTTTATCTGTGCTGAGAGAAACTTCTTGAATGTCCCACAGGAGATAATAGATAATAGGGGATTCAGAATGCATGTGCATTGGGCTGCTGTACTGGTTACGAACTGCGATGTGAAAGTGTAATACTGTGGCATTGGGTATTGGATATGTGAAGCAGCAGCCTGTCATAAATCATCCTGGATAATCTATTCGTGAAGAGCAATGACATTCTGGAGAAAAGGAGCAATATTACTTGGCAGCAGAGTTTATTCTCCTGATAGTTTATAGTTTTGAGTAAATGAATTACAACTGCAGATTTTGATAGAATACTAATAGCTTTTGTTTTAAACCTGTCTTTTTGAGAAAAACAAGTTCACTTCACGATCGAAAATACATTTGAACTACAGAAACACTGCCGATTTCTTAAAATCAATTCATTTTTTTCCCGAGCATTAGCAGTAGCAAGTTTGCAGCTTTCATCTTGTGAGAACATTTAAAGAATCATAGCAGAAAACTTAGAAGAAATCAAGAATCCTTAATTATCCAACAAACAGTTAAAGAACCCTTACTTCTAAGAGTTTAATAGTCTATTGTAACATAACTCCTTGAAGTAGTGAATAATTCTGCTTAGTGTTATATTAGTATTAGCATTAGTATAGAATTGTGTAGCATAGTACAACATAGTAGTGTAGAGTATAGCATGACATAGTGTAGTATACTAGAGTATACAGTGACCCTGAATGATATAGTAATATATGATATAGTATAGCATACTGCATAATTTTTTGCTTGGTAGTTTGTTTTGTGTTTTGCTTGGTAATTTATTCTTTAGTTAACAGTATAGTATAATATAGTGCAGTGTAGCGTAGCATAATGCAATATAGTACAACATGGCATAGCATAGTATGTAATACTATAGTATACAGTAGTATGATATAGTATAGTATTGTAAATAATTTTTGCTTGGCAGTTTGTTTGGTGTTGTATTTTTTGTTTTTTAGTTGGTAGTATAGTACTAGTATATTATAGTATAGAATAGTTAGTATAGTACAACAGAGTGGAATTGAGTATACCATGCCATAGCATAGTACATCAAACTATAGTATACTGTATTATACTGCAGTATAATATAGTATAGTGTAGTGAAATTTTTTGCTTGCAAAACTTCCATAATCAAAACTCTTTGAGAACACTCAACATTTCTCTTTTGCTGTTGGAACAGTTTGCTTCCAGGGTTGTAGCTCATCTGACCATTAAAGTAACAACTGATCAAGGTTGCCATCATTCATCATTTTTAGGCTTGGCTGTCAAATGACACACACCCACCCACCCACACACACACACACACAGAGCAGCAGGCTAGCAGGCGTGTGTATTGTGGCAGGGGAAGTGGGCTGTGGAGCGGATGTGGAGAGTGGAAAGGAAAGCGGCCCTGCAGGGTCAGGAATGTGGCAGCAGGGGAGGCTGGGAAAAGGGGACGCGGCTATCTCAGCTCTGTTGGGATGCACTTCCTTAAAAAAGAGGGAAGAATCCATCAACTGTGAGAGATGAACAAGGGTCACACAGGTGAAAATTACTTCTCTCTCTCACACACACACACACTGTATGGCCACCAACACGTTCAGCACATTGTTCTATCTGCTTCAGCTTCCAGTCAGTGGTACGAATGCGTAGAACTGAGGTTTATATAGAACCCTTCTACATGTAACATTCCCACAGATATGGTATTGGACCAGTGCTGGTACAAAAGCACCTTTTTCATGAACCCATATCTTTTGACTGATTTGTGAGATAAAACCTGAGGGCAAATTCTGTTTTTTTTTTGATAAATTCAGATAAAAACAATGACATAATAGGGCATATAGCCAAACCTAGAGAAGTGTTATTGTTATCTGATAACTTAGTTGATTCTCACTGATCTATCTATGGACCAGTATTGTTAAAGGCTCATCTAAAGGAATTTCCTAAAGGAAAATACCATTAGACAAAAAGGAGATGTGAAATATAGGCAATTGTTGGCATTAACTCAGCAAGTAAAAGCTAAGAAATAATGTAAAATAGTAATTTACATTACAGCATCAGAACTGAAAAAGTTGCTAGTCATGGATATAAAATATTTAAATTGGAGATGAGAACTGTTATTTTGTCAAATCTGAGTACAGTAAAAGTACAGAGAGTGCTATAATAGGCTCGTTATCATACTTCCACAGTATACAAGTTCCAATATACTGTATAAACACACCACATTTTCCAATACATTTTCCAATACATACCAATACAGACCAGATAGTTCAAGTAAACAGCATCCTGGTGTAATAAAGCAAATTAAAGCGATTACTGGCTTTCAAACCCAGTAATCAGAAGAATCAGTAGATGTATGGTGTTATCTTACATTCAGTAGATTTATGCTGTTAATCTGATATCTTTTGTTTTTATGCATCTGTGAATATGATCACACATAAGCAAAGTAAGTAAGTAAATTCTATTTGTACAGCACATTTAAAACTTGGTGACCAAAGTGCTGTAAATAGAATAGAATATATATATATATATATATATATATATATAAAATATTGAATATAATATTAAGATCAGGTTTAAAAATAAGAGCATGTTTTTAGTCTGAATTTAAAAACTGTAACAGAGGGAGCACATCTGATGTCCTTTCATCAGATGTGCTCCCTCTGTTACAGTGGAAGGCTGTTCAGCCGAGATCATGGATAACCAGATATAGAAGAGCAAATACCACAGACTAATCCCTAAATATTTGGCAGAAAGTGACTCCATGTTAAAAAAAAAAAAGCATGTAGTCAAAATGCATATATCACACCATAGGTAATTATCTGATTCCTGACTGACTCATGAAAGCAGTTTTCCCTTTATCCTTTTATTTGTAGTGAAGGTAAACACATTGATCGGATTATTATTATTATTATTATCAAAATATTTTTTGTGCAGTTACTAAATGTAAACATACACACATGTAAATGGTCTGACATTGTTGAGACCTCTACTTTAACTCACAATGAGTCATGTGACATGAGTCAGGCAGGATAAAAAAAAAAAAGTGAACTTTTTTCTTTTGTTTTAATTGCACCATAGGAGAAAAGATTTTCCTCAGATCCTTTAAGTCCTATAAGTTGTGAGGTGGGGCCTTCGTGGATTGGACTTGTTTGTCCAGCACATCCCACAGCTGCTCGATCGGATTGAGATCTGGGGAATTTGGAGGCCAAGTCAACACCTTGAACTCTGTCATGTTCCTCAAACCATTCCTGAACAATTTTTACAGTGTGGAGCATTATCCTGCTGAAAGAGGCCACTGCTATTAGGGCCGTTTGCCCTAATATTAGGCCTATTAGGCCTTAAACATAATAAAAATGTTTATTAGGCCATTGCCATGAAGTGGTGTACTTGGTCTGCAACAATGTTTAGGTAGGTGGTACGTGTCAAAGTAACATCCACATGAATGCCAGGTCCCAAGGTTCCCAGCAGAACACTGCCCAGAGCATCACACTGCCTCTGCTGGCTTGCCTTCTTCCCATAGTGCATCTTGGTGCCATCTCTTTCCCAGGTAAGCGACACACACGCACCCGGCCGTCCACATGATGTAAAAGAAAACATGATTCATCAGACCAGGCCACCTACTTCCATTGCTCCATGATCCAGTTCTGATGCTCACATGCTTTTGGCGGTGGATGGGGTCAGCATGAGGACTCTGACCAGTCTGTGGCTCCGCAGCCCCATATGCAACAAGCTGCGATGCACACTGGGAACACCCCACAAGACCTGCCATCTTGGAGATGCACTGACCCAGTCGTCTAGCCGTCACAATTTGGCCCTTGTCAAAGTTGCTCAGATCCTTACGCTTGACCATTTTTCCTGCTTCCAACACATCAACTTCAAGAACTGACTGTTCACTTGCTGCCTAATATATCCCACCCCTAATTCACCATAGTTATGGCTGGTCAGTGTAAATGTATCTACAGTCATGTAAATAACTTGATATTGGTCTGAGGTCATCAGTTGTTTGGTTTCATTCCTGCAGGTTTATAGTATAGTATGTTGCTCAGCTGGAACTTTTTCATATACAGTGGAAATGAAGGAAACGCCACCAACTGTGTCGTTATAAAAGACAGAATGGATGACTTAGTAATGCCAAATAAAGAGCCTTCTATGCCTCTCTCTCTCACACACATGCTCCCACACCACAGGCTCTCCACAGAATCAGCCCTGAGGACAGGTTTCCAAGGTTACACAGCGTGTAAGTATATGAACGTGTTGGATCGTGACCATCGCAATCCCAATCAGGTTGAACACCAGTCTGCTCTCTCTCTCTTACACACACACACACACACACACTCACACACATATACACTCACTTCATTCATAATTTTCCATTTCACTGTACACATCCTCTCACTCCATCTCTCTTTCCCTTTTTCTATACATCTCTGTCTCTTTCTGTCTCTCCCACTCACTTGTTCACTCTCGCAGTGACTCACTCTCACACATACAGTGCAAATACATTTTAAGGAAACTTATTTACATTCAGGATACATGATACTGCTTTTAGACTTTATCTCCTTTCTTACATACTCACACACTTCCTTGATTCACAGAAATGAAATATTGTTTATGCTTTTAACATTCTGGTTAAGAATGAACGAATTCTGAGCCATCAAAGGGAAAAAACAATATAATTACAGAGAAAGAAATAGATATTCATAGACAGGAGTATTTGGCTGTCATACAATGTACATACTGTATATCAGAGTGAATTCCTCATGCTGAGACAGTAATGCCTGGAAGCATTAATATTTGACTTGGGAGAAATCTTGAGAAATCGATATCACAGATTTTTCTTTATTCCTCATTCTCCCTTTACTGCTCTCTGATATCCACATATCCATCTACTACTTGTGACCTTCTATTGCCTTTTATTCTTTATTATAGCTAGTGAAAGCCAACCTTTCTGTGCAATGAGAAAAAAAAATTGTAATATCATACTTGTGTTTGTATAACAAGACTCTGACATGGTGCACTGTTAACTGAATGAAATGCCATATACTGTATTTAAATATTATTATATCAAATGCTTACCTGTGAAATCTATACTAAATCTGCAGAACCATCTGTATTACTAGGCTCTCTAAATCATAACAGATGTTTTTAGTTGTCTTTTTAATTGTCATTTTTTGGCAGCCAAGTTAGCCAGAACACATACATGTACATATAGATAATTCTACACTAACATCTGTATGTTTTTATTGTTTTTAAGAAAACAAGAACAAATTTAATTCTCTTACTGTATATTGTACCGTTATATTATTTATAGATCACTTTTATTCTCTTATGACAATGGTGTATGAACAAAAATGAACTAAATATGCTTAGACCTGGACTTGTATAAATGTATAAACTCTTAAAGTTTATACATTTCAGGTACACCATTGCTGTAGGAATTTTTTTTTTTTACTTTGTCAAGCTGTCCATCTGTCATCTAATTCAACAGGGAAACAAGAGATTGATAAAGACATAAACTTCACCACCAGGGAATATGAATTCTTGTTCAGCTTACAGGAAATGATGACTGTATTTCTCAGTTATTATGAACCTGAAGGCTTCATACTGTCTAAAAATGGTTTCATCACTGCTAAAACTAGTGAGGCCTGGCGATTTAAATGCAGCTATATCCATGGTTAATGTAACTATATCGACAATGCTGTGGATTCAAGTCCATACTGTGCATCATAAAATCCAACAGCCATGATATTTCCTTGATTTCCATGAGGAAGCCAAGCACAAATGTCATCAACTCCAGAAAGCATTTTTTATATTTCAAATGTGGAAACCATCCATCTGTCTGTTTGTTAGCTAATTCACTAGGATAATAGGAGTCATCAACTTTACCACTGATAATGAGAGCAGTCTTGGTTTCCTTCCCATTCTCTTCGATAACCAATGGATGTATGTGGACATGGGAGCACTAAATCTCAGGTTCTGGACTATTAACTCAGTTCAGGAGAGAATTGAGTAAATTCACAGCATCCAAACAGCCTTATCATTGTGTACTAATGCTAATGGTACACACTCTCAAAGGGGAAAGACAACTCAAGGCTGGCCATCTGAATGCAAAATTTATGGCTTTAGACCTTCACTGTCACGGTTGTTAGGATCCAGCTTTCCAAATGTAAATAATAGCATTTAAACATTCTACAAGAAAGATCATGAGATCATAAATCGCAGCTGTTAGATAACTAAATAGTATGTGCATTAAAAGTACCAAATAATCAGCCTTTGCTAACCTAGCACTTAGATTACTAAAAAAAAAAAAAAAAATTTTGCATTAATGTGTGAGTCCATTTACCATCCTATGCTTCGAACGTCCTTTTTTCGTGAGTCATCCATTATAGATTATGAAAAATATACATTTAAGCTCACATTCACTCAACCCCATTACCTAAAGATATTCACCCACATGAAATATTTGGATTAATCAACAGGAAGTTGCATCATCCAAATTTCTTGAAGATCATGGGAAGTAGAAAAGCAAGTTCTCTCATTCTGTCATTTTTCTTTATTTTCAATGATATTGTGATATTGGCCAATGAATACATTTTAAATACATCATTAGAATGTCCTTAATGCACTTTTTATATTTGCTCATTCTGAGAGTACTCGACCCTGTTGTACATTTAAGAGCATAATGCAACCATTGTCAGCAAAGAAACCTTGTATTAAAAAAAATAAATAAATAAAAAAAATCAGATATTGTTGCCTGAGCTAGGATAACGCACTTTTTGAATGGTTAAATGAATGTTTTCTTAGATTTAGTGTTACATAGTGTTGAAAAGTGATCAAATATATCAATTTTATGAGTAACAAATGCTAAATGGCACCCCAATCACAGAATCACCCATTTATCTAAATGTTGGACAGTTGGACCTGTCCAATTATTTTTCTTTCCTCTGTCATTGCTTTTGGGCTCCACTTTTATGTTCATAATGAAAAGGCATTCTGATCCTTTTGCCAAGTGAGCTAGTCGGCTATCTTCAAGCGAAATGCTGTAATTGGACCATTTGTTTATTAGCAACTTCTAAATCACCTGGTCAGATGTTGGGTGAGGGGGTCTGGGGTGCAGTCGGTGCTCCAGTTCATCCCAAAGGTGTTCAGTGGGGTTGGGGTTAGGGCTCTGTTCAGGAGTTCTTCCATTCTAGTGGAAGAACATTCGAGTTCTTTCACTCCAACCTTGGCAACCCATGTCTTCATGGAGCTGGCTTTGTGCACAGGGGCATTGTCATGCTGGAACAGGTTTGGGTTAGGGACGGGGGCAGTCATGGCCTAATGGTTAGAGAGTCGCACTTGTAACCTGAAGGGCACAGGTTCGCGTCTCAGGCAGGGATTGTAGGTGGGGGGAGTGAATGACCAGTGCTCTCTTCTGCCCTCAATATCTCAATACCAAGACTGAGGTGAGACCCTTGAGCAAGAAATAGGCTGCCCACTGCTCTGGGTGTGTGTTCACTACTGTGTGTGTGCACTTGGATGGATTAAATGCAATACATTTAACATAAATATGTATGTATGTATATGTATACATACATTAGGTACAGTATAAAAGAAAAGTAATCAGGAGGTAGACTTATTTTGCTTTAATTATCTACTTCTAGAGCAGATATATTCAAACTTTTTCCTAATGAGGTCCAAGTTCCAGATTTTAAGTCCATCTTTAGCCGAATATTTTTGTGCATCTCTAATAAATACAGTTAATTGATAACTATATACCTGTCTAATGTTATTTAAGCTGAACATTCACTGATGATAGATTTTATTTCACATTCATGAACTCAAGACACTGACAGAAAGCAGAAGTGCCACATCACTGCATCTTTTTTTTTTTTTTTTTTAAGTGGGGAAATCAGTCAAAATGTGGGCACTGGCCAAATCTTTACGGATGTGAGATGGAGGAAGGGGTGGGGCTTCCAGAGTTTCAATTAATATAGGAGAGTTTTACTGTCAGCCATATGTCGATTGGCACATCTGCCATTTTTTATTGGGAAAAAAGAAGACTCATTCTAGCATACTCCAATGTTAAAAGTCAGTGGGTCTGGTAAAGTCATTTAAATATTTCTTTTTTGGCATTTTCAGTCTCACTCCTGCACGAGTTTGAATACCTCTGCTCTAAAGTGTAGAAGGAATGAATGTTTAATGGCGTAATTGGCGTGTTGGATAGTGCCGTTATCCACACTTCACCAGTTCGGAGTAAGAAATTAGCAATTTGCACTGCGCTAGTTACACCGATGAATGTCTATATTAGGGCTTATTGAAATCCAAATAAAACTCTGACATCAAAATGTGAACAAAACCATACCAGAGTAGCTCAAAAGAAGCAGAAATTGAGGCTGTCTGTCAGATTCTAACAGTGAAAATGGTTTTAACAGTGAATGAAGATCATACAGGCAAAAAACCCACAATGTATATGCAGGGCAGTGTGTGACTATGTAGTGTGTGTGTGTGCGTGAGGTCAAAGTATAGATCACCCTGACAAGGCTGCTGAGAAGAGTGAGCTGCTCTATCCTGTTTACCCTACAGGAAGACAGGAGTGTCTTCCTCGTTTATCACCCTGAGGTCCTCTCTGTACCCTAAATTTCATCACTGTGTGTTTATGCATATGTGTGTGTGTGTGTGTGTGTGTGTTTGTGTGTGTGGTATGCAGTAAGCAATGTTAATATTTACTGATCCCTACTGAGAGTTCACAGTGCGCTCATCCACAATTATGACCCCAGTCTTGTGTGTGTGTGTGTCATTCTCCTGTCACGCTATTAATAGTCCCAGTCTGCAAGTAGCACTGAGCCCTGCCCCAACACGGGAAATGAATATTGCAAAGTCTTTTGGGTGTTTTCAGAGGACGTTTGCGCAAGGTTACAGCCGTCCATGTGGCACGCAGCGAGCTGTTTAATAGCCTCAAATAAAGCCTCTGTTCTGTATTACAATGCTAATGTGCAACCGCATTAACCTCATTACTCTGACTTAATTCACTAAACTTTGATCTATAAGCAGCAAACCCAAGCTCTGAGCCTGTTCCTCACTGAGGATTTTAGTGCAGGTGCGCGTTTTTGGCATTGGAGCCGTTTATGGGATGTAGATAATGAGCTAAGGGAAACGTGTGATCTGTATTGTTGCTTTGATATGAACGGCTCAACTTCACCTGGGCTCTTAGAGAACGTTCAGTCATTTGAAGTTTTCCCACACGTCATAATTACAAAGTCTTTGCATTAGCTAGTCTGATCTATTTTAGTATCATCCTCTATAAAACATTTCCCCTCTATATCAATGTACATTTAACCCCATAAATTCCAGATTTACATTCTTCCCTGTCATAACTACAACTCTCTTCCTATGAGTTTCACAGTAGTTATTGAATAATGTATAATGTTACTGAATGATATGCTTTACAGTGAATAACTGAACAATAAATCAAGCCAAACTAAACCAGTTCCAGGGACCTGAGTTTGATCCTGAGCTTCTGTTACTGTCTGTGTGGAGTGTCCAAACATCCATGTGGGTTTCCTTTGGGTTCTCCAGTCTGCTCCTGCCTCCTAGATGGCTTGGGTAAAATAAATCATTTTAAAACACAAACGTGTGTGTGTGTATATGTGTGTGTGTGTGCTTGTGTGTGTATATGGTGATTTGTAATGGAGTGGCATCCCATCCAGGGCCCAATGCCCAGTGTTCCCAGGATAGGGTCTGAATCCACCATTACCCTGACCAGGATAAAGAATTCATGAATTATAGGTTAAAGATGAACGTATGGCCTAACTGGGGAACTAAAATTAAGCTTTATGTAGAAAAATAAAGAATCTCCTACCATGGATTATTAAACCCATTTTGTCCATCATGATGAAAGAAATCATAATCAGAAACTTTAAGGGATTTTAAGTTTCCCTTAACTGGCATTATTTAACAAAAACAACACCAATAATAATAATAATAATAATAATAATAATAATAATAATAATAATAATAATGAGTGCATTTTGGGGGAATTATGACCAACAGTCTCAGGTGTGTGTACACTGATGAAGCAAAATATTTTATATCTGTTACATTACAATATTAGGGGTATAACACAATGAAACTCTCTGTATCTGTTCAGTGCTCCAAATATCCACATCTGTAACTGTATTCAGATTTAAACCTGAAGTGGGCGTGGCCTAAAGCAGAAGGTTGCGATATTTTCTAACAAATTAAGTTAAAAAAATTGGGGTAGCTTAAACAAACTGAAAAGCCTTCTAAAAAAAAAAAAAACTAAACAAAACCAAACAAACAAATGAAGCGAATAGTGGACCTCTTATTGCATCCGTATTTGTATCTGTTCAGTCTGAATAATATGTTTATATATGGTTTCATCTCTGCTGTATATTTTTTAGCCATGTTACTCTCTTGCTCTCTGTCTCTTGATGGCATGCATGTTTGTGTGTGTGTGTGTGTGTGTGTGTGTTTGTGCATGTATGTGAGAAAGGCCTCTGTGTGTTCTGAACAGATGGGCCCAGTGCAGCTGTCTGGGCTGGTCAGAGCAGAAACAAAAGGGGAACTGTAGGTAAAAGTGACCAAACATCCAGATTTAAATCTGTTTAGAAGGAAGCATCTGAAATATTTCAATCTCATTAGCAAGCTCAGCACTTATTTGCGTACATTTGTGTGCAAGTCTCAAGTTTCCTCACTACACAAATTATTATGAGCTGCTTATTCCGCAACCAAAAATAACCTTAATGCCCAGCAACGATGGTGCAAAAAAATCCTTTTTCCCAGTGGTGTGTGTATGTGTGCGCATGTTTGCTTTTAGCAGAGAGAGTGATTAGTTTACAGTGGTGAGACCACAAAAGATCGGGCCATCCATCATTCCCCAGACAAATGCATTAAGGATGCCAAAGTCCAGAGAGAGAGAGAGAGAGAGAGAGAGAGAGAGAGGAGGCAACGAGTCAAAAATATGCAAGATTCATCTAAAGGCACTGAAATGATGGACAGCATGAACATTTTTGAGCCAGCTCAGGCATAAATATGGATGAAGAGGAACGATCGAACAGAAAACACAAGAAGAAGAGAGGTAGACGAAAGTGAGATGCCCATGAAAGGCAAAACTAGGCAGTCAAAGATCTGTCAAACCTCTGACTAAGTGAGTGGCAGTTGGGTGATGTGGTGAGAGATAAAGAGCGATGTGGAGAGATAGAGAAAGAAAAACACCGATGAAAGAGGTGGAGGGAAGCAGTCGGGTATGGCTGGGCAGCAGTGGGTAGAAGGCGGAGGTGCATTAACCCAACAGAGCCAGTGTGCCAAGCGAACCCTCAAACACAGCTGTCCTGCCTGGCACAATACCACTCTCACAGGGGAAAAAAAAAAAAAAGAAAGAAAGAGCGAGAGAGGGAAACATAATGCCATTGTTCTCCATTGTATCCCAACAGCCAAGGCAATGGGTGAAAAGCGGTAGCTAATCGCTGTGACCATATGGACGCTAGCAGAACTGACAGAGTGACACAGTCTGAAAGAAAGAGTGCAATAGAGAGAAAGAAAGAAATAGAGAAGAAAACAACAGACAGCACAAATCTGGGCAGCTGGTCAGTGTGAGGCAGACGTGCGAGAGTGTGTTTACCCGACCACAAACAGGCTTTTAGAAGCGTAACAATAGGGCAGCGAGTCGGCCATCACAACACACCAAGATAAAGCCCTGACCGAGCTGTACCAGGGATACACAGCTAAGTGGCTCATGTATTCAATGGATGATCTTGTTACACACATGTGCACACAAGCACAAACACACACACACAAGGGATGTAACAGAATAAGAATATTTTATTCAAATATATATACAAATACAGATATGAATAGTTGGTGCACTGTTGGTTTCTTTCGTATTTTTCACCAAAAAGGTTCACAGGGCATCTGGTTGAGACTAGAGGGGTTTAGGCCACGCCCCCTTTGGGTTAATACAGATACGGATATTTGGAGCACTGAACAGATACAGATTGTCATTTGTGTTACACTCCCAACTCACACACACACACACATATACATATACACACACACACACACACACACACACACACACACACACAAAGCACATTCAAAGTCAAGAACTGGACCCAATTATTTGCGGTTTGTGTTCATTTGTATGATGCCATTGATATATCCAGCCTAGAAAATGTGCTTGCATTAATAGTGTGTTTTTTCTCCGTTGGATTGGCCACTTAGTTAAAGATTAGTTTTTGGTAAAACATACATACTAAAGGTACAAAAGGTGTACATTTGAAGCTGCCACCCCAGGGTGACACTTTTTTTCTGAGAGTGAATGATGTGAAAGAGAAGAGTGCACAAAAACACCAAAGAGACAACAGCGCACTGCTACCATTACTATCAAACCTCACCCTATCCCAAAGATAATTAATAATTCTATATAATGATTTTAATAAACACGCACACGCACACATACACACGCATGCAGGACCACATCAGTCTTCCAGTTGTTTGTCTGTTGTCATTATGTGTTTTCCTCCTTTTGCGCCTTCTCTGTTTTTTTTGGCTGATCAAAGCCCCATCTGCTAACCCATAACTGCACTTGAGTATTTTAATTCACTTCTCCAGACACCATCTGCCCACCCGCTCTCTCTCTCTCTCTCTCTCTCTCGCTCTCTCTCTCTCTCTCTCACACACACACTTCTCAATCCGAAAACACGAGCTGAGCTCCACGAACATCACCTGTCCCCTCTATTTAGGTTTGGATACCTGTTACACTCCAACATCTGTTACTCAGTGGCCTTGTGCCAGTCCGAACCCTGTGTCATGAGACCATGACCAAGAAGAACTGATCTCTCTCTCTCTCTCTCTCTCTCTCTCTCTCTCGTTTGCTAGCATTTGATCCTGCTTAGCTGCTTAGCTTGTTCTGCCACTTAAGATCTTTACTTAGTTACATCAGAATTGCTGAGCTCATGAAACTGAATGAACAGCTCCACCAAAAGCAGGCTATTCCTGTGTATTAAGTATTTCTTCCCCACTGGTAGTGGGAAAATAATTAGTATGGCTAGCTAGCCGCTAACCAAGAGCAGCACCCTCAGGCCTCAGAGCACCAGACTTAATTACTGCTCTCAGTCCTGCCACTATTCCCAGGTACCCTAATCATATCTGGCCGACAGGGTTTTGTTACAAATCAATCTGTCGCAAGAAGGAGAGATGTAAATGCAGCAAAGATAGATAGCCATGTCACTTTAAAGAAAAAGTCAATCCTGAAACACATTTAATGTGTTTATATAGAAACATCTCTAATGTGTTTGGGGATTCTGATAATAATTTGTTGGTTGGTGCTGTATTTTCATTATTCTTGTGAGAGGTTTGCAAGCACAGTTACAATCGAGTTTAATATAAGAAAATTTCCAACAATCTCAAACATAAAAACAAAGGAGCAAGAGCTTCTTTTTCTCACTCACCATTTCCCAGTGATGCTCAATGCCATATTCATGAGAAATCCATATAGGAGTAGCGGAGACTTCAGAGCAAATGTTGTACTCAAAGTTCCAGAGTGCAATGCAGCTATATGATGCTGCTGCGCTGAGTTACGGCAGAGACTCATCTCAGCTAGTTAGCAATCTATGTGATCTAGGTAAAACGGTGGTATTAAATGATGAAAGTTGAACTTTGGAAAGCTGATCTGTTTAAGCAGAGTGTACAGATGAGTAGGTGAGTGAGCTGGACACACTAAAGGACTAAAGCTCTGCTGCATCATTTCTTTAGAGGTACGGATGAAGCAAAGACTAAATCCCACCAGCACCACTATCAGCAGTTAGTCAAATGGCATTGTGGGTAATGTAGGAAACAGTTAACTAAAGTAAAAATAGATTTAAATGCACCTGAAAAGAGTTTAAACTAAAAAGGTCAACTCTGAATTTCATTACAAAATGGATGCCATTGAAGAACACGTGTTAATTATAAAGATTCAAGTCATTCAAGGTGGCTTTTTCCTTTAAGCTCAGCTGCTGTCATTCTCCCAGGAATAGGAAGTGGAAGTGAGGGAAATACAGATTTATGTCTTATGACATGTTTTTACTGAGTTGACTTTTTTTTTATGCAAGTCGTTTAGCAAGGTTGACTGGCTCACTCTTCGTAATGAGGGTCATTACAGTTCAACTACACAGTCCATTTAGCTGTCGTGTTATTACGGAGAGAGAGAAAGGTGGGATCACTCCAGAATGAGACAGACCCTCATCAAAGCTTATGTGTGTAACCTGACGCGGAGGGCCTCGAGCACTTGGCTTCTGTAGCGTATGCCTGACACATGTGCCATTCACGCACACGCGCACACACACACACACACACTCTGTCTCTCTCTCTCTCTTTGCAGTTATCCTCTGTCTCTTGGAGGGGAAAATAAGACCTGGGGCTGGGAGAAAAGGGACATAAGGACGAATAGAAGAGGAGATCTTGCATATCACTTACATCTGGGAGCTGAACAGTGACAGCTGCTGATGTCAAACAGGTGCTGAGCTTCATGCCTGCAGGGAGACGAGGGTGTGTCTGCAGTAGTCCCCTCTCACTCGCTCTCTCTGACACACACTAACTGCAGCAGAATAGAGAAGAATAACTAAACTCCCTTTCACATTACACAGCCTATAAACTCTAACACTCGCAAAAAGCTTTCGCACTTAAAATCTGTTGAACAAAACATCCCACTGATCTCCCAAGAAATCTCTCACTTATGAAGTGGAGGAAATTTGGGTAAAGTGAAAAAGGTATAAATACTTCATCTTTTGGTACAAGAGAGGGATCCAATCAGATAAATACTGAGGGTTCCGATACTGAAGGAACTTGGATGGTTAAAATGTGGATGAGAGCTGTCTTATAGCATTGCTTTAGTGCATAGATAATTTAATGATATGCCTTGATTATTTATTTATTCATTCAGGATCACTTGATCCTGGTCAGGGTCGTGACGGATCCCTATCCCGGAAAGTCTATCCCGGAAAACACTGGGTGTGAGGCGGGAGTACACTGTAGATGTGATGCCAGTCCATCACAGGGCATCAAGAACACACACGTTTGTCTGTCTATCCATCCATCCATCCATTTATGTATTTCTTTGTTTGTTTGTGCATCCATCCATCCATCCACTTATTTATGTATTTACTTGTTTGTTTATCCATCCATCCATCCATCCATCCATCCAACCACTTATTTGAGTATTTGTTTGCTTCTTTGTTTGTTGTACAAAGAAATACTTATTTACTTATGTATTTACTTACTATCATTTATTATTTTTTACTTTATTTGCTATTGTTTTGTTATTAACATTAACATTATTATCCATCCATCCACTTATTTATTTATATATTTATTTGTTTGTTTGTTTGATTTTTTGTTTGTTTATATATTTATCCATTCTTTCATCCATCCAACCGTTTGCTTATCTATTATTATTTATTAATAAACATTATTAATATTTATTATTTGTTTATGATATAGTTATGTGTATAGGCAGTTGCTGCCTGCTTGAAGTCTCTGATCTATAGACGTCACTAGGATTGTGGGGTATCTTCCCCTGTTCATGCTCTGTAAGGCCTGTAATCATGTTCCTGCCAGAATTTGAGGCTTTATAATCTTTTCTTCAGTGTGTTAAACGCACGTCAGTGACTGATTTGGCCGGTCATGAATGTGACACTGCTTTAGTTTGAGTGTGAAAAGTTAAGATGCTTCTGCTCATTTCACAATTAATCACTGTTCTGCGGTCTGCAGCCACATCATCAGTAAAGACAAGCGAGCCATTTCCACTGGCAGCCATACATAACAAGCAACCATGTTATATGATTCATCCAATATTCATGTAAATCCAGTGAATTAAAGCTGACATTGTGCACTTTAATCTCATAGGCATTGATTCATTTCAAATACAGGGAGTAGAGAGCCAAACCAAAAAAAAAAAAAAAACAAAAACAAAAAACTGTGTCGCTGTTCAAACACAGGGTTTTAAATACAGTGTGGGCTGAGCATTCCTGTGGGCTGTGGACAGAATAGAGGCTCCGTTTCATTAGCCAGATGGACACATGCACTTTTCAGTGTCTAACTATTTATTTAGGCTAGAGAAAAGCCTGTGACGGGCGTGACAGCGCAGCCTCATGCCAAGACACTGGTTTCTGTCTCTCGTTCAAATATGTGTCAGAGTAGCTAAATAACTGGAGCGGAGCCTGCAGTTGCTGTGAGTTTTAAGAGAAAAAAAAAAAACAGGGCTTCGGATGTGTTGATGAGAGTGTTACGAGCACTGAATACACGTAGAGAGTTCATTCACACACACCCTGACAGACACACACACCCACTTGCACAGCATCACTGCGTCTAGCAGAGCAGATATCACCTCCGTAACAACTGCAGTGAAGTGATAATGTAGTCACGGTTCATTAGGGGAGCCTCTGCTCATACGCTTAGCACTGCGGGTAAAGCTACACTCTTTCACACTATCAACTCGATGTGTGTCTGTGTGAGTGTGTGCGAGTGTGTACGAACCTAATTGGCTGATCTAATTTGCAACCTACAGCTCTGAAAACATTTCATTCTAGTCTCATCAGCTCAGATAATTCTGGGTTTCTTAAAGCAATTCATCCGTGTTATATCCCAAGCTCTAGCCTTTACACTCCTATATAAAGTTTACCACTAAAAGTTGATCTAAACATAGTAACAGACTCTACACTGCATGACAGAGATGGTGGAGGAGTAAAGCTGGAGTTTATACGGAGAACTATTTGGAGAGTGTAGTAATAAGAGTTTTTCACATGATAAAAAAAAATAAAGCCTGACAGATGGGCTACCTTTTGCATCTTATTTTTACAACTACATTTACATTTACAACATTATATTTTCATATGCTTTTTATCCAAACTTAAAAATATAGAGGGGCTTTAAATCATCTGCATGAAGAGGTGGACCAAGATCACTGCACAAGTGTGTACACTTTGTTTGACGTTACAGGAAGATGTGGTTTAAATTAGGCTACTACTTTGTTTATATTTGGGTAAATAGCACCAACTAGATTTGTTACAATACATAGTAGGGAGGTACAAACAAAAATAATTACAGTGTGAGCAGGATTTTTAAAAAAAAACGGTTCTGCGTACATGCTTAGTTGAGACCAATTATGAACTCGAGTGATGTAGCTGAGGTTGAGGAACTGTCAGAGCCAGAATTCACGCACATGCCATCAGTGCTGGCATTTCCACCTTTGAGATTTTTTCTCAGTGTTTTTCAGATGGAAAAAAGACTCTTCTGGTTTAGGCTACGCCCACTCCGGGTTTAAATCCGAATACAGATATGGATATTTGAGCCACTAAACAGATACATAGACATATAGTGGCATTGTATTATACCTCCATAGTACAAAGGTCAAGCTAAAACCCAGTTCATTTAAGTGCTTAGTGAAGAGGTACGTCAACTGTCTCCATTTGAAGACAGCCAGTGACTCTCTTGTAATCAAGCTCCAAGAAGGAGTGATTGCATTTCAGTTGACGAGAAACAAGCCATTCAAACGTTGTGCCCTGAGCAGTAATTGACACCCAGAATGTGGAATTTAACGTGACTTAGTCTTGTGCCCACAAAACCCAAGAACACAAGAATGGAGAGAAGAGAACAGATAATCATTACATTGTCTGCCTCAGACTAAAACTCATGGTAAACATGTTGCCCATGAATGTCTAGCACTTAAAAAGCTAACAATACTCTAAGTGAGGCCGGTCCAGACTGGTCAGTGTGACTAAAGCCAGTTTTCAGATGATTACTTGCCACATTGTGTGAAATGCCAATAATATTCTGTAACAGACTGCGTGGTAATGTGTGTTCTCCATGTCACATTATACATTGAAGATCCTCTAACGGTAGACCTGTCATTAAGACAATTGTGACATTCTGCTTATTTTATGAAGCAGCGTGATCCGGATTTGTGCAGAAAATGGGCTTCTTCAAAGTGAGCTTGAGATAATAAGGATATTTTTATGTTCATTAGCATGTTTTGTTTGTATTTCGCCATCACCACTACCATATTTGTAACTGTCCCACGAGTTTCAGATCATTCAATTCCGACAGTCCTCCTATTGGTGGCTCTGAGATTTTTAATAAAGAATTTCTTTGTCACTGACTGTCTTTGCTCTTATTGGTAATAACTCACAAACAACAATTCTTTTATGATGTGTGATTTTTGTCTCAGAATCATACAGTGTAAAGCTGGCTTTAGGTCTGACCAGCATGGTGTTGTCCCATCCATATCTGGAGGTCCTTTATTCCAATTCCTCAGCTTCTGCTTTACTTCTGTTTCCCAAGCTTCTTCCCTATAGATGTTATAGCTATTGATACATAATGCTGGGATACAGGATAGACATGCAGGACAAAATTTACTGAAAACACAAAACATGCAACCAAACTGAAACACCCTAGATGGGACGCCAGGCCATCACAGGGTGTCACACTCCTACACACATTAGCACACTGATTCACACTTGCCAGTCTGTAATTTACAGTAATTTCCATCTAAGTGGCATCACTAAAACATTTTTGAGTTCAGGAAATGTTCAACATAAGACACTAACAATAAAATGCAAGACAGTGACACAGGCTTTTATAACCTCTAGATTTGAGTAAAGTGTTGCTGGCCTGCTGCACTGCTGTCTCTGTAAGTAACCTTCAGCTAGTTCAGAAAGCAGTAGCCCACGTCCAGGCCAGGAAAGGAAGGAAAGAACTTCTTAACCCAGTCATATTTAAGCCTGACTGGTTGCATACATTGACTAAAGCTATTTATACAAGGCTTAATGATGTAAACAGTTTAACTCTGGCATACCTTCGTGATCCCCTGAAGCCATATAAGCAATGCCTAAACTCTGGAACAGAGTTCTAGAGAACATTGGATTGGACAAAGTATAAATTCTAATATAAATATAAAAAGATATAAAAAGATGCTTGGTAAGCCTCACTAAACTGTAGTTTTATTATTATTATTATTATTATTATTATTATTATTATTATTATTATTATTATTATTATTACAAATGTTATGCTTCATGATATTACTGATAGATGTATAGATGTGACATTAACAATTGTAGGTTGTTTCATAAATGCATTAAATGTGCTACATTCTGAATACTTTGTCTGTTAATATTTTCTAGGTAAAGCACTCATGATCTTAAATTTTCAACTTAAAATCAGTTATATATGAATAAGTCTTCTTCAGTAATAATAATAATAATAATAATAATAATAATAATAATAATAAGTGGTAGTATATGTATTAAATATTGGTTAAAGTATAAGTATTGGTATTGTAATTAGTATTATGATTATTTAATATACTATATTGTACAGTGCATTTGGGCAAAGTGCTTAAATTAAATTAAATGTATTATTATAATTACTATTCATTTTTATACAGTATGCTTGCAACTTTTAAATTCATTTATTTGTTATTATGAACTTCATCAGGACTGTTATGCAGCTAGGAAACAATGACAGATAATTGCCAAAGATAACTTGATGACTCTTGATTCATGAATTTAGTTTATTCATAATATGTATATAAAAATAAAAAAAAAAACTGAGAAGCAGACTGGACGGAGAGCAAAGTGCCGGGCAAGCTGACCTCCAAAAGTCCAAAAGGACTCTTGGCTCTACACGAACACACACTGCTGTATGTGAACAGCCATTCCACAAGTGCCAGCGGTCACACACACCGCCTCGTCTCTTCCTGAGCCCTGAAATCCCTGGCCAAACGTCAAGATTATGCTTTTAGAAGGCTGTGAGATTCATCGTCATTATGAACAGATGCTTAGTGGGACATGTCACATCTCTGAGCGTTCAGCGAAGAGTGAGTAACTGGTCTCAGAAAGGTAATTAAAGACACAGAAGGAGAGTAAGAACAAGATCATGTGGGTAAACCTAGCTGCTTATGGAAACACATGAAATGTAACACGGTCTCCATACCATATGTGTCTCACTGCATGACCGCAGCACCCGTGCCTCTTCTTCCAGGCTGGGAAAAATGTCAAGAATCCACTCCACAGCACACCACGATAACCCTCTGCACTGTTTATGTTTGAGAAGAACAAGAGGAAAACAGGCGAGAGGGCGGAGGGTGATGCAGAGGTCATGGGTGACAGCATGGGCATGACAGAGTGAGTCTATCATAAATGTTAATGATATTACGCTTGTGAAAATCACACTCTATCTGTGAAATGAATAAGAGTAAGATTTTATATTTTACTAGCTACAGGGCAGCTTTGTTCATGATCATAAGACATGAAATTGTGATATTAGATTTTTGGAGCAGGCAGTGACATGGTGAAGAGTGGTGTAATAGTAAAACGGGGTAGGGTTAGAGCAAAAACTTCAAGAGGTCTGGTTTGTTGTGCTGCTGTGATATCCACTTAAATCTCTACTCATTCCCAAGAATGCACAGTGGTATTTTCTTCATGATTTCCTTAATGTCTTTACATAATAATTTACAACAAATGACTTGCAATTTTGTATGTGCTCACTGGGTTCATATCACCTAATTCCTCATCAATATAACGGTACATCTAATTCGGCACCTCTGGTATTTATTCGGCTTTGTTATTCATTTTACTGATTCTGTTAAATATTGCATGCCTTCTGTTCAAATTTACTTCAGCATGTATCCAGCATCAATATCTGATTGACATTTAGTACCCACAGCTGATTAAATAAAACACGACGGGGCATGATGACCACGACAATTTGCCAACGATTAAAGTTTTATTTTTTAAAGCATGACATAAGGTACATTTGATCTTGTCTTTATGTCCGAGAGACAGGTTATTTCCTGTTATAACAGCTACAAACAGTCGTTCCCCTTACCAGCATCTCTCTTTTTTTTTTCTCTTGAAGTTAATAAGACAAACTAAGACAAATGTGACTGAGAAACTGCAAAGTCCTCCGTCCTGAAGACTTTCCCGTGTCACTAAATGTAAAGTTACAGCTTTATCTCCGAGTGTCACAAAGTGCTGACACTGGAGACTCCTTCCAAAAATGCTAAATAAAAGTCTCTTTACAGAAAACTTCACCATATCAACAATTTTTAATGCAACATTTTGTAAATACAAGTTCTTGTGTAAATTATTACTATAGAAAAAAATAACATATTAATATAAACTGGCAATTGCAGCTTGCACTACTGTCGGCACTGTTATAGAAAATTAATCAACACTTTCTGACCAGTAAAAGGTTAGTAGTTGGGTGAATTGAATTAGCTTGCTATAAAAAAAAAAGACTTGTAGTGCCATTTAATTTTTTTGTTTAATTTTTTTTTGTATTAAAAATCCAGCAATAACGTAGCCACAATTTGTTCCTGAACTGGGTCTGAAAATTGTTAATTATCACCTGTTGTGGTGCTTTGCCCACATTGGCACAGGCATTGATCATTTTGATGAACAAAAATAGCAACTGGGAAATCATATATACTATATCCAATATATCCAACCGTTTCGTAATCTTTACTAATGCTTCAAAAATATTCCATATAAAATGCATGTATTCAGTCCTGTATAAGCAGTGTGTAATTGCATACAATTGCTCTAGCAGACCTTGAGTTGGGAATTGTGGGATGTGGAAAATAGCTCTATGTGTGCATGTGCATGCATGCATACAAATCAAGCAGGACTCAAATGGACAGTACTTCCTGCCTCTTCACAAAACAAACATGAATTAGCTGAATTAGAAAAGCATTCTGGGAATGCACTTTTAATTAACTACAAGTGAATGACAAATTTTTCCCAGGAAAGCACACAGGAGAAAATGTCATGTTATATCTGAATGTTCCAAAATAGCTGAAAGGCAATCAAGATGCTGTACGACATTTAAACAGAAAGCCATTTCTCTGTCATTCTCTGAGAAATGAGTGGTTATAACATTTAATATTTTAGTTCCTATGGTTTGCTTTCTGCTTTGTCTGTGATGTAGGCACAGCAATATTTCTGAGTACAATATTATTTGAGTTCTACTGTACAGTATTTAACATACAGAGCATCTGGGTTTCATAGAATATTTGCCTACTGTGGTAGAATATTTGTGTACTATAGTACAGTGTGTGAGGACAATATTTAGGAAATATATCACAGTACTTTCTATCTATATTCAAGTATCCGAGTTCTATTGTATACTCTATTGGAATGTTTGAGTTGTAATAAGCATGTATTTAAGTTCTATCATAGAGTAAATGAGGTCAATATTTAAATAACAAAGCAGAGTATTTCTTTCCTATCTTAGATTATCTGAGTTTTGTATATTAGAATATTTGTGTTGTATAGTTGAGTATGTGGGGTCAATATTTAAGCAGTATATCAGAGTATTCATTATCTATTATATATTAAAGTGTCTGAGTTCTATTGTAGGGTATTTGAGTTTTATAAGAAAGTATTAGAGTTATTTGTTAGAGTATATCAGGTCAATATTTAAGTAATATAACAAAGTACTAACTATGTGTCTGACTTCTGTTGTAGAGTATGAGTTTTATCGGAAGATATTTGAGATTCTGGCAGAGCATATGTGGTCAATATGTAAGTACTATAGCAGAGTATTCGCTATCTGTATCAGAGAGTCTGAGTTTTATTGTAGATTATTTGAGTTGTATAAGAAGGATTTAAGTTTGAGTATGTAAGGACAATATTTATGTAAGATTGCAGAGTATTCACTATCTATATTCAAGTACCTGAGTTCTTTTGTAGAGCATTTGAGTTGTGTAAGAAAGTATTTGAGTTCTATAGTAGAGAATTTTAGGTCAGTATTTAAGTAATGTATGAGAGTTCTCACTATGTATATTAGAGTATCTGAGTTTTACAGTAAACTATGCGTAGCCAATAGCAGAGCATACGACTTCTACGGTGATGTTTTTAAAGTCGCTGTAAGTAAGGTTACAAGCTCATGCTAACTTCTGCCTGACTTAGTCATGGACTTCCCATTCCCCTTTGCGAATAGTCTTAACAAAGTGTTATTTAATTATACACGGGTGCTGTAACAAAGTATAGGATTATGGGATGATGTGTAGCAGTAATGGACAGTAATGATACATCTTCACAAAACAAACAAGAAGTAGCTGAACTAGGAAAGCATTCTGGGAATGTACTTCTAATGGAATGCTTACAAGTGGTGAACATGTCTTCCTGGGAAAGCACACAGGAGAGAACGGCATGTTGCATCCAAATGGACCGAAACAACTGGAGTGCAAATCAAGATGCTGTACCACGATTAAACTGAGATTTAAAAAAGTAATCTCTTTCCCACTTTCTCTTAACTAAAATGTTACATGGGTTAAATAAAAATCATTCTGAAGGAATATACTGTATAACACACTGTTGAATGAATTTTCATTCTCTTTCTCTCTTCATCATTCTCTCTCTCTCTCTGTCCAACTCTCGCCTGACTATGGAAAGTGCTCATTATAAAACACAAACCAAAGTGTAAAATATGTAAGACACAACCACTGTTTGTTTTGGTTATGTAGCCTCTGGTTAAGACTTTGGAATTTGCTAGAAAAACAAATCTAAACTCCAAGAAGGACAGAAAAAAATGCTCTGTCCTTTCTTTCAGCTTGTTTTTCTCAGTGTTGTGACAGTTTAGAATTCTAGTTGGCTCACGCAAAACACACGCATATTATAAAATAGGCAGGAAACCAAACATAGGACACCATACACAGAAAGCTACTAAACACAAACATGCAAATAGGCCCTGAGTTACAATAAATTATTTGACAGCAAAATCATCTCATTTTAATTGTATTAACTTGCTAGCTAATTTGTATGTTTGTCTCGCTCGTGTTAAGTGCTCATCAACTGTTTTTGTTTCTTCTGTGGTAAAGACAATTATTCCACAGTGTTGTTGAATTCGCAAAACTGATGGTAGAATTCTAATATGTTATAATTTCTATAGTAACAGCTCTTTCAGATGGACCTGTATGGCGGACGCTCCACATAATACACAAAAAATAAAGGGTTAATAATAGATTGTTTAAAAAAAAAATTGCATTTCACACATTTAAGAAATAAAAGCCAATAATTGTTGATATGGTTATGTTTTTTTTTTTTTGTTAGTAGATGTTTAATGTTTATAGAAGGAGTCTCCAGTGTCAGTGCTTTGTAACAGTCATGGGAAAGTCTACAAGACAGAGGGTTTTATGCTTTTTGTGCATTTTTTTTAATCATATAATCTTGTCGTAAAAAGAGAGGCTGGTGAGGGAATGACTGATTATAGCTGCTCTAACATAAGTAACAACAGGATCTAACTTGTTTCATGGATGTTTGATAACATTAAATATAATTATAAATGGTTAAAAAGCATGACATGTTTATTAATAAATTAAACTCTATATTTGTTGGTAAATCACTGTGGTATAAAACCCTTCAGGCAGTGCTGTTATAAGGGGCTTTGTGTTATTCTATAATCACACCACCCCTTTGTGGATAATTTCCTTCAACAGCATGGCCCTTTATGTTTTATTCCTTACTTATTCAAGTTAACAGGATAAGGGGACTCATAAACGGACCATTGCGCTTGGTTTAAAAGTGTATAAATAAACAATCACATAGACATCTTCTGTGTTAAAAGAGAAAAATTAAGCTCAGGGAGATCATTTGCTGTGATTACATTAAATAAGTATTGACTGCCGCAATTTTTACACTAGTTAGACACATTTCCTAACTGACATACTGTGTGTAGTTAATTCAGAACCACACTTAAGTTTTGAAATGTAACAGGCCTGGAAGATACTCCTTGCTGAAGGACAATCAGAGACCTTGGAGACAAACCTAAAATGGTGGCCATTACTCTTCATTTGCTCCTCACTTACAGCCAACCTTCACTTCACTGTGTGTGTGTGTGTGTGTGTGTCAGAGATACAGGGAGAGAAGATGTGAGATAACTTGTCTACTGGTGATGTAGAATACATTAGCTTACAGTGTATAATATTTCCACAGAGTGTTTGAGTGTACGTGAGTGAGTGAGAGAACGACACAACATGAGACAATTCTAAGTGTGAGGTGAGCTGGAGTGCTGTTTGGGTCAAATTACATTACTGAGTACTGTAATCTACGGTAGAAATCAAATACTCAATGGGACACAGAATGATCTCCCATATTGCTCAGACACTATACTCCAGTACTCAAACCATCTAACACAGAAGTGAAAGACTCTCCAACAGAAGTCAAATACTACTCCAGTGCTCCACTACAGTTCTCAGATTATGTGATGTAGTGGTCAGACACTCTACTACAGAACTCAAATCATCTCCCATAGAACTTCAATACAGCTAAAATACTGTACTATAGTACTTAGATTCTCTGTATCAAACTCTACTCTGTAGTAATGCATGTGAGTAATATACTATAGGGTTAGAGCTGTATGGTAAACTACTCAAACTCTACTATACAACTCAAACAAACTTTTGCAAAAAGAACTCAAATTTAACTCAAATGCTGTAATACTCAAATACACTACTAGTATAGCACAATATTTAAGATGTATAGCAGAGTACCTGAGTAAGAACATATGTGTACTAAATACTGAATACAATATTATTTGAGTTCTCTAGCAGATTATTTTAGTTATAGAGTACATTTGTGTATTATAATATATATCTGAGGTCTGATATTAAAGTATGTGTGTGTGTGTGTGTGTTTGCAGTAGAATATTTAAGCTCTGTGGCAGATGTATGTATAGTGGAAGGCAGGTTTATGATGTACATTAGAGTAGGAAGAGAGTAATTATGTGATATAGCAGAATATTCTGTATCTATATGAGAGTATCTGAATTGTAGAATATTTTAGTTTTATGGGAAAGTATTTGAGTTCTTTGGTATAGTGTGTGAGGTCATCATTTAAGTAAAATAGTATTATGTAATAATTAACATTAAGTAATATAGTATTCACCATCCATCTTAGAGTATATGAGTTCTACTGTAGAGTATTTGAGTTTTATAGGAAAGGATTTGAGTTCTATAATAGAGTATGTGCAGTCAATATTGAAGTGATACGCAGAGTATCTACTATCTATATTAGAGTATCTGAGTTCTACAGTACAGTATGTGAGGTGAATATTTAAGTAACATAGACAATTTACTATCTATATTTGAATGTCTGAGTTCTGTTCACTAAGAATATATTTGAGTTCTACAGTACAATATGTGAAGTGAATTTTTAAGTAATATATTGGAGGATTAACTATTTATATTATGGCACTGCAGTTCTGTATTAGAATCTATATTCGAGTATCTGAGTTCTATAGTAGAGTATGTGAGGTGAATATTTGAGTAATATAGTTGAGTATTCACTATTTATATTACGATATTGAAGTTCTGTAGTAGAGTACTGTGTGTGAAGTCAATACCAGAGAATGTGATTTTTTTTTTTTTTTTTACAGTTAAGCTACAGTAAGTGAAAGGTGTCCTTATACAAACTTCTTTTTAAGCTCTTTCATCCAAAGAAATGTTTTAATATTGATATTCCTAAGGTATATCACTTGAATTCTTTTCTTTAAAATATAACTGTACAGTAAACAAACATACAGTGATTCCATGTAATTAACACCAAACACTGAAAAGTTTGGAGAGCCCTATACGACTGTAACAAAAACTGAATTGCACTCGCTACTGCCAGACAATATCTGTAAAATATCACTGTCTTTGCGAAACACTTCAGTCCGCATTTCAGTCCTCCAGAACACAGTCCCTACATTCCCTAAAGTCCTAGCACAGAATGTAGCCAACACACTCACTCTCACACTTACAGTGATGCCAGTGATGAGAGAAAGACTATTTTACAGTATGCCCATTGTTTGTGTCTTACTCATCTTCAAACTGTTGGAAAGTGTGCGCATTGTGTACCGAAGTCGCTAAATCAAAATGCACCCATCTGTAGTTCTTCGTAAATTATTATGATTATCCCATTTATTAATGCCAATCAAGCTGCATGTTAATTTAATATTCTAAGCTCATTTATCATCATGACAGCCTGTTTAAGCTTTCCATAGTGGCATAATATGTTGTTATACAGCATGGTGCTTGTTAAAATATCGCTAGCATGCATTAATAGAGTCTTTTTTCCCCCAGAGATATGCGTAGCAACCATGGAGGAAGAGCGGGAGAGCATGATGACCAGCTTGAGCCACTTTGCCCTCCATTCTCTCTCAGTGGTTATATTACACACATGACAGGAAGAGAGTCCTGGCAACCAAAATGTTGAATTCGTTGCTGCCACTCATTTCACACAGTGTAGCCGCAAAGCCACGAGAGTGCCTATTCACGAGTCATTGTTATAAATATGCAGCACGGTAATAAGCTCTTGGACACACAATGTGAAACACACACTATATGAATGCCCTTTATTCAAACTCAAGACCTCTTTTCGGATGGAGACCTCAAGATTATTCTCATACTCTCAGTATATTTTTATGTGTTAGACAGCTGTTAGACGGTATCTATTAGCGATCCCAGGTGGGCTTTCGCAAGGTATATTCATCCAAAAGGACATGAAATGCTCGAGTGTGTCTGGAATAAAAAGTATTCAGAGAGATAGAAAGCAGCCATGTGGCGTGCTGATTGCTTTTTCAGAACTTTGTCCTCATGATGATGACTGTCCCAGAGGATGAGAGTATTAAACGCTGTTTAATCTTGTGCCTTAACCCACAGTGCCATTCATTATATCACAGCAAGGAGGATGGCCTGACAGACAAAGGCCACCTGATTAGGGACACACACCTCATAATATATAATAATATACATATTTTATAACATTATATATGCATTGCTCAACACTAATCATTTTTATTGTTGATTTTAGCTCGCCTGTCTATAATAAACAAATTATATCCAAATCAGTTAGCATTTGCTTATCCATGAAGTCAACTTTATTTCTAAAGCACATTTAAAACACCACAAGAGCTGCCAAAGTGCTGTACAATTGAAGTAGAATTTACTATAGGATAATTGTATAAATATAAACATAACTCTCTTTTGAGGGATCTTTAAGCACTTTTGTTGGTCCTACAGAAAAATAAAGCCTACCATAAATACTATTATGTGGCAGGATCTTTTTATTATTATTTATTTATTTATTTTTAAATAATTCCATTTATTGAGGCAAAAAAAAGGCTAAATAATCATGGACTGAAGTTTTTTTGGGGAACTAAAAATGGAAACGCCAAAAGGTTCCTCTAAAGAACTTTTCTAGCACCTTTATTTAAGAGCATGCCTTCCTTGAGAGATGCTAAATTTCCTTATTCATTCTGCTAGAATGGCTCGCTAGCATAAAAAGCCAGTGTCTATCTTAACCACTGATCTGTGATCAGCCTATAAAAATACAGCCATTCTTCAAATCACCTTCACGGAAAGCTTAAGCTCTTGTAGCTTTAAGCTAGTTATTTTACAAATCTATTCTCTGTCTTTTATTATAAACATAAAACAATAAAACACTTGCTGTTATTGGAAAATAGTCAAGTATGGGATGGTGTGATGTGGCCCGGTGTGAAGCAGAGTTACTATTCCTACCCTGTGTCATGTGGCAAAGGCTGATGCAGCTGCAAAATATACTTTATTGAAAGCAGACAGGCAAAAAAGTTATAAAACGTTAAGCAATAGCCAAGCAAGAAGTGAAGATGGTCAGGCGATCAGCTAACAGATTACACAGGGAAAAGCCAGAATCCAGAAATCAGAAGAGAAAAAAACAAGATCATGAATAAGCATACATGAGAAACAAGACGTGGTACGTCAGGTGACACTGAATGATATGTGTGTGTGTGTGTGTGTGTGTGAGTTCAGGTGTGTATGATTAGAAGTCTAGCGAGCTTGACCATGGCAGTAAAGCAGTGTGCTGGGGAGTGTAGTCCTGAGTGGCCAGGTTTGTAGGCCATGGTGCAGCTTGAGAGTTGACATGACACCCCAAAGTTGATTATTTTCCTATAACAGCATGTCCCAAAGTGTTTTATTCCCACTATATTGCCATTTATATTTATTAAAGAACATGTCATACTATTTATTTGTTTATAGTTACTTTTAATGTTGTGCAAAATCTAGAAAGCAAGGTAGTTCATATTGTCTCTTACATTTTAACAGCTATAAAGGCATTCCTTTATACCTCTCTTTTTTCTCTCCTGAGAAGTTAATAAGACAAAAAAAAAAAAAAAAGAAAAATGCAGCTTGTCATATTATTGAGAAACCACAAAGCAGAAAGACGTCTATCCTGTGTGTGAAAACAAAGGAACAGCTTCACCTCTGACTCATCTGTAGTGGCTTCTGCAATAGACATTCTTATTTTACAACGAGCGTTATCGCAATGTGTGTAAAGTCAATGCATTCAGGATTTAACTCGGATTTTTCATATGCTTAATGCATCAGTTATTAAATAGGTCAATCTGTGCGAACAACTTACAACCCGTCCTCCACTTTTCATCATCATTTTCCCCTTCATCACACTCTTTCTGATTCTCTCATGCCTTCTGTTCTATCATTATTTGACCTGGCCTTTTCAAACCACATAGCCTATGGTGAGAATAAACAAGCCACAACTGGCAAAATTGACATAAATAAGACATAATACAAACTGTTCTGTATATTTTTTGGCAGCCTGGGAAAACCCTTTGGCTGTTGCTGTGGCTGAATTCTGGAAAACCCAAAAAGCCAAAAATGTACCAGTTAGGCTAATTTTAAAAAGTTCCCTGGCTATCTACCTTCCTGCAAAGATCATGTTTGATTAAAAAGCCAAACTCCGAGGTAAAAATTCAGGCTGCCTAAAGAGACTGGACATGAACCAAAGAAGAACATTTACACAATATGTACAGATGACAGTGGATGCAAGGAGCTCGGGAAGTCTTTTAGTATTTAGTCATGCTTTAGTTTGTATTAGGTTAAGGTTTGCCAGGTCTCAGAAAAAATTTCCAGCCCAACTAAAAAGCTACAGAAACTGCACCTGAATCTAGGCAAAACCATTCTGGCATTGGAAATTTGAATGCAAAACATATTCACAGTGGTAGTTTATGATTTGCATTTTCTGCAATAAGCATTTATGTCATTGCCTGGTATGGCCATTATCCACTCCATAATTCCCCTTTTCCTATCTCAATCTTTACAATATATTTTATACAATATATTTATACATTATATCATAACAGAAAACAGAAAAGCTTCTGTACATCGTAGATACACTGTCTGCACTTGATCAGCCTTTGCATCTACAATTGATTAGCATTGATTTGGATTAATTGTTTTAACACAAGATCTTCATGGCCACAGAATATTTTAAAAGACCTCCACCCGCTGACTTGCTTTTTCCACTCGCAACCTTGTTCCAAAACTAGTACAATTTGGTGTAAAAACCCTGACCCTGGCAACCGTCTAGGTAAGTCCCTGCAATGCTAAGTTAGAGTGATTTTGTTAAATATTTTCTTCCCACCTTTCTGTTTTATTTTCCTTTAGTACTGTATTTTGCCTGATTGTTGTTATTTGAAAGTACAGCAAATAAACACTATTGCTGTGAAAATGCTGCTCTTTTTTTTTTTTTTTTTTTTAAAAACCTGGAAGGGCGTGGAACCAGGCTGTAACAATACACACTCTTTTCAGATTTGAATTATTGTTATATGCTAGTGTCCAATAGTACCTAACGGTGCTTATTTCAAGCCCTGCCTACAGGTAAAAATGGTAAAAAGTGACTTCATGACTCATTCTCAAACTCCATCTGTATCAGAAGCTACTGATAACTAAGCTGCAGACCTGCACAGATCATGTTGTGCCTTTTGAGATCATGCTGAAATATCGGGCTTTCACAGCCACAGTAAACTGGCTTTACTGTCCAAATCAGATCCTCCTTGATCTAGCATTTATCTCCAAATTCTAGAGGCCAGCTGCCCATGTGTGATCTCTGCTCTCCATCTATGTCACACACCCCTCAGGGGACAGACAGGGCAAAAAGCTCCCACTAATCTCCCACTAACTCTGTAGAAATACACACACACCCTAGCACACACCAACACACCAACACACTCACACACACACACACACACACACACACACTGGCCAATGCACAGTTTTATAAGATCAATAGCAGGCAGACAAGAGAATAGCATAGGCAGAGTGGTATCTGATTGAAAGTCCTAATTCCAGTATCTACACATGCAAAGACACTCATTTGTATTACTATCCTTGTGAGGACCTTCTACTGACATCATTTTTATTGCTGCTAATTAATGCTATGTTTCACCTAAATCTAACTCTAACTTTAATACCACTAACTGAAACATTTTGGTTCCCATGGTGTGTGTTTGTGCGTGTGTGTGTGTGTGTGTGCTTATTATTAAAAAGAAAGCTGTAGTTTTGGTATAAAAAAAACAGCCAAATGTCCCCACAAGTCAAAACTGTCAGATATTCGGATCCTTGTGGGAATAAACAAAACTACAGCTTTTATTAAAAAAAACAAACAAAAAAACCCCTCTCATAGACAAGCACATATTTATATAATTAAGCAAACAAGAAGTTCACATTGAATTTCTTAATAATATAACAATTCATTGCCGTGATAAAGGCCATAAGCAAAAAAAAAAAGAAAAAAAAAAAGTAGATACTCAAACAGAAGATTAACGTCTTATGATATATGATTAGATTATATAAATCATAGTTCTTAGAGCATTTGTGTGCCCGTGTGTATGTGTGTGTGTGTGTGTGCACACGTATGTGTGTGTGTGCATGCTGGGGGGTGGAGAAGAGGGACAGGGAGATAGGCTGCTAGAGCACTGACCCGTATTCTGCCTTCCTCTTTCCCTCATCACTGCTGTGATGTTGACTGTAATTACTATGTTACTATAAGATGTCTCTTGGCCTCCTCTAACCTTCCGAGCACAAGAGACGCAAGGCGAGGGGAAGAGATGATCATCCACAGAACTGGCTTAGTCTTACATTCAATCAGTGAGCAAGCATGTTCTCAAAGTAGGGGAAAGCATATGTGTTTGTGTGCGTGTGTGTTTGTGTGTGTGTGTGTGTGTGTGTGTGAGTGGACTGTAGTGAGTAATAAAGAGGAAACTGTGTTGGAAGAGAGCAAGAGATTGTGCACAAAGGCTTAAGGAGACTCACACTCCATATCCTGTGTGAACTTTCCTCTGTTATGCTTAAACCAGATTTCCATTCATTTATACTACAGCGCTGTGGAATTCTTGAATCTGATTGGTCAGAATGTGTTAATTACTTTTCTTTAACAGCAATATGTTAACATTTCTATAGTAACAGCTACTTCATAGGGACTATTATGGTGGATGCTCACAGTAATCTAATAAGCATTTTAAAACAGGTTGTTATTTAACAAAGAAAGTGAAGATGTGCTGGAAGATGTTTATTTAGCTGGAAGGAGTCTCCAGTGTCAAAGCTTTGTAACAATCAAGATTTCCACCATGGGAAAGTCTTCAGGACAGAGGGCTTGTGACAAGCTGTGCTTTTTTTTGTCTTATTAACTTAGAACACACACACACACACACACAGGCTGGTGAGGAAATGACAGCTTATAGCTTCTATAGTGTAAGTGATAACAGGAACTAACTTGTTTTGCAGATGTTCCACACCATTAAATGTAACTATAAATGGATAGAAAAATTATGATGTGTAGTTCATTAATAAATGAAGAATTAGAATCGTGGGCAAAATACTGTGGTATAAAAGGAATAAAACACTTCATAACATGCTGCATTTGGATAAATAATCAACTATGGTCTGATAACAGTAACTCTGTGTTGCGTGAGGCCACATCACATCACTCCATCATTGACTAATTTGCTATAACAGTGTTTTTTTTCCTTGCTTATTATAAGCATCTATTGATATGATTATTGTGTTCTGATAACCTCGGTGTACATTATTCTAGTGGGTCTGGGCAGAGGAAAAAGGGGAAAAGGTCACACAGGAAGAGAATGAGACAGTCAGGAGATGGAGAGATGTGTCTCTTGCTTTCTGACATGGACAAAGAGCTCTCTGATAAGCAGTGAGTTAAACACTGGGAAAAATGGATGCAAGGTGGAAAGGGGAAAAAGGACGAGAGGGTCACTGACTATCCAGGAACCTCCTGGTACACAGTGTGTTTGTATGTTGGTGTGTGCTTGTGTGCTAATACAAGAGGATGTGATATGTGTCTGTACAGGCTGAGGCCAGAGGGTGCGTTTCTGATTTCTGTCCTTAAATTATACCACGAGACATTTACTTCCACAATGAAAACAGACGCTTTTTTTATTCTCTTTTCAAAAGCTGTCAGAACAGTATGCTACATGAGTAGGCCTACTTATATGACAATGTCATCTCCGTTTTCCTGAATTGAAGATGACTATCAAGATGTTTGAATAAAAGAATGGAGTATAAAGTAGAAAATCCAAGCCCTCTTCATTTCGAATTGAAATGAGAGCTTCTAACGTCACAGAGCCGGTTCAGCTGGAAGCCTTTCCTCTGTTGCTGGTGTACTGCGAGAGATGACATTCAGAGAAAGAGATAAGTGGGTTGTTTATTCATAAGCCAGCGGTTATTTGTTTAAACCCATTACGTCAGATTGCTGGATCTGAATCTGAATGGGTTTGTTATGGATCAGCCCTAACATTAAAACCACCTTTTTTTATTGTGCAGGTCCCTCTTGTGCTGTCAAAACAGCTCTGACCCTTCGAGGCATGGACTCCACAAGACCTCTGAAGGTGTGCTGTGGTATCTGGCATCTAGACTTTAGCAGCAGATCCTTTAAGTCCTGTAAGTTGTGACGCAGGGCCTCCATGGATCAGACTTGTTTGTCCAGCACATCCCACAGATGCTCGATCAGATTGAGATCTGGGAAATTTGGAGGCCAAGTCAACACCTTGAACTCTTTATCATGTTCCTCAAACCATTCCTGAAAATTTTTTGCAGTGTAGCAGGGCGCATAATCCTGCTGAAAGAGGCCACTGCCATTAGAGAATATCGTTGCCATGAAGGGGTGTACTTGGTCTGCAACATTGTTTAGGTAGGTGGTACGTGTCAAAGTAACATCCACATGAATGCCAGGACCCAAGGCTTCCCAGCAGAACACTGCCCAGAGCATCACACTGCCTCTTCCCATAGCGCATCCTAGTGCCATCTCTTCCCCAGGTAAGCGACACACACGCACCCAGCTGTCCACATGATGTAAAAGAAAACGTGAGATCAGACCAGGCCAGAGAGGCAGTCGTGGCCTAATGGTCCGAGAGTCAGACTTGTAACCCGAAGGTGAACCCGAAGGTCTCGGGTTCGAGTCTCGGGTCCGGCAGGGATTGTAGGTGGGGGGAGTGAATGACCAGCGCTCTCTGCCACCCTCAATACCACGACTGAGGTGAGACCCTTCAAGTCACTTCACTTCACTTCAGAATGGCCAGACCTGTTCAAGCTCACAGGAAGGCTCCAGTAACTCAAAGGTCAACTCTTTATAAATGTGGTGAGCAGAAAAGCATCTCAGACAAAACTGATACTTGCCAGATAGGCTACAACAGCAGAAGATGTCCTATCCTGTCAGCCAAGAACAGGAGTCTGAGGGTATAGTGGGTATAGACTCAGCAAAACTGGACAGTGAAATGGCTGGTGAGTGTAGAACCCGGTGTGACAAAGCGAAGAACTCTTTACTTTTCCTATTGCTATTAAATACTTCTTAATAGTACATTATCAGTATATCTCACCAGATAGTTCATCAGCAATCTTCTGTGGAATGGTGGCTCTCATGGAACACACTAGACATGCTTGGTTCACAAATGGTTCACTCTTTTTGAAAGGTGAACAAATTGTCGGTCAGTACCATGCATTCCTTTCTTTCAGGCTTAGCAGTAGCAAACAGCAAAATTGGAACATGGATGCAAAAGCACTACATTTCCATACATATCCATAACCAACTACAAGATGATCAGATTTTATGTAGGTTTAAGTTTTAGGTTTATTTTTGGGTGTTTTTTCATATTGGAGAAATAGTTTAAGTCGTATTTGTGTGTAACTTTGAGTGTATGCTGAACCTGATCTTTTCCCCTTAAGTCAGTGAATCATGGTCAAGGTGGCTCCTTTCTTGTACATTGTGTTAGTTGTTTGAGTCAGTGAATCTTTCAGTCCAGACCGAGATTTGCTCCTCTCTCGTTCACTGGAACAGTGTGTGAGTAAGTGAATCTTTCAGTCATAGCCGAGACTCTTCTCTCAGTCGAGAGTCTTCTCTCATTCAGTGCATTAGTTGAGTCACTGAGTTCAGTGAGTCATGTTTGGGCTCATTCAGTCAGAGTTAGAGATTTCCAGCATAGTCTGTGTTGGGTTGCAGGTGAAAACATCATTCTTATAAACTCTGACATAACAGTTTGTTATAAAAAAAAACAAAAAACAAATTCACAATGATTATTAGCTATTTTGCACAACTCAAGCTGTTAATCAGGCTTGAATTAACCATGCAAGTGAATGAATTACTGAATTAATCTGAACGAATCATTTAACTGAACTGACTCAAATGACTCAAGTTACTAAAAACACTCAAAAATTTCATCCAGACACACATCCTCTAGAAACACAAAACTTCACAAACTAGAGCTCATCACCTGTATGCTCTGATCTACCCACTGACGGACTCAGCCATGAGATGCCTCTGAGGTGTCACATTCATAATTAGCTTGTCTCCAGGATGCCAGGTGAAAATTTCATGTGCCACTCTCTGAGAAGGTCATGAACATTGGTGCATTCATTTTACTCCAGAATAGAAAACTGAGACAAATTCTAGCCTCGTCCAGTTACCTAAGTCAAAATCTTCACCCATAAACGATTTACCAACCTCATAATAACAGCATTAATCTAAGCTGTGTTAGCATTTCCGCAATCAGGACTGGTAAAGGCAGCCAGCCATTCATTATTCATAGCACACATTCAGATAGAGGAGGGGGAGTTATGACTAGAGGGGATATTTGTTGCATTGGTTGCAAAGAATATAGGCCAATGATAGTCAAGCAGCAGCAAAGCAGTCCCAAACCTAATATAAGGCCATTTCTGTTGGTTGTAGTACTCTGTAGTGCTGTTGTCATGGCTGTGGTGTTTTTGTATGCAGGCCACAGTGTCCATGAGGTGCTTTATGTCAAGATGAATTCATGAGGCGGTTGCCTGCTGTGGCATTTAGCAGCTCAGTCTGCAGTCAGTGTCACCAAGTGCAAAGAGTACAAAGTGCACAGAAAAAAGCACCTTGAAATACGATATACTTACACACACATTTGAAGAAATGAAATGTCCAGTTATCCTGTACAAAGCTCTATAAGCCTGAAAAAGGTTCAATAATGAGAATTATACAATCGGATATAAATGTTTCCATGGCAGGAGCCTTTTAAGAAACACCAGGTGAACCAGGACCAATTTTAGCTCATGAGCTGTATTTCCGGGAGCCTCATATGTTTCAATGGGTTTGCTGCTCGTAACCGGCTTGAACATGCATCATAAGGCTGACATAACCATGCCATGGCAGATATCATTCACTGAGAGCTTACGTGCAGTTCTATAGCAGTGTTATTACAATGATGTTTGATGTCATGACAGATTACGGTAGGTAGCATATGGACATGGTTTAGATATTATGTAACATACTTCAAGACAACTGTCATAATCCTTGATTATCCCTCTAGTTAGGTACTAGTAGCACACCACATATTTTTGTTTTTAATACTAGCACTGTCTATCATTCTTATATGTATAGGCTTAACAGTTTTACCTTCCAAGTGCACCTGCCTTTATTAAGGCACTGATTTAAAGTGACCAGGTAATAAGTTCAACAAAGATTTATCTTTCCTTATTTAATTCCTATTCTGTATCATTTTATATGGTCTGTGGTAATAATAGTGATTAGATATATTAGTTAGTTATTTGACTGGCAGTGTACATCACTGATTTCTGTCTACTGATTTCTGATCCCGTGACATACAACCCCTGACATATACACCCCACTCCCTCCTCATCATGTTGCACACATGCTTACACAATCAAATGTACACACAACAGAGTCAAAGGAAGAGCACTTATCTTCTTCAAAGATCCCCAAAGACCTGTATTGTCACTCACATATAACAACATCTGAGGCAGCTGTATGCACACAGACACACACACACAAATCATAGCTTTGTATGACATGCACAATTTCACAAGCAACCCATGTGATGCACAGCCACACAAGATATACAAAAATGCTTCAGAGACAACCTCCTCTCAGAATATTCCTGCATCCATTTGCACCAGTTGAATGTAAGTTCAGTCATAAGTCAGGGCGCAACATCGATCCTAAACCATATGTTGAGAATACTTTAAAACTAGCATGGTGTAGAATTTTGGTTGAACCACAATGTACTTAAGGTAGTGCATAAAGAGGTCATAGATCAAAACTTTGTCGCACAAAGAGATGTATTATACTATCGCCAGCCAATCAGAAATGCAATCCAACATAAACAGGAAATACTACCTCCAAGATCGAGACTCAGGGAAGCTCAGGGAACCTTCCTCAACGAAACATTTACTTCAAGCTAGGTTTGCTAGGTCTGTCTCTTGAGTTAGACATTTTAACTAAATCCAAATTGACAGTGCTTTACAATAAAGTCAAATTGTCCACCACTTTTATGTATACTTTCTGCTTGACCTCTCATGCCACTACGGCATTTCGTAACTAACCCTAGCAACAGAGCACAATGAATCAGTTACAAACTTAGTCTGCATTTGAATACATTGAATAACAGAATAAAGTATAAAATTGCATTAACAGTAAAATGTCTTAAATATTTTATATTAAAATAAAAATGAAATGTCTTACATATTTTACATTTCCACTAATCTCAGTTTGACCTATAACCTTTTGTGCTATCACTTAAGACCTATAAAATAGCTCATTTATCTCATGGGATAGTTTATCCCATGATCCATTACTTTCATATGTACCATTATAGTATATTTAAAAGATACCAGTGAGGTGTCTGGTGATTATAGACAGCTTTCTTTATAAAGAAATCAGTATGCTTGTCACAAAATAAAAAGAAAACAGAACACATTTATTCTCCGTAAACAAGCACTTTTTTTCCCTCACATCATGGAATTTGAATAGAGTTAATGAGTAGTTTTGTTTATGGCAGATGTTGCACCTACTATGGGGTATGCTACTTGGTGTAAACATTATTATTTTGTAGTTCGGTTCACAACAGTTCAATTTTATTTGTGGAGCGCTTTTAACAAAGCAGCTTACAGAAATCTGGATATGGATTTAGATCTATAATGAATAAGCTGGAGGTGACAGTGGCAAGGAAACTCTCCCTGAAACAGCATGAGGAAGAAAGCTTGAGAGGAACCAGACTCTAAAGGGAATGCTTCCTCTTCTGCGTGACACTGGATAGTGGGATTTTAAATCATTACACTTCTACAGCTGTATACTATAAAGACAATCACAAAGACAAGTTCAATAATTAATATTAGTATTGTGAATAGGAGTCCTGGAATAAGTCTTGATGAATGAAAAATGAAAGTCTTTATGATTACAGCAGCAGTTCATACAAATCCGCACTATTTAGGTGAGATTATCCACTGACGCAAAGATGATACTCAGGCATAAAGTGTTTTTTGGGAAGTGCAAATCTAAAGGGTATCCATGTGGGACCATCCACAACAGAAGAAGAGTCACAAGTTCAGAAACTCCAGTAGTCTGTAAACTCAAATGTAGTAGCCATTTGAGTTATGAACTGGTGCAACTGGCTTGATAACTGTAGTTCTGCTAATCTGGTACCGTTACTTAATGTCTGTGATAGGCACTGTTGAATGGATTGCCATCAGTAAAGGTGTATAACTCACAATCCTGTAGCCAGGAGTAAAAACATGATTGCAGTTTTACTACATAGTACACAGTTTTACTACACTAACTGTTGCCATAAAAGATACTGTAAAGAAGGTATCCTTGATTACCCTGAACACCATCAAGGAAATCTATGCTGAGTAAATGACAAGCATTAAGATTTGGACATGAAAGGATGATGTATACTGTATCTGGGTAGAAATAGCAGATTAGATTTAGGCCAGTGTTCCTCTCCGTTCTGTCTTGTGCAGCACCAGAAGAAAAGACAGCCATTCATTGACAAAGCCTTATCTCCATGCTGCAGATGCATGTGTGTGTTCCCAGAGCTAGTCAAGTCTTCGCTCCTTTTTCCCCCTCCACTTTCAGCCCTACACTACATTGTATTTCAGCTGTTGACATCATCGGCTTCTGGGACCAGAATGCAGGGCTGGAGGAGATGACTTGAGATCACTACTCCATCTTAGCTCAAATGATAGTGAAAGTGCTGTATATGCAGTTTTACCAACAGTATTGAGCAGCAAAGGGGTGAAAGTGTAATAAAAAAAATGTTCCTGGAAACAAACCCTGAGACTTAAGTTTCATAACCACTTGATCTACTCATATTACCCTATTCATAGTTTCCTTTTTACATTCAGTGCCACTTAATTAGCAAGAGTTTCTGGAAGTCACAGCTTTTTCAGAGGTTCAAAAGTCAAAGTAAAGCAGGAAGGACAGAATTGCTGAGGAGACACTGAATAGCTGGTTAGTACAGCATAACTCAACAGCTGACAGGGAAGTGAACATAAATTGGAGAACAGGCCTTTTATGTGAGGGTTTGACACACCAAACCAATGTTAAAAAACTAGTGCCAACCAAGGTCGACTTTCTCCAAGGATTTTCTCCCCTTGCATCATGGCGTCTGTAAAAAAAAAAAAGCTGCACGAGAACATACTGCAAAAACTCTACCTGTCACACATGTATTTTCTGCCCCTGATTGGCAGGAAATCAGTTGCCCACTAGGGGTAATGGCAATAATCTGTATTTGCAATAAAAAAAGAAAGAAAATTGGAAGAGGCAGTATAATTGAAAAAGAGCCTGCATACCATACAATAAAAACTATTGTGTGTATGATTACACTACTTATGGTGTACCTATCAGTACCAATAGTGTAGGGATGTAACTGAATATAGTATTCAGAATGAACAGCTACTATGGTGGCATAGTATTTTGACATGCTATTGGTAGTATATGGTTTAGTACTTAGCCAAATAAACTAGCCTACCTACCATTTCACACCACTGTAAATCTGTGAAAGATCTTGCAGTTTAATTGGTCTGCTGAACAGTAACAAAAATATAACTAGTTAGAGAAGATGAGTAGAAGTTGTAAAAATGTTGGACAGATGAACAGAAGCAGAAGAAGTGTTAAGCAGAAGATAGAAAATATTGCTGTGTACTTGCTTTGCTCACTGGCATTTCTCTTCTCCTGCACTGCTTTGCTAGGCTGGACAGCCAATCAAAGAACTCTCTCTGTCTCTCTGACACCAGTTCAGCATACTCACTTGGCACTGACTAGTTCCAACTAGTGCCAGCGCTGCTGTACTGACAGTCTGCTTCGGTGTCAGGGCCATTAGGAAGTATTCTCAGCACTACGGTTACCCTGATATGAAATGAGAAACCAGTGATGGTCCACACTCACCACTACATCCACTTCATCTGGCCCATATACCACAGTGTAATGACAATAAACACATCCTAATCTGAATGCCAGACTCAACCACCTCAACCCCAACTCATGCATTAGAGCTGTACTTACAGCTGGGTCACTTTTGACCCAAAACTGAAATGCCACACAGGCTTTGAATGCATTTGGTCCATTTTTTTGGCTCAGAATCCAAATGCCATTAAATAATTTGTAAAAGGGGTTGCTTGCAGTTGTGCATTTGGACCACAATATACTTTGCCATTGCCGTAATTTGTTCTTATAGGCCAAAAATGCTAAAAACCTCTGAATTTGGCTTATTTGGTCCTTTGCTATTTTGGTATTTGGCTCAGAAAGTTATGAGTTGGGAAGTAAATTAGAAGAATTGGTAAATCATATTCAGGTTTATTCTATCAGCTTCTAATCCAGCTGCTGTGGTTTAATGGACATTGAAGAGTAATGGTTAGTGTGAAAAATGGCTTAATCTGTGTCTCTGTGTGTCAACCGGGGTTCCAAATGGAAGAGTTCAAGCATTTCCTACATATATGTACACAATAACAAAACTTGAGATACTAAAGACACACTGGCTTATAAAAACAGTATGCACACAGAAATATGAACACACAGCGACACAATAAATGTGTGAACAATACAGTGGCAAACTTTGTGAGAAAAAGGGAGATGAAACTGGAGAGAGAGAGAGTGAGGGATGAGGGATGAGACAAACTGAGAGACAGGAACGTGGAGAAAGCAATAACATGGCGAGAGGATACGATAACAGTGCTGTCTCTTACAAATACCATCTCACCCAGCCTGCCTCGGGCTGAAAGGACCTTTCTGTCTGTCATTCTGCAGAACAACTAGCCAATCCACAGACCACATGATGTCTGGATGAACACACACACACACACACACACACCAGAGGGAGGGAGGGTGGTGACAAGCTTCTAGTAAAACAAGTCTGGCACCTTTCCTTTTCTCCACTGGAAGTGTGAAGAAGTATCTCCTCTCTTATTTCCCTTTATTTTTCCATACCCTTCACCATTTTCCTGAAATGTCTATCTATCTATCTATCTATCTATCTATCTATCTATCTATCTATCTATCTATCTATCTATCTATCTATCTATCTATTCATTCCACATAAACGTACTCACAGATCTACACATGAAGGCTGTAAAACCATGCCAGAATGGCCTGATCTGTGCTTGACTCGCTCCAGCAGTGTGCTTTTGTTTGCAATTGACTTTTGCCCACAACCCATCTGTATTAAAACCACCCTGTCTGAGACTAGATTCAAAAGCCTGTGTGATAGGAACAGGGGTGAAAAGATGTAGATGGGGTAGAACCAAGAACACAGGCAGATAAATTGGAAAGGGGATCAAGCATGGAAAGGGGCTGTGGGTTGGGGGAAGGGGATGGGACACAGAACAGGAAGTAGATCTGGAAAGTCCTGGAGACAGGGTCTGGTACCTGTGCTAAAGAAGGGACAGGAAAGGTCATGTAAAATGGAAAGGGGAGGGGATGGGGCACAGGATCTGGCTTGCAGATCAACAGTAATGAGGAATGAATGGTGGAACAAGGCTGAGGCAGATGAATGGGGAAAAGGATAGGAGCAGTGGTATGGGAAGGGAAAGGGGTTCATGATTGGAACAGGAGGTACATCTGCAGCCAATGCTGAAGAAAAGATTTGAAAAGGGTTGGAGACAGGGATAGGGCCTGGTACCTGTGCTAATGAAGGGACAGAAAAACAGCATGGAACCAGGGGTTGTAAAATGGACAGGGAATCTGGCTTTCAGATCAAAGGTAATGAGGGCTGAATGCTGGAGCAGAACCTGGAACTGAGACAAAGGGACAGGAGTTGTGGTATGGGCGGGTGAAAGGGGACACGGAACAGTACGTGGATCTGGAGAAGAGATATGGGAAGGATTGGAGAGAGGGAAAGGGCCTGGTACTTGTGCTGAAGAAAGGACAGGAAAAGGACCTGGAACAGGAAGTTGTAAAATGGATAGGGAAAGGGATGAGGAAGTGGCAGGAACTCGTCTGTCTTTCTTGGTTGCATAAATTTCCCAAAAGTCTAAAGACATTCCCATGTTCCCCTTCTTAGATACACTCCGTATACACAGAATGAAAGCCATAAGCCTGACTGCCCCTAAACGTACTGACATCAGAGGGCAAGTAGTTAGTTTCTAATTGATGCTTTTTATTGATGCTAATATTGATTGCTTTTTAGTGTTTCTCACATTTTATCAGATAGCATGGTCAATGTGCCGCAATGTAAATTAGATTCTAGTTAAAAGCCAGATAGGCTAGATAAAAGACCTTTATCATCCTTTCTTAATCAGAGCTAGACTAAATTACCTGGCTAATTAATTAGCATCCTGTTTCATTCCTTCATCATGAATCTCTGCAGAGCAGTGGCCATGTAAAGCGTTGTCTTTTGACGTGTACTAATCAGATTAATAGAAACCAATGCTGATAAATAAGATAAAGAAGTGCTCATTTATGAATTAATTATGATGCAAACCTGATTAAATAATACCTCATGGACCAAAATGTCTGCGACTGGGCTGGCTGGGAGGGCTCTCTGGTGCATATGAATATGGATATGAGCAAGTGAAGATGTGCACTGAGCTCAGTGCTCGTGTTGAGTGCTGCAGGCAAGCCTAATTACCAATGCCTGGTTCTTTGAGCTCTGGATGCTCCACATGTGAAGAGCGCACTTCACAAACGGATCAATGACGTGTGTATGGTATAAACATACCCCAGACCATTGCCAGGGCACTTACTGTGCTGGAGGACCACCTTGCTGTTTTGATGCTTTTTTCTTTCCTCTCTCTATCCCTTTCTTCCTCCTCTTTTTTCTTCCCAAGGGGGACTAAGTCAAGCTGCAACAGGATTCAGTCGGGGAGGATTTGAATCGCCGTTCCCACGGAAACGAGCAAGATGTCGCTACCATGACAACAAGACATCATTCTGCACAACGTAGAGACCAGGCCTGCTCATCTATCTCTCTGTCAGACTATTCAGACTATTTCCATCTCTCTCTCTTTCTCTTTTTCTCGCAGTCTCTCTCTTCACACCTGATTTTGCAGATTGCCAGGCTGCTATAATGTCATGAAAATTGAGCCAGCGTCAGAATAATTGAGATGGCTCTCAGAGGAAAACAGTCTGCTCCGACAGATATTGATCAATACCATAAGGCAGAAGGGATCTCGTTTCAATTTGGGTCATCTGCTGTCAACCAATTTCAGTCATGTTTATAGAACATTGGCCCTTAATAGCAATCTGTAGCCATTGCTAATTTATTTATCCCCCCTGGCAAGTTATCAGATATTCATTCACGTTCACACCAGATGAGGGACAGTATATGAAGCAGGGAAGTTTCATAACTGTTTTATCAGGGTCACTGACATAGTGGTATTTTGCAATTTCTATGGTGGTTCTGATTGTGAATTTCTCCTCTCACATCCATCCTGTCCTCCTTAATGAAGGTTAGACCGAGGCTAGGAGGAGATTGTGCCTCCTTGTTTTGCCGTTCCTGTGCTCTGGTGCCAGTGTTCGCTCCATGAACCCACTTCTTCTGATGTGGAGTGACATTTATTGCAGGCTGCCCTTTGGGATTTGTGGTTTATTTTTTTTGTAATGGCCTCTTCTCTCTTGCCTCCCCTCGCTTCACCGGCCTGGTGCAGGAGCCCCGTTTGAGCAGATCTGGAGTGAAGGCAAGGGCGTCGCGGCTTTGGATTATTGATGCGCCTGTCGGAGGAAGTTTTCGTCAGACGCTCGCTGGAGGAAGAGTGCATGTCTGTGACCCTTGTGAGGTCTAACACTCACTGGCTATCTTAACCTTTGCTAGAAAGGTGGCTGGACATGTGTCTCTGTGTGTTTTCAGTAATGTCAGGGAGGTAAAGGGGTGCCAGTTTCTGCCTCACCTCTTTTCCACTGTGCACTACTACACTAACCAAGAGAGATTAGCACTCCCAGTGTATCAGCCAATTTAGACATGTGATCTCATCCCCTAGCATGAAGACATGCAGTTCATATTCATGTGTGCATGACTGTGTTACTATGAATGGGCGTCATTTATTAATCTTTTAGTAAACTTGTGCGTAAATCATGTTCACGGCACAACTGATTTGCATTTAGTGACACCCACGGAACTCCCAAAAACTCTCAGAGAGCTGAAAACAACAAAATGATGACTGAAAGGCAAAAGATCACCTCCTAAGTGCAGCATGTGCTAAATCTTCCAGTAATGCAGCTCAACCACTCCAGCAAGTCAGCTACCAAACACACACACACACACACACACACACACACACACAAACCCTTCTTCCTGTTAAAAGGCACCATTTCTTTGTCTCCATTTATGGATTTGTTTTGGCTTTCTTTCTTTCAATTCATTAATATGAAATTTATTACAATTAATTTTGATTACATTTATGGAGGTAATTGAAATAAATAAGCAATTTAAACTTAACAGTCTAATCTGTATATAAAAATGCAAGAACTCACACTAATTATACAATTCGTTGCCTATCACCTTAGTGAGTCTCCTTATACACTAATTTACTCAAACTCAGGGGCTCTTGTTGGACACAAAAGTTTTTCTGAACTAACTGGATTTCATAAATACCCCGTTCACATCCAGCTTGATAAATGAGGTCCAGTATGTGCACATTAGTGTGTATGTGTATGCGTAGAGCATGTGAGCACTAAAAGGGCTTTAAATTATTATTATTGTTTTTTTTATTTTTTATTTTATACAAGTATTATTATTATTATTATTATTTACCAATTCTAGGAGGTAAAGGAAATGGTCATGGTGTAACAACATTAAGAAAAAACGTATACCTCTCCACATGTCCCTTCTGGGCTCAGTTTCTGAAGCTACTCTGACCTCTAAGCCATATGGCATGAATTAATATGATGAGACTTACATATATCATCTGGCTGTCTTCTCTCTCCTCTCTGTGTGAGACAGGCCAGGGCAGACATGCAAGATATTCTGAGCTCTACCAAACAGCTGTTTGCAGACATCACTGGGAATTCTTGAAAAAAAATATTAAGAAATTAAAAGCCAACCTATAATTCAGTACAAGCAAGCTGAGAATGCAACAGACGTTTTATGGTGTGAGTAACTGCATAATGCTGGTGTGCATATTGCACTCTGTATAGAACACCACTGTAATCACAAACACAGCTGGATCATGTCAAGGAGGCAAACAGCGGTTTGGCAACCAATTATCAAACGACCGGCATTAGATGTTATGTTTCAGTTACTTTGCATACTTTGCATATACATATTGAGTTACGTCACTAGTGCACAGCCACTTGCTTAATCTTCAACAAAACCTTTAAAATACTCTGTGCTTGGAGCTGATTAGCATAAGGCAGTTTAGTTCATTGAGTTCATTCTGACCTCTACTTGACCCATACATTAGATCAGGAGTGCTGAACTCCAGTCCCAGTGATTTCCCTGCTCAACCATAACCTACTAACCCCGTCATTAAACTCGGTCAAATCAGAAACCTCAGGTGTGAGCAGGGAAATCAACAAACTGACTAGGACCCCAGCCCTCCAATGTGTGTGTGTGTGTGTGAGAGAGAGAGAGAGAGGTGGGTCTACACTGCCTTCCTGAGTTATTGACAGTAACACTGGCAGACTTTAACCTGGATCTTCACTCCCTCATCTACACTCAACATCATCATGCTAAAAGCCTCAGGCAGTGTGTGCACCATACATAAAGTGCATTAAATTGTCTGTCTGAAGATGTTTGATATATCACCTGGACCTTTATGTGTGTATGACTGTGTGTGTGCGTATGTGTGTGAACTTTTGTTATTTTAACATAGGTGCTGTTGTCCTAATTATGTTAATTATCACAGTATATGAAACTGTTTGAATTGCTTTAGGTTTATACCGAGTTGCCACATGTGTTACTGCACCTGCATTTGATCATCTTCATTATTATTTCCCATCTAAAGCCATTAAACTGCTGCAGAACTTCCCACTGTTGTTTGGGAAAAGTCTACGCCTGTGCATTCCTGAATCTCCTGTGTCATTCTGCCTAGTACGTTTTTTCCCCTGCTGTAGTTTGTTTATTTGTTTGTTACTGTTAGCCTTATTGTGAGTGTTCCTGTGATTGCTTTCCATCTCATTTATGTTTCACTATTAGAATCACTGTGCACTTATGTCTCACTTTACATCTATCTCCACTGTCACACTTCAAGAATGCATGGCTTGATGCACCATGAAAGGTTTTATTCCTCTTATACCACAGCAAATATAATGTTTTATTCATTAAACTACACATGATACTTTTGATCAGTCTATAGTTATGTTTAATGTTGTGGAAATTCCACGATTTAGTTCCTGTTATCACTTACGTTATAGCAGTTTTAAGAGGCTCCCTCACCAGCCTCCCTTTTTTTTCTCTCCTGCAAAACCTGAAGACTTTCCCATGTTCTAAAACTTACTGACTGTTACAAAACACTTACACAGGAGAGTCCTTCGATAAAGTGGAAAAGCAAACAACTAAACCATGGCAGTTTGATCGTACACATGAGAACAATTTAACGTTACTTGGAAGATCAAAAACATGGCCAGAAGCCTGATTCTTGTTGCTAGTTAAAACCTGTGGCAAGCGAATAACCACTAAGGAAAAGTGCAGTGCTTTGCAGAAATGTAAACAGCAGTGTAAGTCAGGCACAAGCCAATGCCCACAGTAGCGCTAATTGCTCATTCATAATATCTTAATTGTTTTTCTATTGAGTTGGACTCAAAATCCAGATGGACTGTCTCTGCCATTGCAGCTCTTGAAACAGATTTCATGGATGCGAGCTAATGTGAGTAGCTTCTTAGTAGTAACCTATCCTTTCTGAATCATACAGTTTATAACCTCAAGATAAGTGTTGTGTGACTCAATGTAAATTTATGTTAGACTGCATAAACTTTTCTTTTGGCTGCTGCTCACATGCATACTCAGTGACATCTTGACCTTTTAGAAGGCATGGATTGGTGATATTTTTCCTTATAAAATGGTCCCACCCACTGGACTTAAAAACATAAATGTTGATCCCACTGTAATTTAGTAATTGTGTTAATTCATTTATTCATTCATCTTCAGTAATTGCTTTATCCTGGAATCCAGGAATACACTCTCTCCAGTCCATAACAGGCAACACACACATTCACACACTCATTCACACCTAGGGGCAATTTATGGTTGCCAATCTATGTACCAGCATGTTTTTGGGAGGTGGAAGGAAACTGGGGGATGCAGAGGAAACCCACACAGATATGAGGAGAACATATGGACCGTGGGTATCCTGGATCTGTGTTTCACCTCCTGAAGGTCCAACCACTGGATGAGCTAGCTTGGCTGTATCTGTGTAGACCCCACAGAAGAATTTTTGTGATTTTTCTGCTTGTCATTACAAGACTTTAAACAAGAGATTACAAGAGTTCATCTTCAACCAAGCTTTGATATAAAATGATTAAAAGATTAAAAATAAGTGTAATGGTTCTGTGAAATAAAAAAAATAAGCTATAACAAAAGCCCCAAGCCTCAAGGGCTAACCTCTGGTCACAACCTAGATATGTGCATACACACACACTTGCAAGTTCTGTCCGTATTTTCCTTCCTCTCACTTAATTTTAGAATAGTGGCATTAATGGAAAAAAGCCTGAAGGTATCGTCTCCTGCAGCACTCACACTAGCTCCGTGTCCCTAAGAATGGAAAAGATTTTGATCCAATGGCCTGAGAGCAGAAGGGAGTGTGTTTCTAAATGTTTCTCAAAATGTTTTGAGTGTACACGCGCACACACGTGCACACACACACACTTACACACACATGCACATGTGTTATGCCAATCCGCCTCCATCCACTCATAACCAGAACCCCCGGCTCCATCGCAGTAATCGGCATCAGCAGTTGCCATGGCCACTGGTGAACGTTCCGGAGGTTGCCAGAGCAACTCATTGGGAGTCACACTGCGTCCGTCGTCACCTGGCAGATTTTGACAGAGAAAAAAAAAAGCAGAAAAAGAAAAAAAATCTAGTTCAGAAATATGGAAAAAGAATTAATAGGAAGGGCTTGAGATAGAAGGTGTGTCTATGAAAAGCACGCACATACCATAAAAATTAATACGCTCTCCAAACAATAAATAAATAAATAAATAAATAAATAAATTAGCACCAGTAAAAGATACAAACGTATACTATTAAATAAACAGAGATAAATGTGGCCATCTCAGATCATACTTGTTTTAAGTATGCTTGCTCCGTGAGATTTTTAAAAAATGTCATTCCTTGATTCCATCCTTCCTCTTTCTTATTTCACTTTCTTTTCATATTTCCATTCTTTTTCTCACCCACATCGAGCCTCTCTCTGTCTATACACCAAGTGTCCTGCTTCTTTCTTCTTTTTATCATATGTTTCTGACACGGTACTGTTTTGTGTCGCTCCTTCTCAGACAAATATTCCTCATCTACTTTTTGTGATAGATATGGACAGATTGAAGAAAAAAAAAAAGAACATCTAAACCATTTGCATGCAGACACACTCTTTGTCATGTCACTCATATCTCGAGGGATGACAGTTAGTGTCCTACAGGTGTTCTTGTCTCTTGTTTAGAATGCAGATTTTCTTTCTTTTTTTCTTTCTATTTTTCTCTCTGCCCCTAAACGAGCTTGGTGCAGAGAGCCTGTCTGTCACAGGGAGCCTGTTCAGGTAGAAGCATTTTTCACTACCATTCTTTACTTTATAATTGGCCCATTAGTGGCACGATACACGGCACAAGGGTGGCTCATTGTGACCTTGCATGCATGTGAAAGAAGGTTCATGCTAAAAAAGCACATGAATATGAGGCGTGTGATGAAAATGCCATGAGGACATTGAGTGATTCAAGGCAGATGCTGCCATTTTGTGCGAGCGCCTCATCAAACGAGCTGCCGCTCAACGCAGCACAAGGAAGCGTGAGACGAGTGAGTGTTTCCATGGCAATCGTATCGACTTTTTTATTCCGCGCTTTCGTCTTTGGAGCCACCAGAGTTCCCTCTGTTCGGCATCACACATATACAAGCTCACAAATAAATCAATACAGAACCCTCACATTCAGCATGCAGATAATAAATAACGTATAAATCAGAGGTGCACTTCAGCACTTAGCAGGGCAAAGTAAAGGTGTGGGGATGTATTCAGTTTTTTTTTTTTCTTTACCAATATTCTGGGTTCAAGTTCAAAAACAGTTGTTGGTCCACAAGTAGGGACAATTAGAGAACAGCTAGATCTAGAGATAAATATAGTGTATATTCTCTCAACTGCCAGCTTATTAGGTCTGTATACATTGTAGAAACACTCTCTATCCATTTCCTCAGGTAAATCTACCATATGTATGGAATAAAACATGATGGATCATGCTGTTATAGGAAAATAACCAACAATGGGGTGGTGTATTGTGGCCTGATGTGAAATGGAGTTACTGTTACCCCGAAGTTGTATGTCCCAAAGTCTTTTATTCCTCTTATACCACAGCAATTTGCTTTTTATTTTTATTTATGATTGAACGGCATGTCATACTTTTTATCTGTTTATAGCCACACGAAATGTTGTGGAATGAAACGTCCACAGCACAAGTTAGTTTCTATTCTCACTTACATTATAGCAACTCTAAACTGTGTTCCCTCACCAGCTTAACTTTTTTTCTCTCTACTGAAATTACTGACAAAAAAAAATGCAGCTTATAGGAACAGCCTTACTTCTTGACTGTTGCAGTGAGCTGACATTGGAGACTCCTTCCAAAAATGCAAAATAAAATTCTCCTCACAGAAAAGTTATATGTGGATACTAAACAAGAACTAGTATTAGAACGAGAGCATTAATATAAACCTGTGATTTGCATTGCAGATCTGCTGTTAAAGAAAAGAAATCAGCACCTTCTGACCAATCAGAATCAAGAATTTGACAGTGCTGTAGTATAAAGGTATATAATTGCTGACTGCAGCCCATATGCACAATCTATCCATTAATGGGCATAATGATCAGATATTATTTGGGTTGTTAGTCAAATGCATTATCATCCCTAATGACTTTAGTCAATAAAAACAAACCTTTCAATTTTACTAATGAAGAATGGCACAAGATTGTTTGAAAAATATAACTTAACAAAAGTCTATTAGCACAATTAGCTATAACACAGTGCGTTATAGTGGGTAGGGAAAGGTTGACTCAGGCCATTTTGGACTGGACTATAGGAGACTTGCCTGTAGTATATACAGTATATATACCTCCCTCTCTGACTCTTTCTCTGATAAATTAACAAAGATGTCAGAAGGATGTCACTGTCTGCCCTGAGTCTCATCTGACCTCATCCAAAGTCCCTTGACGTAGGACAGAACCCGAATTCTTGCCTGGCTCCCTTTGTCCCTCCCTCCCTCTCTCCTGGCCTATATTTCATATTTAATCTGGTCAAAGAGAAAGGATTTCTTGTCTTACTCCCCCAGTAATTCTGTCAAGACAGATGGTGCCTGTGTGACCCAGATTGGTAGTGCAGACTCCAGACAAGCGGCCGCAGTGAAAGGGGAAAATCCTGCGCAAGTCCGAGTCCCACTGGGCAGGTTTCACTGAGCCAAAACATATATAAGACAAATAACACACACGCTGCCAAGCAAGAGGGACAACGCTAAATAAGCAATAGCTGAGCTGTAGGCCGGGGGAGGCATAGGAGTGATATTAAATATTAAACTCTTGATTGTGATTATAGCTATATATATCTGAATAGTTGGAGGTGAACTCTATATGGAAAGGTAAGCTCTCTGTTTCCCTCTCTGCCACTTTCACCATCTTTTCATGGCTGAGTGATTTTTTAGCTCCTAGCAACAGGGGTTCATTCACCATTAATACACCTATGAGATATGGACAGATACATGATAAATGTAATTGACTTTCTTAATCATCCCTAGTATAGATTGATATTTGTGTATCTTTACGCATATGTATGTGTGTGTGAATTTATAAAAGCTGGTCATTATTGATTGCAGATAATGGATAGTCAAGGTAATAAACTCCAGCCCTTGTCATGCGAGACAGAACCAGTCACTCTGCCGTGTATTTGTAATAAGCTAATCCATTCCAGAGAGATCGTTAGCCAGGCCACTCAATCCACTCCATCTTCACTGTGCACATTAAATGCTGTATTAGGATGTGTTTACAAATTGCCTTATAGACCTAATAAAATACACAGATAATAACATAAAACACACAAATTTAATATTAGGCAAAAACGTAACCAGCCAACAGTGAATCATTCTTTTGGTGGCCACAAGCCGCTTTCCGTTTTGGAGGCATCTGCTGTAGGAGCTGCATTCTTCAAAGTTGAGTATTTTGTTTATATATATATAAAAACAGAAATTTCAAGTATAACTGCATTGCTCATCTTTTAGCAGTATCCATTTTAGTGTTTAAAGAAGTCGTCCCTTCCTACAAATGGACTTGTGTGGCTTATCTGGCTAGTTTATGTGGCTAACATGCTTGCTGGTCATGAAGACTAACTTACCAGTCAGTCTTAGTTAGCTACCTAGCTATGTTAAATGGTCAGGTTGTGTTCAGCACCAGAATGATAAAGTACTGTAGCTACCAACTTTTAGCTTTGGCAGTCATCACATTCTGGACATTTATTTATTCACTTTATTCATTCACTATTTTATTGACATACCTGAGGAAGAATCTTGGATGAGTTACAACTAATCATTTGGTGCTGAATATAATAAGACTATCTGAATTAACATAGTTAGCTAGCCATTCCTTGCTAGTTTATTGCCTTACCTTAGGATGGGTCTTGTGGCAGCTACAGTATTTTTTTCATTCTAGTGCTGAGCACAACCAGACCTGAATAACATAGCTAGCTAGCTAGATAACTATAGCCAACTAGAAAGTTAACAAGCTGCAGGCTATTTTGAATGAAGGAACAATTTCTTTCGATCTATGAATACGAATATGGACTCAGCTAAGAGACATGCAAGAATGAAGGACAGAAGGAAGCTCTCCTCTGAGTGGGATGAGTTTAACGTACCTTGTAAATTTAGTGTAACTTGCTGGCAGCAGAATTGCGAGGTAAAATGAATAACAGTGACAGAATCATTGGCTCACTGTCCTGAATATGATAGAAAAGACAAATACAAGAAGAGAGTAAGTTATATGGGTTATCTATTTAAAACATTATGCTAGCTGGCAAAATTTAGTTAACTAGTTAGGTTAATATCACACAGTGTTCATAGGTGGTTGAGTGACCAATGATTAAAAATATGTTTATTATAATTGACAGATATAAGCTGATGTACCATTGATTTCCAGATGTTTTGCATGATGTAAAGAACCATTTCTTTTGTAAGATATATTGCAAAGATTCCAGGAGAGGGAAAGAGAGATTATGGAGTGGATAATATCTGTAGATTAGAAATGCGTGTGCACCACGGCGACCTTGTTTCCCACAGAAAAGGCTGAAAAAAGAGCATTGGGGTCTAGTGTCAGGTCTTCAATGTGCTTCAGTTAAACTGTATTGTAAGGTATTATTATTATTATTATTATTATTACTGTATTATTACCATATAGTCAGAACAATGTTGCTGGTGCTATACAGTAAGGTGCTTTGATACAGTATAATCTTTTCACTGAATACAAGGTGAGCTACAGTGTTGAACTGTAAAACACATTTAATGCTGCCCAAAATTGCTGCCTACCTAGGGAGCTGTCTTCTGATTAAAATACAATGTGTCTTACTCAGGGCCTGGGATGAAGTGATAAAGGTTAGTGAGTATGCGCAGCGCTGAATATATGCGAACAAAGCTCAACGTGAAATCTGCACACACACGCCAACGCACACAATCAGTCTCTCATCATCCCTTATGGCTCAGTTCTCCTCCACTTGACATTGCACTGCTCTCATCTGCTTTCCTCAAGTGTTTGATTCATATTTATTAATAGTTTATGGCATAAATAAAGGATTGTGTGATCTAGCCTGAAAACTGTCCTACTCTCTGCGTCTTCACGTGTCTTCATGCCTCTATCTGTCGACATGGTTCCTGCACTACCACCATCTTTCTGCTCTGTGCATTTTCCTGCATCCTCTATTAGCACATCTGCTTTTCCTTCCTTCTCACAATTCCTAGCTGTGGTTTTTGGGAGTGTGTATGTGTGTGCGGTGTGTGTTTAACAGAGACGCAAGGCCATGTAGGAGGCCCTAATCACAGGGGTGCGTCTATCGCCTAATTACCATGATTTAGTGCCATCACTGCCACGCAGCGTCACTCTCCATGCCACACAGGCCTGGCAGGGGAAAACAGCTTTAACTGCCCACGCTACTTCCACAAGCTTTCCAGCGATCCAAAGGTAAATCATTCCTTCTCAAATGTATCACACTGAACGGCAGAGTAGTGATGAATTTAAAAAATGCTAGAGAGGAAAAAAAAGCAATTTTTGAACGATATTGACGGAACACAGAGCAAGAAGCGTAGGATAGATGAAAGAGTGTAGTCAGAGGGAAGCGGAGGCCCACAACATGACCTGTAATCGAGCAGGGAGGCATAAGACCCAGAGAGCATCTGCCCTCTAATTACAGCAAAGAGAGGTGTGCACAGCCTAAAGCATCCAATATAGATAGAGAGAGGGGCAGGTGGTGTTTGTGCAACATCCTTCCATCAGAACATTACAGAAGCAGTGAATGAATTCCCTGATTGCATCAGAGCGAGACAGATTTGCCATGGCCACATTGCTGTGAATCCTAATTTTGAAATCCAAAAATTGTGAGTTGTGTATTTCCATTAACAACAGTTACATCAAATGATCTGAAAAAATGATAATAAGCTGATGTCAAGAGAAACCAAAGCACACATTCATGGAGAAACCTGAACACACACACACACACACACACACACACACACATACACAGCTAAAAAGGTACATCCCAATAAAGTCCCAATAAAGTAATGCAGGTCTGCGTTACCTGAAGGATGTTAAAAAAGATATACTGTCCTCTTGGAAAAAGGTAATAAACTGTACCTTTGTTTGTTGCTGTGGTGGTACCTTTATCTTTTGTACCTTTAATATGTATCTTTCACCTGTAGACAATGTAGACAATAGTGTAGACCTTTACAAAAGATTTAAGGTACATAATTGGTCCTTAATTACCTTTTAGATTAAAGCCTTAAATGTAATTTCTAAGTAAACACTAAAGGCAAAAAAGGCACCATCACAGTGAAAAGGAATAGCACAGTTTAGAACCTTTCTTCCGAGAGTGTATGCATGGTTTGCTACAACATTGCAATAACAATATTGGTCCTGTATCATACAGAAATGTTTCAGTAACACTTTATTTGAAGGGTACCTACATTGGGTCTTTATAACACATTTATAAGCATTGTACTACTCTTTTATAAAGCAATGCTTAAGGTCTATATCAAAACTCAGGAGGTGACAGTGGTCTTTACATAAAAAGAGAGAGTAGAGAATAACCCTTAGTTATCATTTTGGGTTTGACTGTTTAAGTATTATTACTGTAAATTTTTCATCCTTATCCAAAAGGTTATTCATTCGTTTTTACTAACAGAACATTCAGAAAGCTTTGATACTCCTTTAGGAACAATCTATCCCATCCCATTTATTCTGCTGACATATGGGCTTCTTGAAAAAAAATCACGCGGTGCTACTAATGCAAAAATGTTTACCACTTCAGCTGGAGAACGTGAAAGTAATTCCTTTAGCTGACCAACAGGCAAAGACCAGCTCTGGTTCTAGAGTACCCTGTCCTGCACATTTTAGCATTTTCCCTGCTCTAACATCCACTGAGGAACTCAGGAAGAGCTGTTAATTAGTTGATAAATTGGATCAGGTGTGTTGGGAGCAGGGAAAACACTAATATGTGTAGTACTGGGGTACTCCAGGCCCACGCTTGAGTACCTGTGGGCTCACCTATGGGCTTCTGAAATAAAGTAAGTTGTATTGTAATGGTGTTGGGCAGCACAGTGGCATGAAGATGGTTGCTATCTCACAGCTCCAGGGTCCCTGGTTCAGTGTGTGAATGTGTGTGCATGGTACCCTGCGATGGACCGGTGTCTCATTCAGGGTGTATTCCTGCCTCACGCCCAGTCTTCCCGTCCATATCCATCACAACCCTGAACAGGATAAAGTGCTTACTGAAGGTGGATGAATGAATGATTGAAAGGGTGCTACATAATAGTTTTTCCTTTTACTGTATATGGAAATGAGCCACAAATTGAAATTCTAATATCCTCTATGAAGTTAATACACTCCCCAAAAGTTTTTGCTGATGGATAGATACTGCTGGGAAAAATAGTCAAAGCTTTAGGAATTTACTGTTAGTTAAGACAAGCTAATATCTCACAGAATTCCTGAATTTGCTATGAAGGTCAAATGTAGGCATCCTTCAAATAAACACAGCATGACCATCATTTATATAGTAGCAGAAACACATAGCAAAAACCTTGTCCAGCAACACTTTATTTGGATTGGCATTATTTGGCTTTAGACAGTCTACGAACTAACTATAGACCATCATAAAGCACCCTAACTATAAACTAGCTTATAATTTTCCATGGATATTTTGTCTTTTTTTCCCCACCTATGCTCAGAACAATGTATCTGTAAAGGTAGGAGATGGGTTGTGTATTATTCTACAATTGAATTTGTATAATAAAGATTAATTAATTTAAAAAATAATAAAAAAAATAAAGCAACCTAACAATTGATTCTTGAGATCATGTCACAAAATGCATCAATAATGTTCACATTAAGTGATTTGGAAACTTGTAATAGGATCCAGAGTTTCTAGAGACGATCTACTAAATACTAAGTGCTAGAAACTGGGCCATCTAAATAAAATGAAAGAAAAAGGGGACAAGTTAATAGTCTATAGAGTATGTATATACCATAACCCATCACCCTTCATTTTGGATTCTTCCCCATGTTTCTGCCCAATTTGTTCACCTGCCAATTCCCACCAGCCAGCCAGCTCTCCCCTATCATACGACAGCTAGCAACAGGGGAGAGTGAAGGATAACACATGCTTCCTCTGAGTCTTGTGAAGCCAGCCAACACATCTTTTCAAATTGCTGCTCATGCTGCTTCACAGAGCAGTTCCCCACTCGGAGAAAAGCGTCGTCTACCCTCTTCTGCATACATGAGCTCACAACATACCTTCAGGATTAAATAGTGTCTGTGTGATTGACAGGGGAGAGAGAGTATGTCATGTTTCCCACCCAGAGAGCACAGCCAATTTTGCTACCTTGGCTCCTGGCCACGGATGGCTGTGGCATCATCAGGATTCTAACTCACAGTCTCCTGATGATAGAACAAACGGTTTTCTGCACCACTTGGGCGCTATTGCATCTGCATCTTTTTTTCACATTTCGGCTATCTAGGCAGGTTGTGTGTACAAATTCCAAATCTGTATGTAAACTAATGGAGACAAACACCACCGCTGTGGTCACATGACCCTCATTTTGTCAGCCATTCCACCCTGCTCCACATCTTCAGTACCAAACACACTAATTTGACAGTCTTCCATCCTGATACTGACACCCCAAGTCAAGTACACACATATGAATGGCTCAATTATGGTTACTGTTGGTGTTTGAAAGCAATAATCACCCCACTGAATCATGCGCCGAGGAGCAGTCAATAAACTGAAGGATTTTCTGTGTCAATCTACAACACAGCCGAGAAAAACAAGAAGCCGGGTGCCAGCTGAACAGAGTTCTTAGTGAGAATTAAAGGGCCTACTTGGCTCAGGCCATCCTCTCCATTTGGGTAATTGGGACGTTGCTTTGACTGCCTGCGGCATTGACGTCGGTCCAAAGAACGACCCCTCCACTCATCCACTCGCCTCTGTTCTAGGAAATAAACTGGGACATGTCAAATCATTTTAATGTTGTATAACATAAGAACCACACTTTTATTTCCAGTAACCCACAAAAAAAAAAAACACTGGCTCATGTTTTATAAAATGCCCCAAATGGGCTGATAGATGTCTCTGTGATTAAACGACAAAAAAAAAAAGAAGCTTCGAACAAAATCCTTAAGAATGTTCATCGGTGATCAGCAAGAAGCTCCTCTTTTCCCCTGTGACAGAAAAGTCACACAGTGAGGACAGATGCTCCTCAAAATAAAGTCTTCAAAAGAAAAGAGACGATGTAGTGTTGACATTTTGACACATCGAGTGTCTCCAATTGAGGTGTCTCAACGCTGCTGTGTCTGAACGCCTACGTCCCGTTTAATAAGCCAGTTAATAGGAAAGCACTTTGCACATCACTTCACCAGTTGCTCAGGGATTGGTACGTGTGTGTATGTGTGTGTGTGTGTGCTGTAGAGAATTTGCATTATCATTCCTGAGCTACTACATCCATTTCTTCAGGGATTCAGCAGTCTTTGGAGGGACACTAATTTTACACACACATGCATGCAGACACACACACACACACACGTGCAGGTTTTTATGTCATTGCAAAGAACCTCAAGTCTGGACTTACAGCAAAAGGACGATGATATGTTTGTATATCGTAGTGGAGACCAAGGATAGGAATATCTGACACTTTTGATCTTGTGGGGACATTTGGCTGGTCGCCTTTTCTTTCTTTTTTTTTTTTTTTTTTTACACAAACTGCAGCTTTTATTAAAAAAAGAAACAGCCAAAATGTTTCCTTTTGCTTGCTGAGGGTAAGGTTTTGGTTAGATTTAGGTGTAGCATATAGTTTTTTTTAACCTGCATTAATATTTATGTCCTCACAAGGATAGTAAGACAACCGTGTGTGTGTGTGTGTGTGTGTGTGTGTGTGTGTGTGTGTGTGTGTAGCTTGTCAGTCTGTAACAGGCTCCGGTGTGCTTGTTAGCTGAGGATCTTCGGTGCTATTTGAAGAGGTTTAATGATGATCTGAGGCACTCTTTGAAAATCAGTGTGGGCTGAGCTTCTGTAACCTGATTTTAATCCAAAAAAAAAAGAGAGGAAGCCTTTTGTGTTTCACTAATTAGGGAGAAAAAGAAAAAAATAATTAGACACATTTGCAACACTTTGGAAAATCTAAGCTAAGCGAGAATTAACATAGAGACAAACACAAAGACAATGAAACATTCAGATGCTGATATTAAGGAGGAAGATCAGTAATATGAGCATATAGATCTGAGAATCGGAGAAATGGCTGATGGGAAGGAGGGGGGTGGGGTGAGGGGTTGGGGGGGGTGAGTGAAAATATGGGGGTAGTACAGTTTCCTCATGAGTAAAGTGGGAGTCATGGATTTTCTCAGGAATGACAACTCGCACTTCATGAGCCTAATAGAATGCTGAGCGCTACTCCATGATGGAGAGAGAGAGAGAGAGAAAGAGAGAGAGACAAAATGGTGGACAGAGACGTAACAGACGTGGATGGAAAGATGAAGTGTGAAGAAGCACACCAGGGTTCAGGGTTTTCAGGAGGAAATAGATGGAGATGATAAAAATAAGAGAAAGAAAATGGGCTGAAGAGGAGAGCAAAATGGAGGGGGTAAGAAAAAAAAACGAGAGACTGCATGATGGGGGTTTCCATGGTGATACTTTTTCTCCTCTCCCACGCGCATAGAGACTGTGGTTTGAACATTTCAGCCACGTATCAGCATCCGCCATTTTCCTTCTCTTTTTCTTTCCTCGTCTTTTCACGTGCAGGGTGAATAAATGGAGAAATTAAAAAGCCACTGATTAAGTGCGCGGGTGAAGACCCCCACATTCCTGACATGCCTTCTCTGACCCTTTTTTTGTCTCACATATACATGCATGTCCCCTGACAGTTTGTGTAATGCACATTGGACAAACTCACATGTCTATAATACATGCAAACAAAATTAATTCTTGAAATCTTAAAATTCACAAACCAAACCACAAACTCATTTCAGCTTTCAAATGGAGATAGACTGGTCCTTCGCTCCTCTGGGGTCCGCTCTGCCCAAACAGGCGAACGTGTGCTGCATCCTAAAGAGCCTACAAACACACACACACACACACACACACACACACGTACACATGGACACACACTAACGCACACTAACGCACACTGCAAACATACACATAGCATGGAGAAGAGGAGTGGTCCTCCATAGACAGGGGCTTCAGCATCCATCATGCCGGAATGCCATGCCCACAATGCAACTGTGCATATAAGAGAAACAGCAGTGACAAATATAACATGTTTATTGACATGCAAGCTCATAGCATGCATGTGGACGTGTTGGTGGACGTATTTTATGAGGAAACGTGACATGCATGAAAAAGCAAGAGCCCAAATCTTCGGCTGGAAGGAAAAAAGGGTGGCGGCTGGTGTGGGGCGCAGTTTCTAAATCAGCACTGCCGCCTGGTGCTCGCTTACAAAACTACCAGACACATCCTAGCTCCTGTTTAAGGTTAGAAATTGGAAAAATAAGGCAATATTTATTGTGTAATTTGAAAGTCAAAGTGGGAAAACTTGTACACCTGCTCATTAATGCAATTATCCAATCAGCCAATTATGTGGTAGCAGTGCAACGCATGAAACGATGCCACATTAATGGCTGATTGGATAATTGGATAATCAAACATCAGAATGGGATGAAAATGTGATCTCAGTGATTATGACCCTGGCATGATTGTTGGTGCCAGATGGGCTGTGATTGTAGGATTTTCACACACAACAGTTTACACAGAGTGGTGAGAAAAAAAAGCAGAAAACCTTGAGTAAGCAGCAGTTGTGCAGGTGGATGTGTCTTGCTGATGAGAGAGGTCAGAGGAGAATGGCCAGACTGGGCCCAGCTGACAGGATGGCTAAGGTAACTAAAATAACCACTTTTTACAACCACCATGAATCTTAAATAGCACAAAACCTTGAGGTGGATGGGCTACAACAGCAGAAGACCACATCAGGTTCCAGTCCTGTCAGCCAAGAACAGGTATCTGAGGCTACATTGAGCACAGACTCACCCAAACTAAACAGGTGAAGATTAGGAAAAGCATCACTTGGTCTTTTTCCAATCTTCAGCTGTCCAGTTTACTGTCTTTGATCAGTACATGTATAATGACAATAAACTCAAAAAATTGAATCATTTTCTATAACAGGAGCTCTGACAGTAATACAGACTATAATTTAAATCACAGGTTTACATTAATGTGCTTATTCTAATACATTACCATTTCTATAGTAACAACTATAGTTTTTATAGTAACAACAAATCCGGACATGTTTGGTAGAGGCACTACATATTCTAAGGCTAAAAATGAATAAATTAAGAATGCATGGCTGAATTAATAAGGAAACACAATTATTCATTATTGTGGTGACGTTTTCTGTGAGAAGATGTTTATTTAACATTTTTGGAAGGAGTCTCCCATGTCAGAGCTATGTCACAGCCGAAGGTAAAGCTCCTGTACGTTTTCCTCCACAGGAGAGTCTTCAGAATGAAGGATTCTCTTGCTTTCCAGTTTCTTGCTAAGATGACAAGCTGTGGGTTTATTCACCATGTTAACTTCAAGAGAGCGAAAAAGCCAGGCTGGTGAGGCAATGACTGTTTACAGCTGCTAAAACATAAATGATAACAGGAACTAACTTGTCTAGCAGATGTTCCTCTACATTAAAATTAACTACAAATGGATAAAAAGTATTAGGTGTCATTGCAATAGTTGGTCATTTTCCTAAAACAACATAACCCCAGGTGTTTTATTCCTTACTTAACTCCTTAATTTAACCAAACACTTGATGTTTGTGTGATTACTCCTAATTGGAATATTTTTTTTTTTTAAGTAGAGCAGTTTGTGACTCAAGGCACAGGAACTGATGAAACTAACACAATATTATTGTCTGTTCAGACATCATTGTCACTTGGCATGGCTGAGAAACAGTACCATGCCTTCAGGACAGCTCTGCTGGCTGGACATGATGGCTTTTTGTTTCTCCCTCATCTTCTGAACAAGTATGGCACTTTACTCAGGTCCCAGGCTGAAGAGACAGAGACATGAATCTCCTGCATTCAGCTCAGCAGCAGCTGAATGACGAAAGTCTAATCAACATAAATTACAGCAGCACTATTGCTTTCCTCTCAGTCAGAGCCCTGGGGCTTCTGGAGCTTTCCATCAGACACATGATTCATCGTCACATATACACACGTCTCGTCCTGCATGACAATCACTCACACACTGACTAGGGCAGACTAGCACACCACAACTATTAAATCACTGGTTGTTTACGATTCTAACAGAACAGGTGATGAGAGAGATACAGGAGTTTGCTAATAGGAGAAATGGGACTGGGCCCAGGACGGAGAAATGTAGTATAGTAACAATAAACAGTAAATTGGACTGGTTGTGAGAGAAATGTTGGCTATGTGCCTTACCATTAACTCTTGACTGGTGTAATCCATCTTCAAGCTCTGAGACGAGCAAATGGGAGTAGAAGCACTAGGAGGCAAGTGAGAAAATGGTTTCAGCATTTCAACACTACCTCAGAAAGAGAGATGAATGTATGGATTCTTGGATAAATGTTGAGTAAAGTCCTGAGCGCTGCTACAATTAGTTGATGGAAATGTCAATCACAGAATGATATAATGGTGACAACAATATTGATGATGTGATACATTTTCAAATTGTTTCGTAGAAAAGATGTTCATTTCAAAACTACAATGTACAAAAAAAGTACAGTGTATTTTCAGTGAGTGCCTTGTGCATGTAGTACAGTGAATCATTAAAGCATAAATATGTTCATTTTGATTGTTTAAATATTGCTAGTACATCTTGTAACTTTGTATAAAAGGAAGATATTTTGGCAAAAACATTCAATAAATTCAATTATACTTTGCCGGATTATCCCTAACACTCCTACAGATATACAGATAGTATGTAGATTATTCATTACAGCTTAATAATTAATTAATTATCTATTGATAAATAAATAGTGTGCAATCTTTAAAATAAATTTTACACAGGTGAAGTTAATCATTTATAATTTATCATTTTAATTTAAATAATATTTAATAATAAAAGTAATATATCAGTATTTATTATATTATTATGTATTGATTAAATAAATATTTAAATGATTTAGTTATATTATTTCAGATAAACTTGAATCTTTGCAAATCAGGGAATCCCTGTAGACCTGTTAAAATTTCCCCCCCAAATTTCTTAATATGTTTATGAATTTTTACTGATATATTGAAAGATGTAGAAGGTGAGAGGATTTTGAAGCAATGTTTAATTAGTTACTACAGATTACTTGAATATAAATAATTTTATTGTTTGCAAAGCACAAAGGTTCAGATCTAGAATATAAAACAGAACATAAACATAAAGATCTAATAGATTATAAAATATAGTTGATTTTCAACAGAAGATGTAGCACAGGGTGAAGCAGTTCACAGTTAGTGAAGCTCTTACCACTAGAGGGAGCTTTAGGCTTTAATTACACACAACAGCTCAGGTGGATGAGTGAGCACTGATGGCACTTCACACAATTAAGTAACACAAACCCACAACAAAAACACTCGTAAAAACAGCCTTCTCACTGTGAGCTGTAACAGCACTCATACAGTAATTGAAGACTCTGGATGTTAGTGACAATTCAGTAAGAATTACTCGACTGGAGACGAACCCACTTCGCAATGACAGCTGAAATAATGCCATTCATTTCACATAGATTAGCCCAGAAGCTAATGATTTACTTTTTGTTTACAGCTGGTTAACAAGCTTCTAGAAACCATGGGAAATTTATGACCCAGGATGATTTGAAATCCAATCTGAACAAACAGAGACCATAAATCTACTGATGTACCATAAATCTACTGATGCACCACCAGTTAATCTGATAATACCTTCACATTATTCATCACTGTGGTGGGCCAAGGAGAAAGTGAGAGGCCCAGAGTGAAGCAAAAATCTGAATTTTTACACACAGCCTGGGTTATATTTAGACGATACACCTGTGGACTTAGAGCTTATAGCACTGTTTAGACATTATGTTCAATCTAGGTCCAATGACCCATTTTACATTTTTCAATTTTTATCCAATTCCTCTAAAAAAATACATAAACTTTTTTTTTTTTTTTTGGATAATTGAAGATTGAACAGTCCCTTCTCAGTGAGTCTGTGCCCACTGTACCCTCACATTCCTGTTCTTGGCTGACAGGAGTGGAACCTGTTGTGGTCTTCTGCTGTTGTAGCCCATCTGCCTCAAGGTTTGACATGCTGTGCATTTTTAAAATGCTTTTCTGCTTATCTTGGTTGTAAACAGTGGTTATTTGAGTTACTGTAGCCTTCCTGTCAACTCAAACTAGTCTGGTCATTCTTCTCCCACCTCTCTCATCAACTAGGCATTTCTTCCCGCAGAACTTCCGCTCACAGGATGTTTTTTTGTTTGTTTTTCACACCATTCTGTGTAAACTCTAGAGACTGTTGTGTGTCAGAAAATCCCAGGAGATCAGCAATATCTGAATACTCAAACCAACATCCATGCCATGGTCAGAGTAACTGAGATCACATTTTCCCCCAATCTCATGTTTAATGTGAACATTACCTGAAGTTCTTGACCTGTATCTGCATGATTTTATGCATTGCGCTGCTGCCACACGATTGGCTGATTGAATAACTGCATGAATGAGAAGGTGTACACGTGTTCCTATTAAAGTGGAGGATGAGCGTATAGTACACTGTACCACCGAGAAAGGAAGATTTGGGCACAGCAACGCAGATGGATTAAGGAAAAGAAGAAACGAATCTTTAATGATAGAACATAATGTGACGTCTTTGTTAGACGATAAACTACAGCATATTAAAAGGACTCTAACTTGTAATTTCATTGCAAAAGTATATTATTTGCAGAAAAACTTAATGTCAGGAAAAACCCTGATTTGTCATAAATCTTGTCTTTTTTTCATGATTCAGCCACAATGACATCTGATGGGGTTTTACAGGCCACCTCACATACATATATTCTGTCTGTTCCATTTCTGTCAAGTGGCGAGGGAAGAACGTTCGCAATATATACGTGGAAGTCTTGACGGACACCTGTTAAACACAACATTTTTCTATAGACAAAGCAAAACGTATGAGATAAAAGGCTGCTGCAGGAACGAGAGGCTTTTCATTATGCATTATTGATTGCTACATACATCCCTGCACTTTTTAGTGATGGATCATTCCCTGTCCATACTTATTATTAAAGTCCTATAAATATCAGGACTGACTAGGTCATGAGTTTCACTGTTGGTGCTGTTATTCTCTCAGTGTGCGCTGAGCTCATGGTGCTTTGATGAAAGCTCCAGGCGAGCAGAGCCAGAGAGCTGTATCCTATTTTTCACGACATGTTTTGTCCAGTATGCATATCAATTACCAGAACACAATAGCTCATTTTCAATTGAGTGACTGGAAGCAAGCCAGAGATGTCTGCTGTGTTTTGGCTGCCTGAGTTGTAAACACCAAAAACGTATTATCACATTATCATTTCAAACTATCTATATACAGTCATTATAAGGTCATTAGAGTCACTCAGACCCTATTTAGATCTACATTTAAAATCCATCTCAGGTAATCTGATCACAAGACAGCTTTAAGTACAGATATGAACACAGTCAAATGCATCTCATAGACGAATTGTAATCCTAGCACTCAAATTACTTTTGAACGCAATCGGAGACACATATGACCATTGAACATTTGTAGTGAATTCGCCACAATCAGGGTAAAAACGTGTCTCAATTGAATGTTTTGTTACTTAAAAAATAATGACTGAGTGAAAATAAAAGCCACCACCCTCTGAATGACAGTAGAAAAGAAAGCTAAGCTCAAATAGTTCATGACTCCTTACAAAGAATTTTAAAAAGTAATGTTTTGGGCTGTAAGTATACTCATAAATTATGGACTGCTATTTGAAGCCAATATTAAATACATAAATATGACACTACTAAACAATTAAGCACATCATCCCTTTAAAATTCTAATAAAAGTGTTTTTCTTTTTATCCATATACAGTAGAGGTAATCTAAGGAGACAGCATCTTAATCTGAGACATTGCTTACCTGGAGGATTGAATTTTTAATGGATAAAAGTATGAATTAAGTAAAAGTAAGCTGTAAGTGTAGCAGTGTGCTTAGTCAGCTTATCCTTCAAACCATGGACACGTTTTCCACTATTTAATAAAGCTGACAAAACAAAATAATCAGTTGCATGATAAAACAGCCTAAATTCCATGCTCATATACATTCCAGCGTCTGTTGAATTCCTACACAAGCACACCTCATTAGGTGCTCATCTAAACCAAATTTAACAACGAACCTTATAAAAACCACTGCTGTGGTCATCATTATCCTCTTGCAATACGACCAGCTGGATTGCAAAAAAGTGCTAATAGTACTGCAAAAGTAATTGGAATCTATTGACTATATCAAAAGTGTTAAAAAGAAAAGTTTGAATGAGGAAAGAAGGGTTCAATTCTGGCTTTACTGGCAGAGGGACACAGTGAGCGTCAGGTTGCTTCCGTCCAATAAAATTTCAAAGACAGCGGTTCATAAGAACAAGGTCGAGCAGCAGACATTGGGGACAACAAAGCTCCAGACTGGCAGAGGGTGAAAACGACTCCCTACTGACCGTGATGACCACCAACTCGTTCGAGTGTCACTCAAAAACTGTAGGATGACATCAAGTGACCTACAAAAAGACTGGGGTGAAGTGCACGTCGAGGACGGTTTGAAACTGGCTCCTAGGGGCAGGCTGAAGTTGTGCAAAGCTAGAAAAAAGCCCTTCATCAATGAGAAGCAAAGAAGAGTCAGGCTGAGGTTTGCAAAAGACCATAAGGATTGGACCGTAGAGGACTGGATTAAGGTTATCTTCTCTGATGAGTCCAATTTTCAGCTTTTCCCAACAACTCGTCATCTAATGGTTAGATGGAGATCTGGAGAGGACTACAAGCCACAGTGTCTCGCACCCACTGTGAAATCTGGTGGCGGATCGGTGATGATGGAAGTGGGCAGATTCATCTTTGTGCAGGACGCATGAATCAAGCCACATACAAGGTTATCCTGGAAGAAAACTTACTTCCTTACTTCCTGTTCTGACAATGTTCCCCAACTCTGAGGATTGTTTTTTCAAGCAGGACAATGCTCCATGCCACACAGCCAGGTCTATCAAGGTGTGGATGGAGGACTACTAGATCAAGACCTTGTCATGGCCATCCCAAGCTCCAGACCTGAACCCTATTGAAAACCTCTGGAATGTGATAAAGAGGAAGATGGATGGTCACAAGCCATCAAACAAAGCTGAGCTGCTTGAATTTGTGCACCAGGAGAGGCATAAAGTCACCCAACAGCAATGTGAAAGACTGATGGAGAGCAGGCCAAGACGCATGAAAGCTGTGATTGAAAATCAGGGTTATTCCACCAAATATTGATTTCTGGACTCATCCTAACTTAAAACTTTAGTATTGTATTGTTTAAAAATGAACAGGAACTTATTTTCTTTGCATTGTTCAAAGTCTGAAAACACTGCATTTTTTGTTATTTTGACCAGTTGTCATTTTCTGTGAATAAATTCTCTAAATAACAATATTTCTGTTTGGAATTTGGGAGAAATATTGTCAGTAGTTTATAGAATAAAACAAAAAAATTCATTTTACTCAAACATATATATATATACACTGCCCTCCAAAAGTTTGGAAACGCCTGAACAAAATAGGGTTTTTGGGCAATATCAGCATAA
>CM075031.1:6152106-6169833 GCA_037576675.1 Pangasius sanitwongsei | reverse complement strand
TATGCTGATATTGCCCAAAAACCCTATTTTGTTCAGGCGTTTCCAAACTTTTGGAGGGCAGTGTATATATATACACATACATACACACATACAGCTCTGGAATGTGCTGGATGTGCTGGGTCTAATGCTATTTTTTAAGCTGCGGAATAATACCAAATAATTGTCTCTTTCATGTATGTTTCACTGCGATGAGATGGCACCCCGTCCAGGGTGTCCCCTGCCTTGTGCTCCGAGTCCCCTGTGATAGGCTCCAGGTTACCCCACGACCCTGTGTAGAATAAGTGGTACAGAAATTGGATGAATGGATGGATGTTTCATCATATTACATTTGACAGCAAACAAAAAAAATGTGATCTATTTTCCGTCCCTGAATTTTTTCCGGACTTAAAGCCAAGTGCTTGTGTATAAATGTAATATTTTTCTTTATTTTACTGTGTGCACAGAGCCACTGTATTGTCCTCCATGTTGTCTTAGAGCACCAATGTTTCACCTCTCTGTATGTGTACAGCATATGTGAATGGAATAACAATGCCAATCTACTTGACTTGAAATACTTCTCATGCGCCTGTTCGAATACTCCAAATGCTCTGCCTTGATTTGCTGCTTTGTACGTGCTGAAGTACAGACATCATTAAAGCAGCAGGGTTGCTTACCGTGCCTTGATTATGTTTCAAAGTGCTAATTACAATCCATTGACACTTTGAGCGAGAGACGTGAAGCTGAGATGACGCTAGTGTATCACTAGCAGCGCATACAAAGTTTTCTACAGTTTGCTCTTGTGGTTTTGTCTTTCTAGTGGAGTAACTGAAGCTGCAAAAATGACAAAAATAACTGTACAAGAATCGGTAGGAGGAGGTTTAAAACAAACGTGTGCACACCTCTCCACTTCATACAAATGATGTGAAAGTGACAACATGCCTTTCAAACAAAAGACATTAAAAAAAAAAGGCTTTTTTAATGTCTTACAGAATGTGCATTTGACTTTCAGATTGATTTCATCTACTCTAAAATATTTTCAGACTAATAAAGTGCATTCAGTCTGCTTTTTTTTTTTTTTTTTACTGTCTGCCTCAGTGTTTTTACACTGCTCTGGCTATTCGACATCCCCTCAGGCGTGATTAGTGACTGTCTCAGATGAATAGTTTATATAACGCCTAGTTAAGGACCATTTTGACAATATAGTAAAAGGCAGAAAGAAAAGAGAATCACTTTTCTTTTCTAACTCATACCACCCCATTGTTGACTATTTCCCTGTAACTGCACTCCCTCAAGTGTTTTATTCCTTACATACATGGCCGTCTATACAGAAATGCACAAAAGTCTTTTTCTTTTTGAGCAGATCTTATTCAGTATATTCAGTATTTTAAAAATAAATTTTCTAAAAATCAATAAGTGCTGAAGGAAAGAGAAAGAGAGAAAGAGAGAGCGAGAGAGAGAGAAGAGAGTCAGAAGCTTTATTTGTTTGCGTTTTGATTGAATCAGGCGTAGGTGTGGAGTCACACTGGTGCTTTATGCTCTACATTATTTCTCATTAGTTGCTTATACGTCACTGGCAGATCTCAAACCAAACCTGGAGAGAGGAAAAGAGGAATGGAGGAGGATGACAAAATAAAAGTTCAAATATAACATAAATAGACCTTATTTCCTGTCCAAAAGGGACAGGAAAGTGTGTTTATCTAAAATGCCTATGGAAAAATGTCTACCTTACTGTATATACGCATGAACACACACACACAGTAAATACTTTCATCCTGCCTGTTTCACACACACTCCATGCTCTCTTACACAACCTGATCAATGCTTTCACAGACTGAGCGGCAACAGCTGCATACAAACAGATCTCACACAGCCCACACTCCGCTGTGGGTCTGTTCCAGGCTGACCATGAAAAAAGAGGAATAAAGTTTACTGTGCAGGTCTTTAAATCCCTTATTACAATTCCCAGCAAATAAGTACACCCGTAATTTTTCCTTATTTGGTTATAGTGTACAATGTGTCTAACATACAACAATATGGGTGGTTTTGCAATTTTGTTCCTCTTAATCATTTTTATTTGATTTGAACTTTTGCATGACTAATGACTCAAAGTAGCTGCAGCTGAAAGTACCAAGTGAGCCGCAAATATCTTGGGCAACGTTCCCATCAATGATAATAAAGTATTTAATGGCAAATTAAGCCATGTGTGGTGCAGCCAGTGCTCACCAATTGGCAGTAAACACGATTAGATTACGCATCTAATGTGGCTCCAAGTGCAAATGGAAAAGATAATAAGAAAAAAAGAACATGGTAAGAAAAAGAGCAACATGGAAGGAAAACTGGTGTCCGTTGAAGTCTGATGGTTTTGTCTATTTTTTCATTTAGTATTGATGAATTGTGGTGTGCATATACATTTACATATTCATGCATGTTGGAACTGGGGCAATATCAATTAAAGTTACCATCAGTGAAAATGGAATTAAAGATAGCATCAGTTAAAAAGGTGTCTATGGGCTGTATTCACATAGTGGTTTTTTTTCTTTGCTGTTAAAAATAATACATTTTTAATACAATTATATATGAATGAGACAAAAGCAAGCACTGAAATAAACATCTAAAAGCAGTCTAGTATATTTTCACTATAATATACTGCTGCATGAATAATCCTAGTTGTATTTATCACATTAATCCTGGCAAATTTAACAATATGGCTTCCACCATCATTATTCATTAGCTTATAAAATAGCACTTGATCCAGCACACCCTGTTATTTTGCCTTTTTTTCCCCTACCTTCTACTGACAACTAATTGTGCTCACAAATTAACACAGCTACCAGACACTGAATCTTAGTGATGAAATTGTAATGTGTGTGCAGGATGCAGGCTATTTTATCCCACATGTGCTATTTTGAGTTGTCTACTAAAATAACAGGAATGTTTTTTTATTTCAATGTGCTCTCCTGTACTCCCATGGTGTGAAGAAAAAGCTGAACAAGTACTCGTCTGCTATACACTTACAGCTCACTTTAAGTTAACTCATTATTTTAATCCCTAAACATTCAGTTCTTGAGATAAGCAATATCTCAGATTAAGATGCTGTTTCCTTCAGTGTCCTTCATGTGCAAAAAAAGCTTTGTGGACTTTTTTTGTGTGTGGATATTATTATTCAATTAATAGAGTTATATTTGTGTATTTAATATTGGCCTCAAATTACATTCCATAGTTTCTTTGAGTGTATTTACAGACCAAAGCTTGAATTACAGTGTGACATATTGTGCTTACATCAAACAGTGGTACTGGACTCCCTGTGTGTGTAACTCTTGTGTAACTTCTGAATAGTCTTAAGCCCATAGTTTGCATACTGATGCGCAATTTCCACATTATATCTTCACTACACACACACACACACACACACACACACACACAAAAAAAAACTCAACTCTGAATTCAGCTCATTACAGTAAACAGGGCCAATATTTTCATATGATTGCAGTTAGGAAATAATAACCATATGCAAAATGGGTCTTTCTTGCAACACCAGCTTCACCCAAGTTTTTTTCTTATTTTAGGAACAGTTCAGAAATCTGAACAGAAATCTCACAGTTAACAAGCAAGAAAAAACTTAACTCATAACAGCTTGATAAAACTAATCAAGAACATACCCTTTTTTTCATGGCACCAAAATAATTCCTCCCCTCTAACAGCTCAATGAGCCTTGGAATATATTTTCTGTAACGATGGAGGATTGAAATGATGAAATTAGACATAAAACCTACGCTATGAAAACTGAACCCAGACCCTCTGTTGAGATCATTAGTGTTTTACAAATGGCCTGTTTCTTTAATAAGTTTGGGAGCAAACTGGTGATACTGCTGTGTTCTAATGGCTGAGCAGAGTCTCTCTGGAGAGCCGTGAAAGTGTGCACTGCATTTAAACACTTCACTTTTATTTCACAGCCCTTACTATAAGTCATTCAGCAACTATGTATTACACAGCCATGGGACAGTATACAAATTCAGTACATCAAATGTTTGAAACGTATCATGATTTTCAGTATATCACTCTGCCTGCTTATAACATTAGCTGCAATGACATTGCAAAAATAAAAACTATTTGAATACAGACTGCTAGAATATTTCAAAATTAGGCTCGAAGGACAGCTCCGGGAATTTTAGTTAGTTACAATATAGAGCCATAGCATTTAAGAGTTTTGACTCCTTGCTATGGCGATACAGGAACCACCTGAAAACTACCCTTCTCAGCCAAAGCAGCATTCAGACCAAACAGCAATAACATGCATCCAGTGAAAACTCCAATTCCCTATAGAGGAAAGGACATGGGACATAAAAGACATATTTGTGGTTACTTTTGCTTTGCACATTGAGAATCTGTGTTGTTCATCAACCAATCCAAATGGACCAAGCTTGAGCAATTTTGCATAGAATGTGCAAAGATATCAGGATCTAGACAAAAAGAGTGAATACCAAGGAGAGTGAATACTTACCCAAACAACAAATTTCATTTTTTTTAAAATTAACCATTGGGTATTTGAGTTACTCTTGCTCTGGCCATTCTCAGCAGACCTCTCCGATCAACAAGATGTTTCCACCAGGTCAGCTGGGGTGTTGGCCTGCGCAGCGCGGATCCTCGCCTACAGCTAGGAGCTGTTGTTGTGGCTGGCTGGGGTGTCGGCCTGGCAGAAACATCTTGGCGAGGATCCGGCTACAATGACAGCTCTATACCATAGGCTGCGCAGGCTGAGGCCGAAGACCAGCTCTGATGACTTCCTGTGAAGTAGTTCCTGTTTTTGAACTATTTGCCAGAAGAGTTTTGCACTAACATCAGCCTTATAAAGACTGAACTGGCAGAACCCAAGACAACCACTTAACTGTCTTGTGCACATGTATACACACCATACATCTGATTGAGAAACACAAACATGGTGAACCAAGAAAACCTTACCGAAACACCTGATCTTTCAAAACATTTCATAATACACTAGCATTAGGCCTTAAAGCCAACACAAAACAAGAAATATTGAAAACAACGCATCCATAACGTTCAAGATTAAATCAGTCTAAATTTCTGAAAATGCATGTGCAAATCGAGTTCAAAAACCACAGCCCCACTTTAGTATGCAATCAGTTCAAGTAAACATGAATACTTTTTTCTAGTTCTGTGAGCACTTGTAAAATAATACTAAATTTAACCCGTTAAGTAAGTAAAATATATACTTTGGGTTTTAGCCACATATTTACACAAATTAATTTAGTTCAGAACTTAAAGCAATTAAGTAATTCTAATAAACTTATTTTTGTGTAAAAAATACAGATTTGTTTTTGTCATACTTACTGAACCACTGAATCATTTTTTTCAGTGTATAAGTATTCCTTATTTCCTCATCATGATATAATATGATGTGAGAAAAAGAGAGTGAAGCAGGGACTCAGTAACTCAGAGCTGACTTTAAAAGACTAATCTTATTTTTGGCCCAGCCTGAATCTACACTTCCAGCAATATTGTTCAAGAGCCAACAGTGTCTGCTTAAAGCTATGTTTGTTTTTGGTCCGTTTGCAAATCCTTACTTCCTCTCTCTCTCTCTCTCTCTCTCTCTCTTCGTTCGCTCTGTAGGCGCAGTGGGCAGTTGCGATTGTGGAGCTCTGCGCTCGGAGATAATAGACTTTTAATGAATGGAGCTGAGGAAGAAGCAGCTGATTTACTATCAAGGCAGGACAGTGCTGCCCAATAACTCCGCTTCACAATGGGCTTTATCACAGCCAAGCCGCTGAAAAGCTCATTTAGAGCTGACACAGGATGAGACGGCCCGATAGAGGCACTGAATTATGAGAGCCAGCTCTTCTGTTTATTTCTTTAAGATTTTTGTTTGTCTTTTGTTTGAACTCTCTGTGCAAAATGTGTAACTATTGAAGAATGACCAGCAGGAAAATAGAATCCATCCCATTGGACAAGAAGGTCTGGTTTGTTTCAGATAGCACACTAACATGAGCTCCATAACACCATCATATGACACAATATGAAGGGGAACCATAGGGCTAAGCCACCCCTGACCTTCAAATATAAAACGACATCAGTATAAAGTTTCGTTTTTGGCATCCACATCAGATTATTTTCTGTTAACAAATGTCTTAAGGCAGATTATTTGATATTTTTTTGGAACCAAGTGCAACAGCACCACCAGTGGTTGAAAGAAACATATTCAGAATGGTATGAAGAAGCGAGGCTGGGGATGATTTCTTTCTAGCCCAGATTGTAGATCCAGTGTCTTATCAATGATCAATGATTAGTGACGTCACCTAGATTTGAGCTCCATTTGTTATTTTTCAACTCATGTCACTGTCACTGGGGTAATGAATGTGAAGAAGGTGGATTATTCATCCAATAATCATTTTTTAACCCTAAATGCCTTTGGAGGAGAAACTAAATGACAGACAGACTAAGCACACATTGTCCACTGAAGCATACAGCGCACACACAATGTAATGTGTGCATGTAAAAGTTCGTCATTCTTATTATGCCGTCGATGAGACATGGTGATATAATGCATTGCAGCCAGCTGTCACTGAGGGGAATAATATGTAGATTTGTGCACAAGCTAATGTTTTAAACTTTTAAAGAGCTAAAGAGGAAGAATCTCAGGAAAAGATAAGTTCCACAGCAGGGCAGAAGAGTGGTAAAAGGAGAAACCATCACTGAAGAGAGAGAGAGACAGAGAGAGAGAGAGAGAGAGAGACATGAGAGGGCCTAAAGAGAGCAGTTATCACTTTACACCCATACTAATCATTTGTAATTAACACATTTAATCAGAGCACTCTGTGTGTGTGTGTGTGTGTGTGTGTGTGTGTGTTTGTGTGAGTGTGTGCACGCACACTTTTTACCCATTACATCTTTTTCATTGCTCTGTGGTGACAAAATATTCAATGGAACAAACACAGAACTGACACTGCATCTGCAAATGTGTTTACCAGTAAAACTGTATGTAGGCTTATGAGATGGGTTTCTACTTAATTTGCCAAACCACGATGCATTTAATGATTCATTCTCTGGAGTCAAAAGCAAGGATCATGAACAGCAAAGTCATCCTCTGTAACAATCTGTCTATCAAAAGTACTGTACTGTTGATTATTGTTGAACGATTAAAGGTAAATCACACATTAGAATATTGCTTCACACAAGAAGCCACATAAATGGAAATATACAGACTCTAAATAGTCTACGAATACCTAAAAGTTAATAAATAACAATAACAAATTAAAATGGCTGCATGATTTCAATACATATTTCCTATAGTCTTGGATTAAGCTAAAGACTTTTAACTTTTAATTAATCTCTTATTTACTTTTATTTTATTTTGTTCTTTTTTTTTACACACATTTTAAAATTATGTTTTTATTATGTATTTTATTTTTGATCATTCTTTATTATAGATTTTTTGTGCTTCTTTTATACTGTGGAATTATTATTATTATTATTATTATTATTATTACATCCCCAGATCAGGTCTGGAGATCACTGTCATGTCATCAGCAAATTTACTTTGTGTGTTACTTCATATAATGGCATACAGAAATTGATCAATAATGTTTAAGTTTTTTTAACCTAACATTTTGAAAAAAAAAAAAGTGAAAAACATTTTTGTTGTACACATTTATGAATCTGAATGGATATTTTAGATATTGTTTATAAGTAAAATTAAAATGCAGAGAAATTGATTGTGTTTGTTATTAATTGAATTGGTAAACTAAAATGAAACAAAATAAAATGAAATATTTAAGTCATGATCTTTTTTTGTTTGAAGAAGTTGGAGGGTCTGAAAGAAAATGTAAGGAGGAAAAGTTTTTTTTTTTCTCCTTGGAATTGTAAATGAGTAAGATTAAAATGTGTGCTTAGTGTCTGCGTGAAGGTAAACCTTTGGATATGATCTGGATTTGGTTTTGTTATCTGAACAAATTTTCTCATCTCACAGGGAAGTCAGGAATGACTGAGTGACTGTGACTTTGTGTGTACTAAGTATTTTGCCTCTCAGCATCACACATTTAACCTCTGGCATGGCAGGTAAATGGTGTTGACATAGTCAGTACAGATAGTGCTCATGCTAATGCCTGTTACTTTTTCTCTCAGTCTTCCTGACAGCATGCATTAGTTAAACTGAAGACATTACTGCCTTTATGGCCTGGATGACGCACGTGAAGGAGAAAATGTGCCCCCCTGCTTCGCAAATTTATGCAGTTTATTAAAAGAAGCGATTATTATTTCTGAATCTGATTACACCACGTTATATTGTGGGCCCAGATGGCTCAGCGGGTCTCCATGGATACTGGTGATGTTTAATGGGAGCTTGGAGTCATGAAAGCATGCTCATACAAGAGAGAAAAAAGCAAGATCAGTATATCAATCACCATTAGATACAGTATGTGCATCCATTCTCCAAAATCTGCCCCAATATTTAACCATTTATCTGTAAATACATAATAGATTGACATAATCTAATTTGTTATATTAGAAGGTCAATGCTTATTCTATATAAAATAGTAATTAAGGAGAGAAGATCAGCTGTACTCTTATATAAGGTGGCCGAGCAAAGGTTTACAACCAAGAAGACACCCATTTTCATTTTCCACAGTTTCCTACACCGTTTAGCTATCAGTGCTTGTTGTAATAGCCTAGAGAAGGTGGATGGTTGCTGTCACACAGTCGGTGCTGTTTCTGCAAATTCATGTCCCAGCATGATGTTTTCCTACAGTCCTCTAGGGTAGTATACACTGCTTTGCATATTTCATGTTTTGGCACTGTTATTTCCTGAGAGTATGTGAGATGTGTGCTGCACAAGCACTGAGTACAGACTCATTGACGACTCCCTGGTGAGGACATTATTGCATCCTATGCATGGTGCACCAGCAATAGATTATCTGTTTTGCTGCTAGCATTGGAGCACTCCAATCTTCAGAAGTTTCTCTATAGGTGAGTCGACTGACCCTTTAGTCCTGGAGATGGGACACCTTAGCCAGGATTTGGAGAGACTCTCCACTAACTTTGCTACTTTCTGACTGATATGTGAAAACTGACTCTGAGGAATCTGCCTTTCATGCTAGGGTCACTCTTTGGATCTGAAGCCAAAGAAGCCCTGTATAAGAGAGCACAGGTTTCAAACTCATAAAGCAAGCCAAGACAAATGGACCATTCATGTGGCACTTCTAGGCCATCACATTCCTGTTCCATGTTCCAATACTCACAAGGGATCCACCTGCCTCGGACTAACCCAAGGCAGCAGAACTACATCCTCAGGCTGAGTGACCCTTGTCTATCCTGTGGACCAGGCCTTGCATAGGCTTGCAGACAGTGGCACTCGCCACTAAAATGTCTTCTGCAACAAGTCTGTGAAGCACAACAGCTTCACAGATGAGATGCTTTACTGTTGAAAAGTTGTTCACTGGATGGTGACTACATCAGTTAAGTTGGTTGGATACAAATTCTGGTTCTGCTGGACCTCAATAAACCATCAATAAACCTATTAACACTCTTGCGGGTGAGAATATGCCTAAGCTAGTTTTGTGTCCATTAGAGCTCTCAAGCACTATGTGGAATGTGTGCCAGCTGGTGGGTCACTGGCCAACTGTTTGAATGCTATGGGAAGCACCATAAACGGGTTCTGCTGTCTGAAGTCAGATTATTCTCACTGGGTAAAGGAAGTGACTGTGCAAGCATACTTGAATGCAGGTCAAGAGGCACCTTCTTCCATTGATTGCCATTTGACATGCACTATGGCTACCTCCTGGACAACACTATGAAGGTGGATTGAATATAATTTCATCGCTGCCCATTTGTGCTGTGCTGAGTTTTAGTGATTCTCACCCTCAATAGTGAACAAGGATCATTGATTCTTACCCTCAATAAGAACAGTATCAGCACACTGAATGATTCTTATTCTCTGTAAAATATGTTAGTAAGTAAGTATTGAAGAGTGGTGTTCCAAACAGAAGGAAGTACAATAAAAAGTTACAAATGTAACCCTGATTGTACGACTAAGTGAAGGACTGCCAGGCTACAGGGGTCATTCAAGTTGACAAGTATGTCATGATATTTTGGGAATCTTTTATAGGCTACCCATGTGAGATCACGGTCATGAGGTGATGGCTTTGCTACCAAATGAGCAAACAGATTTACTCCACTAGTTCCAAAGGAAACTGCCCTGGTGTTCCTCCACGCAGCATAGAACCATGGTTATATATTATAAGCAACCCTATTTTAAATGCTATTATTGCAAGTAAACAGACAGCTAATCTAAAATATCAAAGTTCATCTATGGGGGGGGTTGAGCTATTTATGAGCTTTATATCCTGAGATGCCAGGAAAAAAACCAAGCAGAGAGATGCTTACACATGCATATCTTAGACAGCCCTTACCTTTAAGTAGAAATAATAACAGAGGAGTGAAATGATTAGCTGGCAAAAAAAATCCCAATGGAGTTGAGGAGTTTAATGTGTGTTGGGCTCCAGATGAAGGCAGTCATTGTGAATTTTGTACAAAACATTAAAATCAGAGATTAGATTATTCTTTTGTACTTGGCGGGGAACACCCTGGACAGGGTGTCAACCCATCGCAGGGCACAATCTCACAATCACACACTATGGACAATTTGTTAATGCCAATCAGCTAACTGGGGGAGGAAACCGGAGTACCTAGAGGAAACCCCCGAAGCACGGGGAGAACATGCAAATTCTGCACCCACGGGGTGAAGGCGGGATTCAAACCCCCAAGGTGCGAGGCAACAGTGCTAACCACTAAGCCACTCTTCCCCCAAGTAACTGCAATAAATAACAATATAATTCTTACATCCTTAATTTGTCTATATATTACATTATTATTCTTCATTATAATCTTAGAAGAAAAAGTTCCTCAATTTTTTTTTTATTTGCGTACATACTACTTAAAGGTTCTTAGCCTCCTAAAAGTATTGTACTTGAAACTTTCTCTGAAAGGGAAACCTTGTGCTGAAGGGTTCTGCAAAGACCGTTTAATGGTTCCTCCCCAAACAAACTTGCTTTACGTTCACATCAACAAGCGAGTCTTTTCACTTGTCGTTTGTCTCTTGTGGCCATGTAGCTACCATTACTGTTGTCACTTGTGAGCATGCACCGTAGAGCATTGTTAGTTTTTTATTATTCTGAGAAACAGTAGTTTCTCAGTTTTTTGCAAATCAAACAGTAAATGGGAACTAACTGCAGGTAGGAACTAAATTTAAAGATTGGAGAACTGAAGAAATGTTGGACCACATGCACCACAGGGTTGCTCCGAGAAAACATTCGAAGCAGTCATTTGGATTTCTGGCTTTACAGCATTATACCTAATTTGCATAAACTTGAAAAAAAATCTCAACTCAAATGTTGTAGGGTTAGAGTGATTTTGAAATTTTAATATTCACATATTTGTGTACTAGTAAAATAAACAAGCTAAAAAAGTTTTAATCTGTGCAAGTGTCCTGCATCATGCCTCTCAGAGTGGGAAATCAGTTATAACTGCAAGAAAATTCTGAGAGTGATGTCATTTTGGTTCCACTCTTACACATACGACTAAAGCAATTCATCAAAATTATTAATACATAAGAGTGCTCATAAATAACAAAATTTAGGATTTCTTGAGAGGTGATCTAATGAGTTGGAGTTGAGAAGTAGCTGCAGAGCACACACTTTTCAGCAGCGAAGAATAAGCAGTGTTTGGAATCAGTCAACCAGCAGCCAAACACTGTGAGCACCTACAGCACCTCATATCATTCACACATTTATTTCCCTAGCACTCATTTGAAAATAATAAACTATGCATTCGTGGAGATTGTTGACTTGCCAGAGCTCACTGAAGAAAATCAAAATGATGAAACCACAATAAAATGATTAAGCAAATGTGAACTGAAGATATTACAGATAAAAGTAGACATTTCAGGACAAACCTTCAGTGTGTAAACACCAGCAAGACACAACAGAGAAGACAAAAAAAATGTCCAATATTTATGCATTTTAATATTAACACATGCATTAAAAAATATATTAAAAATATTTTTACTATGATACAAGTGTAAACAGTGGCAGCTCGTGCATATGGGCAGGTATGGGGCAGCACCACACCATATGTTTGAGCCAAATATACATATATTTAGCAAATTTTAATCATTATAAAGTCCTTATTCACAACTCCATACATTTTGAAATACTAAGCACCTCTTTTGAGTGACCAACAATTTCGAAAAAAAAAAAAAAAAAAAAAGGATTGTGGGGCAGTGCACTCTCTATTCCATTTAGCTTCATAGACTTATTACCGCACCTAGTTGTCAAAAGTGGGAACTGCACTAATAGACATCCATTAGGGCAGGACTCATGCTGCCCCATGCTCGCTCTATGAACGATTTGTTTATGAGTAGAGGAGGGACAGCGAACAGGACAGTTAAAGATATTACATTTTCTGATTTGTCTTGCAGATTTCAACTGAATTTCTTTAAAAAAAAAAAAAAGTGAATGTAAGTTATCAAAATGAACAATGCTATTTTTTGGTCCATAGATTTCAGTCCTTTCCATGATTAGATAGGATGTGATTAGCAAGATTACTCTATACTCTTATCTATCTAACTACGTAACTAGCTTTTGCTGGAGTGCAATTATCAGCAACCGGAAACCATTGTCATTGCACCAATGACTTATACAATTATAATGTTCGATTACAGTAAAGCTGGAATTGAAAAATTTGAGCATTTGAAAGATCGATGAGCTAAATTTCTTTACAAATGAGGAAAATTAAAGAGCAGTTCATTTGGGTGGAAAATTCTGAAATATGTGTTTCTGATCTGTCGTTGAAAATTGTTGTACGTAGTTAGTTTGTTCAAGTTGACTCTCGACTGCCTATTAGTGGGTTACTCTAAAAATCACTAGATTGCAGCCTATAGCCTATAAGTCAAGTATCAAGGCCTCTTGACTTAATTTTGTCATTGTGTCATTAAAAATGTCATCTTTCCCCATCGAAATCCATGATCATGAGCCACTCCTGAGTATAAAATGCCTATAAGCATAACGTCTAAATGCTGAGCTAACCTGAGAACACCAGCACAGCCATTCAATTATGTGATGCTGTCATGAAATGTGGAAGGAATTTAATTCATAAATGTCGATCTTACTCATCACTGAAAGTAACCTTAAGCGTAGTGGGTCATATTCTGAGTTGTGATTCATTTTAAATGTGGGAACACTTTAAGCATGGAGACATGATGAATATAAGGCCCCAAATCACAGTCTAAAAGGACAAATGTTGCAAAGTGATCTAAACCAATATTGAAATAAACTGCTCTCTGCTGTATATTTCTTATCCTTCTTCCTTCCTTCTCATTTTTTTTAAAGTTGCACTTTAGTAGATTATCTTTTTCCACTTGAATGGTTAAGAGATTATGTGCATCAATTTGCACAGCAAAGACTCTAATGAATCTCTCTTGCTTCACTAAAGTTTGAGAGAGAAATCAATTCCTTTTTAACTCTCAGGGAATCTTAGATCTTCCCTCACACCGAGCTGCTCAGTTTACCATATGTGTGGAGGCCTGGGAAAAACCTTCACATGGTGAAATTTTGACATGTTCAACTGAAAATGTTCTGAAAACGAATGAAATTAACTAAAGTCTGTTTCTTTTTTGCACGTATCTCAATCACAAGTAAATTTCTTAAAGTCTGGTTATACACAAAGCAAAACAGAGGAAAGTTTAAGCATTTATGGATCTCATTCCAACTATATATAAAAATGTCATCTTAAATTCTACACATACTTTAAAAAAGTCATATTTAAATTTTAAACAAATTCATTACTATATGCATAATGCTTTGTAATTATAAGCCCTCACCGAGGTAATTAGCACATTATAAATCAGGAGCATTAGATGCATTACATGACAATATTGTAATATTGTACTAAAAAATCATGATGCATTATTCTGAGGTTTGTCTACTTTATGTTATACTGCAATAACAACATACCTTTAGTATGCGGCAAGACAACCCCCTTCAGGTTTATAGTTTTATAAGTGCATAAGGTCATTTTTATTTGAAGACCTAATGGCATTTTCTGTGCTAACTTCAGCCTTTATGTCAATACATAATCACTTTATATAGCACTATAAGTGCTTTTAAAGCACTTTTATGGAAGTGAGATTAGATTATTAGGCCTCACTGCTGAGTCCTAAAGAACTTAGTACTCTGTGTATTCAGTTTCAGAAGTACGGATGCCTAGCGATACTCTTATTTTGCATTGTTTTAAGAAGCAAGAAAAAAGTTCTTGATTGATGTCTTATGAATTCTTGTATTAGTACATAAAGCATACAACAGCTCTTCAGATTTAACTCCTTAAATCTTGATTTATTACTCAGTTATTTTAAAGGATATTATTCAGTACTTAAAATAAATCATTCAATAACTGCAGGAAAGTTATGTAGTTATGTGAGTGAGGAATGTAGGTCAAGTCCTTGAAGGTTAAGGGGCTTAATACAGTATGAACATGATTACAAGTACTTTTAATCCCCTACAAATAAGTGATTCATAGTGAGTGCAATTATTTATACTTTAATAACAAATAAAGAATAAAACACTTTGGACAAAGCTGCAGTAGAAAAATAATCAAAGATGGCTGGTTGGATACAACATGTCCTGAAGTGTTTTATTCCTCTTATACCACAGCAAATTGTGAATTGTTTGGAATTTTTATTCATTAAAGAATGTCATACATACGTTATGCTTTTTCTTCATTTACAGCTATTTTTTAATGCAGTGGAATGGAATGATCAAGCTTGTTCCTGCTATAAAGTCATTCAGCTATAAACAGTCATTCCCTCACTTTCTCTAAGGAACGGCTTTACCTATGTTACAAACACTATTAGCAATGATTGCTCATTTTTAAAAATCTATTTATTATTAGTCTTACATTATGTGGCGCGTCCACCATACAAGTCCCTATGCTAGTTGTTACTATAGACACAATAGTGTATTAGGGCATTAATGAGCACATTAATATAAACCTGAGATTTGTCTTGTAGCCAGAACTGCTGTCAAAGCTGCTGTTATAGAAAAATAATCAACACCTTCTGACCAATCAGATTTGAGAATTCTACTCATAAATGATTCATGACTAATAAAACCCCAGTAAAGCGCTTATGACTTCTAAACATAAGCTACTATTCATTTCAAATCTATGTGGTGAACTGCACTACAGCCAATGGGCTGTTTAGTAATCAGGAATAAATTATAATATTGTATTGTTTTTTTTTTATGTTACTTTAAGAATCATTCATTATAATATAATTTAATTTGTAATAGTACTTTATTGGATATTTATTAATTATTCTAATCCATAAAATGAGTACAATTTTTACTACAAAATGACTCCAATTTCTAAGATTTATTATTGTTAGTGCATCCAGGTTAAATCTGTCCTTCCTATTAATTATTTTGTATTGCTTCTAGGTTCTCAGAAGTTAGTTTTTATTGTTTATGCATTTATGAGAGAAATTGTCTTATACTGCAAATATACTGCCAGGACTTGGACAAACTAGCATTATTTAGTTATGAATCCTTGCAGATTTCCTTTATATTGCTCTGCTTTCAGCTGTTTGGACATTTTATTTTGGTCACCATGCAGACAAACGTCTGCCAAATGACTAACTGTAAAAAAATTTAAGCAAAGTGTTAATGTATTATGAATGCTGGCTTCAGAGAAAGTGTTACCATTCATTTATAATGCACAAGCAGGTGATAAATTAAAGGAAAAACTGGTGGCTTTGTTATCCTGGGGCTGGCATAGTTTGGACCCACTTGCCCACTTAGAGAGAAGGGTCACTGCAAATCAATACAAAGTTTTTTTTTTTAATCCTTTTTCATCTTGATGGGAGTGTTCTCTTCCAGGATGACTCCGCCCCCATTCACAAGGCAGGAGGTCTCACTGAATGGTGTGATGGTGATGATAATAATATGCTATGGTCTTCACAGTCACTAGATCTCAACCCAGTGTTAGACAGCTACCATTATCAAAACACTAACTGAGTGAATATCTTTTGGAAGAATGGTGTTCATCCCTCCTGTAGAGTTCCAGACACTGGTAGAATCGATGCCAAGTCACGTTGAAGCTGTTCTGGTCGCATGTGGTGATTCAACACCTTACTGAGTCACATTATGTTGTTTTCACCTCGTCACCCTTCTGTATTTTATATATAGGATTGATTAGATTATAACTGTATTGTTAAAAAGTGGAAATAATGAACACTATGGTGGCAGGAATAGACATTAGAAACATGAGCTGTGTTTATAAAATACCCTTCAGATGCATATTACTCAGTCTTTGTGACATCATATATCACAGATGAAATGCCACTGAGTTTTTGTAGTGATCCAAAGCAAGTAGCTCTGTTCCAAGTTCTAAATCTAACCTCCTAAAGTGGAAAGGAGAGGAGAGAACACAGGGACAGATGGAGCTGTATCTAACAGCGCAGATGGACAATTTTAAAAGTTGTCTAAAACTGCAGCATAGGACTCTCATCTCTCATTGGCCAGCCTGTGCTCACACAGCATTCATTAACACACTAATCCATATTTCTATCCTCAGTCCAAAAGAATAAGTCTGTAATAAGTAGCTCTAGCATTTGAGAGTCCGTGTATGATAATAGAGAAAAAAACACATTCATCTGAAATCTCCTTGAGGCTGCATTTGCATGTAACTTCATAATGATGCATCAGAAGACAGGAACAAAATAAGACACCTGATCTAATTAAAAAAACTCCTGTAACCTTAGATAAACTGCCCAGCTAATGAGCCATGCTGTGCACTGCACATCTGTCCCACTAATCATAGAAATACCACATGTTCAAACAAACCCCCAAATCCCCCAGTACATATCATGACTAAAAACTGCAATATTCTTCAAAATGTGATGCTTGTATAGTCAAGTATATTGGCTTACACATTAAAAGGAGGGAAAGAAAGTAACGGCAAAATAAGCTGAGTCACTGAAAGTCACCCCTGACCTGCAGGGATCTCTGACAGGGAGGAAGAACATCTGTTATTCCTGGAAAACATGTCCGGCTCAGGACAGAGATTAAGAAATGGAGGCCACAGGCCTCATGAATAAGTGATGAGTCCAGATGAAGTCATTATGTCACTGTAGGGTCCACTAGAAAGAATTATGTTAGAAAAAATGAATGCAATTAATATCAGTTCTTATTGACTGAAAGATGTTGGTATAACGAGGTATGACACATGTACTTTATATAATATATAAGGTGTTTTATATAACTTTATATGATATAAGATGTTAGACAATGACATGCGGCGAAAGCAGATACAGTTGCAAATGATGCTTTTATTAAAAGAAGCAGGCTGGGAAGCAATAGGTAGGGCAAAAAAACAGTGTCTAAAAACAGGCAAAATGTCAGGTGATCAGCAAATGGTATACACTAGGACAGGCACAATCTCAAAACCAGTCTGCCAAACATGGTGACAAAGGCTTGATATGTTAGGAGCGAATTCACTAAACGATACAGTACTGTGCAAAAGTCTTAGGCACCCAATTGTTTTAGTACAAACTTTGTTATAGATTTTTATTTTATGACTTCTACATTATTGATTCAGGACAAAAACATTTTCCAACATTAGTTTTCCAGCACAAAATTAAATGTTACAAAAAAATGTTTGTATGTCAGTAAAGAAAGCAGCAGATTACAT
>CM075031.1:6131274-6152006 GCA_037576675.1 Pangasius sanitwongsei | reverse complement strand
AATTTCATTATTTTTGAAGGCATCTTTGCTCTACAGCATTTCTTTGCATGTGCCTAAGGCTTTTGCACAGTACTGTACTTCGCACTGACTGTGGGTTTAGTGAGTGTTTATATAAAGGTGAGTGGTGATTGAGTCCAGGTTTGTCTGATCAGTAAAGGGATGATTGTGAATGGAACAGTTAGTGTGAATGTTGGGAGTTGGAGTCTGAGGTGTTCATGTTTGTATGCGGTGATGCGAGTTGAGAACTGGAGTTTGTGACATTTGAGAAATGCAGTTTGATGTCGATTCCAGTGTAGACATAACGGAAAACAACAATTAACACTGTGGTACTGTTTATGTGGTGTTATGTACTGTTTACCCTTCACGTGGAGAAATTTAGCCATTTTCTACTGTAAATATTTGTGAAAACTACATGCTTCCATTCATTTACATTTATGGCATTTGGCAGACGCCCTTAGAATCCAGAGCGACTTACAATGATCTCATTTATACAACTGAGCAGCTGAGGGCTAAGGGCCTTGCTCAAGGGCCCAGCAGTGGCAGCTTGGCGTTGCTGGGATCTGAAGTCTCAACCTTCCAATCAGGAGTCCAACATCTTAACCGCTGATCTACCACTTCCCACGTTTCCATTCTGACATTACATTCTGACTCCACTAAAAGACACGAACGCATCGATTGTCTTAAAACATCTGATATTTATGGATTTCATTTGCATTTTGATAAATACAAATGCTATACAAATTATGAATTTATGCTCACCACCCTGATACCACCATCTCCACAGTGAAGCATGGTGGTGGCAGCATCGTGTTCAGAGTTAACTTGGCCTCGTAGTTGCTTGTTTGACTAATGGCCTGCTTACACAGCCACTGACTTTTGGTGGACAGCCTTCTCATAGTTATGTCATATTATTTCAACTTTCTAATAATGGATTTAACAGTGCTCCATGTGATGTTCAAAGCATTGCAGCCAAGGCAAGCAGTACCTGATCACAATCTGAATTGGCTAGGCTGTCCTTTTCACTATTGCACATACATATTGCACACAACAACTTGATCAAAGTGTGACATTTACTATGTGAGGAAAACGTAGTTTTAGACATGAAGCTTTAGACATCTTTAGGCAAATTGACTACATTTGCTGGCTGCTTTGCAGGAATTGGATCGTATTCAATTTAAATTGTTTGTATAAAATACAAATAAAAATAACAAGAACAATGCATATTGTCAGAGAGTGGCTGTACAGAAATCTGCAAATAGATTTAGATCCAGATCCCTAATGATCATGCCAGAGGTGACAGTGGCAAGGAAATTCTTGCCTAGGCAAGATTAAAAGTAAATAATTGCATTTCCACTTTTTTTGGTCTGAAAGGCTTGTTTAAAATGCAAGCTCCATGCAAACTTCTGTCCCAAGAGCCATGCTCAATAAAAAAACCAGAAATCTTGAAGTGTGGAGTGCATGAATGTAATTTTTAATAATCTGAAGATGCTGCCTAGAAAATCAAGTTAAGCATCTGCTTAGTGTAAGTCTGATAATGATGAACTTTTGAACTTATCAGCTCTGAACACAGCCTTAAGACTTTTGAACCCTATTGCAGCACCCGCTCCCAAATAAGAGTAAGAGAGTAAGTACATGCCTCCTGGTCTAATCAATTTTGTGTAGCCCACAAATAGCTGAATAGCTTTGAATATCCTCTAATGGACAACTCAATTAATGTCGGAAAACTCATCACTTCACTAATGGCTTAATCCATGTGGGAGTATTTGTGTGGTAATGAGAAACAGGTGCAGTGTTTTGTTTTTTTTTCATTGTAGTGCATCATTTGCTCTCTGGTTGGATTTCATCTTCAGGCTCTGTCATGGGGTGCACCAAACAGCAACGCTGCTTACTGCAGCGGATAACAGATGTGATGCGCAAAGCTTTAGAAAACAAGGATATGCACTGTAATCTACGGTCAGGAAAGAGGAGGACAGCCTGCAAGATCTAACCATTGCTTGTGCTGATTGCATGAGCCTGCAAAATGTTTTAAAAATGAAATTTAAAAATGAGATTTAAGATTTCTTTGAAAAAAAAAAAAGAAGCAACAGCTAGCCAATAACAAAAAAGCCAAAACCCTCAATATTATAAGTACTATGTAAGTAATTACATATTAATCACTTAATGAAGTGCATAGTACTGAAAGGTAAAATCCACCCTGAATATTAATCTTTCTAATAAACATGGCATCTAAGATTTCTTTGGCAATAAATGGTCAATGGTTTCCTACATTACCCACAATGTCATTTGATTACTTGCTGAAAGTGGTGCCAGCTTCGTCTCTACCTAAAGAGAGCGATGCAGCAGCACTTTAGTAATTTAGTCTGTACACTCTGCTCAAACAGATCAGCTTCTTAAGCTTCAACGTTCATGCTAATATCACCGTAGATGCCATAGTGCTTGTCATCTCATAGATCGCTAACTAGCTGTGCCAGGTCTCTGACATAACCATATCATATAGATTTCTCATTAATATGACATTAAACATTGCTGGAAAATGGTCCTCCTGTGATGTGAGGAAGGCACGTGAACTTCTCACAGGAAAAATGAATACAACAACCAGCAAATTAGCACCAGATCCAGAATCACTTCACAAATATTTCAGTATAAACATGTTTCTCATATGCCATTCATTCAAGGGCATATAATAAATATAGGCCTATACATAGAAAATAATAATCTAAAAAGTACCTGAAAGTTAAACTCTAACCTTGGAAGTTGATGGCCGTCCTTGGGCTAGATCTATGAGTTGTTCCAGAAAAGCCATTTTTGTAGTCATAACTGTCATCACACCATTATATATATGAACATTAACAGTGTGAAAAAGCATGCTTTCATGAACTACAGGTGGCAATGCAACTAAATCAGTGGGGTAAAATGTAACAATGTGCCCTTATGAGGGAAAGGTCTGCAGGGAAAAAGCATACTTTTCTTCATCCAGACAGCAAACGTGTTCCAATTTTGTGGCGTTAAAACAAATGCCTTAGAGAAGGAGAGCATGTATGAGGGGTGAGGTTGTCGCAATCTCGAATGAAATCTAAAATGAAAGAGGGTATAGAATGCATATATGCATAGTCTGCACATATTCTGTTTTATTCTGTGAAATTGCTCTAAGTAGTGAGTTTGTTTACAAATGTAACATTCAATTAAGAGATATCAAATTATATGACATGAAAAATCATCTGTGGCTATCTCTGTCTGGAAAATGCTACTACAAAATGCTAATTATGCTACTTTATAGGCTGAATTTTCCCATATTTTGTAGTGTAACAACCTGGAAATGAACTTTATTGGGATTATATATCGTGAATCTGCAAAATAGCCCAAAATACTGAAGTGGTGAGAAAAATCAATATTGTTTTTTAAACTTATTTATGAATTAAAAAAATAATAATTTTGTGGTTGCGTACATATTTACCCCCATTGCAATGAGTACCCTAAATTAGCAACCAGTTGCCATTGGAAATCTCATAATTAGTTGAATGGAGTCCAACTGTGTGCAATTAAAGTGTCACATGATCTCAACATAAATACTGTATACTGAACTAATAGCATCAGCAACCAAGGAGCTATCAAAGCAAATCCGGGAAAAGTTCTGGAAAAGTATGAATCAGGGTTTGGTTATAATATAATATTCCAAACTTTAAACATACAGTGGAGCATCAATAATTATTAAAAAAGAGAAAGAATATGGCACAACTGCGAATCTGACTAGACGAGGCTGTCCACCAAAAATCAGTAATCAAGCAACCAAGAGCCTCCGGGTAAATGTCTGCATGATGCCACCACCCCCATGCTTCACTGTGGGGATGGTGTTGTGAGGTTGATGAGCTGTGTTGGGTTTCTGCCAAATTTAGTGCTTTGTGCCAAGGCTGAAAAGTTCAATCTGGTCTCATCAGACCAGAGAACCTTTTTCCACACATTTGCTGAGTCTCCAACATGCCTTTTGGCAAACTCCAAACGGGATGTTATATGGCTTGCCACTCTTTCAAAAACGCAGCGTTGTGGAGTTTCTGGGTGATGGTTGTCCTGTGAACAGCTTCTCCCATCTGAGCTGTGGATCTGTCAAGCTCCTTCAGAGTTACCCTTGGTTTAGGGTGTAAGATCTCTCTCATAACATCTCAGGTTGTGCAATTTTAGTTTAAGTAGTGTGATAATACACAGTTAATACACAGACAATATTTTTCTCTGAATGCTTGCAATCTTCTCATTTATATACCATCATATTAGTGTTACTTTTTATTGACTGTTTTTAAATAATCTCTTGCTTTTGTTAGATATTGCAGTTCCTGTCCTTCGTTTTTTTTTTTTTTTTCAGTCTTAAAGGCAAATACTTGCATTGTACTTGTATTGCAGTCTAAACACTATCCATTTAAGTGCCTGTGTAAGCCGACTCTCAATTAGGAGAACTTCCTTTGAAAAAGAGGACAGAGATCAGTGACCTTAATGTGTTTTGCAGTGCAGTAACTCCAACCATACCGCATTATAAATACAGTGAGATCCAACCAAAAAGGAACACTGATGTGAGTGATAGCACAGGAAACAGGATGGAGTGCGGTGTCCTTTCAACACCAGGGACAGACAGTGTTCTCAAAGACACACACATTATTACATACATGGATAAAGCTTCATAGCTGATGTCTGCTGTCAGTACGAGTCCCACATCTAGTCCCACATTTTTCCTTGTCACTTTCTTTCCTCTGTTTCTCCTTTGCTTTATACAGCTAAGGTGTGTTTCACTTTAGAAAATCTATATGCCAAGAACTCTAATCCTGAGGGATTACGCTGGATTTAAAATCACTTGCTACATCCCATCAGAATTACACCTAAATAAATCACACAAGATATAGTAGACAGGCTCCAGCTATGGATATTTAATGCAGAGGATTAGAACAGGGGAGATTTTGTTTAGAAAGCAGCAGATTTTTTTTAAAAGAGTAAGACCGATTTAAGAAAACTTCAAACAAGAAGTGGAATAATGATACAGTATTCAAAGTAGTAGTTACCCTTTACATCTTTACAGCAGATAAATTAATTTACACCACAGCACTGTTGGATTCTCGATTCAGAAGGTGTTGATTAATTAGCTATAAAAGCAACTCGGACAGTAATTCAGTTGCAAACCAAATCACAGGGTTAAATTAATGTGCTCCTTCCAATACATTACCTAAGCTGTCCAACATGGGAAAATCTTTGTGACAACAGCCCAGGACAATACCCCTCCCTGACAACAGAGGTCAATATCACCACAATTTTAGCTCGTGGTCACTTCAAGTTCACTTCCTGGTCATGGACTATAAAAGCACATGGTATTCATGCGAAGTCTTGCCAATCTTTCCAGTTGTGCAAGTTCTGAGCTGTGCTAAACCTGCTTGTCTTGTCTGTGTGTGATTATTTGCTAGCCCTTGCCCGACTACTCTTTTGGATCACCCCTGTCTGTCTGAAGTCTTATGCATGATTGTGTTTGACCTTTTGCTTGCCTTACAATTAAAAATTTGGATTGTGTTAAACAAAAAATACAAACCTCTGCACATGGATCCTCATGCCTCTACTGAGTCAGGGTCGTTTCACTCATCAGGACAGAGGACTTTGCATTTTGTGGTCCCTCACTAATATGAGAAGCTGCATTTTTTTGTCTTTAACTTAAAGCGAGACAGAGAAAAAAAAAGATGCTGGTGAGGGAACAACTGTTTATAGCTGTTATAACCTAGGTGATAACAGGAACTAACTTGTTTTGCAGAAAAAATGTTAAATGGATAAAAGTATTATTTGTTCTTTAATAAATTAAAAATGCTGGGGTAGAAGGGGAATAAAACCCTTTCGGATATGCTGTTATATGCTGGAAAATAATCAACTTTGGAATCATGATGATTCAATTATATGGTTGGGGAAACTACTAGAATTACCTTGTTGGGGAAAATTATTTTTTTAAATGTAAACATTGGTGCTTTTAGCCTTCAGAAGCATTTTTGGCCTATTATTATTATTATTATTATTATTATTATTATTATTATTATTATTAGATAGTAGGCTACCCTGATTTAAAAATATTGTAGATATCAGACATACTTAACTAATAAAATGAGAGCAAAGCTAAGCTTCTGTCATGAATAGCGTTTCATAGGTAGAAAACCTACAAACGTTCGTAGTGATTATGAAATGCACAGAGCAGTGAGGAATGACTGCAGCCCCCTCCGGAGAGCCATTCACATATCCACATATCAACTCCTGCTCCGCAACGTGACATTTATAAATATGCATCAGAGCCCACACACCACCGCTCAGCACTCAAAAAGGTCTCCATGAGCTCCCTCTCTCTCTCTCTCTCTCTCTCTCTCTCTCTCTCTCTCTCCTTTTCTCTCCTTTTCTCTCTCTCTCTCTCTCTCTCCCTCTGTCCACCCACACCAGTCCATCAAGCAGTTCTCTCACTTTACCGGAAGTGGCTCATACAAATAGTCCTATTTTCATTGTCGAGAACATTTTCAGTAAGTATGTACAGTATGTGTGTTTGAGAGAAAGAACAAGAGAAACAGCCGCATGTGGTCCAGGTTTTTAATACAGGGGCTTCTTTAGACAGGAGCTAATAGGCATAGACGATATAATGGGTTGAAATTAGCCTTGAAATAAACATTCTTCTTCTTCTTCTTGCACGTAATAATGTAAATTAAAGATAAAATGATATAAATAAAATGAAAATAAACATCTAAATAAAATATTTAAAAAAATAAAAAGATCAAATGAATTTAGATAAAAACAATAAAAAAAATAAAAACAATTAAAGTTATTATTATTATTATTATTATTAATTTTGACAAGATTTTTAATTCACTCCTCCTTTAGTAAATAATAATTGGCTCGAGACAAGCTTGTGGTGAGCCACACTGTCACATCTGTCCCAAACTCCAGGAATTCCAACTCCCAGAATCCTGAGCATGTAGCCACGCCTACTTTCCTGGATTCATTGCTCCTCTTCAAGCTTCTCTGCCTTATAATACCTGTACCTCTTGTCTATTTACCTCATTTATTTTAGTTTTTATACACCTCAGTCAGTCAGCTTCATTGCTCTCTCTGTAATTTTGGCAGTATATTATCTTGTTACATGCTTTAAGGTTTTGACTCTTTTGCCTAATTTTCAGATGAACCCTTTTGCCACGTTTGCATTATTTGTGAATAAACCTTGATGGCACTCATCTCTGCTGCGTTTGCCAAAGCCTGACACACTTTAGCATCCTAACTCGGGATAGAGCAGTAATGTCACGTTCGGTATGCATGAGAAATGTTTCTGCAGTCGTTGTTGTTGTTGCTGTCCTTTTTTCTTTTTTATGAAACACATAGTGCACACAATGCCTGTAATCATGTAATGAAAATGCATACAAAACATAAGTCATCATGAAAGCAGTGTGCACAAAATAAATAAAATAAATGTTAGGAATTCTTATCGATAAGATTTTTTGTGACTACAGCCCCAGAATTCCAAGTGCCTTGAGTGGTGTTTTTCCACTGGCATCCTATTATAATATGGTTTAAATATTACAAGTGAGTCTGAAGCAGCAGTTATTTTCATTTGCAAGCTCAAATGTTAATGAATTTGATTGTGCTTCATTAAGACGTCTAATGACTTATAACAGTCAACACATGTTTTCTTTGTAAAGACTTGTTTAAAGCATTTAAAGTTAGAAAAGAATCAAACTCTCGATGTTTGCTGCAAGCAGATCAGGACCCATATTCACAAAAAATATACTATTGTATACTGTTGTTCTACTTGTAAAAAAAAAATACAATTATGAAATATAAAAATGGTAAAATAAAAAAAAAATATATATACTGAAAAGCCTGACTTTGACTCAAACTGAAGGCAGAAGTTGATGCTGAAAGAAAGAGATGGTGGTTAACATGATATTTCTCCCTCCCAAATAGCCATGAATACAAATGAGAGGAGACATGGGAAAATGCCAGCAGTGTTGGAATGCAATTTATAATTCTTTGGAAGTGTTCAGAGCGTCTTGAGGCACTTCCAGCTAATTAATGTGCACCAGGAGCAGCGGCTTCTGTTCTGTGCTGCTGGATTGGGACGTTCACAGATCTCCTTTAATTCCCAAAAACATGGGGAGCCAAAATTCACCTGCTTGAGGGTCAGACTAATCTAGTCGTGTGACTTACTACTAAATTCTGACACATAAAAACATGTATTACTAATTTGAATACAATTACTGTAATAAAACATTTTTTTGTTCATATGCATGAGCAATAGAGCTTATTCAAATGCTTTAACATTAAAGAAGATACATGCAAAAGGGAAATATATTTCAGACCAGGATAGTGTTCAGAACTATACATATAGTAGAAAATGACAAATACATATTGAAGATGAAATTCCCTGGAGGACTAGTGGTTAGGCCACAGTGCTCTCCCCGCTGCAGCCCGGGCTCGATTCCCGGCCAGGGAACCTACCCCAGCCATTGTGGTTGCATGCAACGGTGCACTCTCAGTGCTCGTCCCAAGCCTGGATAAAAATTGGGGAGGGTTGAGTCAGGAAGGGCATCCGGTGTAAAAACTGTGCCAAATCAAATACACGGACCTATGATCCCCTGTTGCAACCCCTAACGGGAGCAGCCGAAAGAGGAACAACAACATATTGAAGATAAAATCAGAAAGGGAGTATTGAGCTTGTGAAATGTTTGTAAAGAGTTGAGGGAAATGTAATTCTAATAAGCACTCGAGAGATGCCTGTGCAGCATACAGTGAGGAAAAGGCACACACACACACTTGCTCCATGCTGTGTATAAAGTGTCCAGTGAGCTCCTGGCCTAACTGTCCTTTATAAGCTCCAGCACCCACACACAGGCTGGACAAATATTTACTGAACAAATAAAGCTCAGGGTCCATCTGCAGCAAAGCTCTGGCATGTGTGTCTTCTCTGCTAAGTGTTTGCTTCCCAATCTGGCCACCATGTTGGGTGAAATAAATAACGAATGAAGCTTACTCATTAAATCTAAAATAATTCTCTATCCTGTGATCATTGGGCCGTATTTAAGAGTTGCAACTTAAGTCCAAAAGTTACGTCATTATTTACAGGGGAAAGTTACTCATATTCAGAGTTGGCTTATGCAGAACTTGATTTTAACTTGATTTTCTGGATGCTCAATCAGATTATTAAAATGCAGCTAGACCACCACCTTAAAACACAAGCACTAGCTTTAAACATGAAAGAAATAGGGGATAGAATATGCTGACTAAAAAAGATCATGTTTATTTCTTAGCTGTCAAATGTAATACACTGTAACTTAAAAGTAGGAGACAACTTAAAAATGAAAAAATAAAACAAGATAAATATGATGATATATGAAGGAGAAGATGGCAAGCAGTGAAATAAACTTCTAATAGGAGTCTTCTATACTGCTATATTAATAGATTTAGTTGTAATTATGACACTAATTACTACAAATTTGGTTTAATTTAACAATATGCCTCCCATCCTCATATCCTCATCCAGCTTATAAAATAGCACTTGCTCCAGCACATCCATTGCATTTAAATTTTTAGCGTGTGTGCCAGATGTTTTTTTAACTTTTAATTTGCTATTTTGATTTGTTGAATTAATAAAATAATGCCAATTTTATATCCATTGTTCTCACCAGTAAAGGATATGTGATGACAACTTGAAGAATAATCTAACCAAGCACTCATCTGCTAAACCTGAAGCTGTCATATTATTCATAATTTTATTCGTAAAATCTTCAGTCCTCAAGATAACCAGTGTCTCGGATTAAGATGCTGTATCCGTCTTCATGAAAAAAAAAAAACTAATTACTAGTCATGTTTGTATATTTAATATTACCCTTGAATGGAATTCCATAATTTTTTAAGCGTATTTACATCACAAAACATGCATTTAATGTGACATATTGTGGTTGCACGAGACATTGGTCAGATGGTGGCACTGAACTTAATACTGCTCCTTGTTTGAGCCAATATCGCACAAGAAAAATGGGTTTAAGTCCAGAGTCAGAATGAGACACACCTCCATTTTAAGCAAACTTCACATTAATCTCCTGCACAACTTCTGAAGAGTGTTTAAATCTGTAGTTAGGTTTGAGGTCTGAAAATGTGCACAATTTCAGTATTAAATCCTCACTACACACAATTAACTCAATGCTGCATGCAGCCCTTTGTGATTATGTGTTTCTGTGCAGTTTAAAATAGTATGTGTTTCTGTGCAGTTTAAAATCGTTTATTAGGGTGCGTATTGTGTTTCTGTATAAAATGTAGGAAATCCAGACAGTCCACTCTTAGGCCTTACATCCTCAGCAATGCATTCTTACACATGTCCTTGTAAGGACATGAGAGAAATGGGTGATGTCAGATGTGCAGCAACTTTTCCTCTTCTCCATTGCCAGCCCGTGCCAACTTTACTATCCACTTTAGCAAAATTCACTCTATAATCACTCAACAATGCCACAGAGCACAGATGAATACAAATATATATGCAGGAGAGGAAGACATGACACCAATCTCCGTCTCTCAAATGAGCAAAAACAAGCTGGCGGTGATGTCAGGGCACCATTCTGAGTGCTGAATGTATGTTTGCATGCCATCTGTGCCACTGCAGAAAAGAGAAAGCTGAAGATGGACTGCTGCATCAGCTCCCTCGTTCACAACTGTCAGCTCTCTCAGCCATCCATTTTTCCACCCGTCATGCCTTCTGCATACCTCAGTCTATCGCGCTCTCTCTCTCTCTCTCTCTCCCTCTCTCTCTCGCTTGCTCATTCTGTCCTCTCTCTTCCTATCTGTCCTGAACTGCATTCACCCTCTTCATTCATCTTCTTTTCAATTCCCCGTCATGCTCTGTTGCATTCATCAAAATAATTCGGGAGGTCGTTCTCACTTTTTCCGTTCTAGTCTCTGCTTTAATATGCGTTATCAGGGCAGGTGGAAAACTCAATGGAATACAAGTTCAAAGAAAAAAATAGGTTGCTGTAATTATAAGAATGCAGTTACAGTGATTAATTGCATTGTCATGTTCAAATATTTTTAAAGGAATACTTCAGCCGTTTTAAACTTTATCTTTACCTGAAGCATCTGCAGTGTATGGAATTACCATAGAAAAGAATTCAGATATATGTATTTCCCTTTAATGAATATATGCCATCTGAAATTCGTTATTGTTTCTATAGTAACAGCTCATTCACAGGGACTTGTACAACGGATCTTCCACAACATTATATGTAACTATAAACAGTTAAAAAGCACATGTTCTTCATTAATGGCACATTGCTGCGGTATAAGAGGAATAATACACTTTGAAACATGGTATTATTGAAAAATGATCACCTTCGGGGTAACAGTAACTCTGCTTTGCGCTGGACAGCATCGCAACATCTCATTGTTGATTATTTTCCCATAACAGCGCATCCTGAAATGTTTTATTCCTTAGTGAAGTATTGCTCCAGTGAGAAAAGCAGCTTTTCCTCATGTCTGCCTCATGCTTATACCTTTTTTTTAGACTAATGATATAAATGATGACCTTGTGTCTTATATTGATGTGTTTCAAATGTTTACTGACTGAATTCAACAACTGCCCTTAGACCTCCATTACCACTGAATCTCAAGTAAACAAATTTTCTGTTCTTTTCTCAGCACAACTGTGTCGAAATTCTTGTTCATGATAATCACACATGCACTAAAGATGTGCTAGATAGAGACAAGCTTAAAAAAAACAGTTGAGTGTTCCTTTGAGGAAGAAAGTACTGTAGGACGAAGTAGACATGAATAATGACAAGAATATCCTTCTGTTTATAATATACAGATGTTAAAAATAGAAACGAGATGCAATTACCAGCATGAAAACTGTCCTCTCATTACTAAGCGATGGACTGGACGAAGCCCAAGACCATGTCTTCTGATTCTATAGCAATATAGTTTAAAAAAAAAAAATTTATCTCACTTTTTGGCAATATGACCAATATTAATGGAAACAGACACACAAAAAACCTTCCCCACTCTTGTTGCCAGCTTTTCCAGAAGAAACTACACACCATGACTAGTAGGCAATATCAACAGCCTATCATATAATAAGTACATACCAACATCTGTAACATTTGTAACATTTGTAACATTGTAACATCTGTAACATTTGCTAATGCAAATACAACAAGTTAAAAATGTTAATCTTGTAATAGTCAGTTCACAACGTTACTAAACAGTTCTGCAAATTGCTGCTTAATGTACCCGCTTTAGAGTTCTTTAGCAGAATTCATATTACCCTTAATGGAAGGCAATTTCGTAACAACAGCACTCTCAGGTCCTCTTTAGTCAAATCATGAAGAAAGCTTTAGTGCCTAAAATGATTGCAATACTGTCAGATAGAGCTGGCCACACCAGAGTCATATCTATACTTGATTTTCTAAAAGTTCTTCTTTAATGACTGGAATAATAATTATTCAGTATTGCTCAGATTCATTATATAGTCTGTGTTTCATGCTTTATTGGTATAGCTTTACTGCTTTCTGCAATGCACACGGTCACATGACTAGTAGCCCAGGTTTATAGGTAGTTTATTTTTCAGTTCTCAACTCTGATTGTCGAGGTGTTGATTCTTTTTCTATAACAGCAGCTCTGACATTGCTTCTGGCTGCAAGACAAATCCCAGGTTTGTATTAATGCGCTTGTTCTTATACATTATTGTTTCTATAGTAACAACTCATTCACAGGGTTGTACGCTCCACATAATCTAAGCCAAATCTCAATATATGTATTTTTTAAAAAATCAATCAATTATATAGAGTTTGTTTTTGAGTAGGGTGAAATCCACAAATCTTAGCTGTAAGAAATGTGGCAAGACTTCGCTTAAAAGTCAGGACAATACCATTTTTGCCTTGAGACTGAAGGGGTCTTGAGTAAAGAAAGAAATTTCCGACCAAAGGATCTTCAAAAGTAGTACTGCCCAAGCAGATTTGAATATGAAACACTTGATGCACGACTTGACCAAAACAGGAAAAGATTAGCTTATTCCCTCCAAATTAGCAACAAATAATAATAATAATAAGGAGAATAAGGAGAGGCTGTATCAACAGACCTACTGTATACTCAGAACTGTTCTCAGTCTCACAAGTCTAAATATCATAAATCTTCATGATCCCTGACTTTCAAGAAAGGTCTTTGATTTGTTCTGTGAGGGAAAAGTTGCTTTCCTTAAAAAAAAAAAAACCTAAGCAGCTAAAAAAAAATTTAAAGAAAGTCAAATCACTTGAGCGTACACACAAGTGAGAAGTGCTATAAGCGCTCCACATGCTTTCATTGTGGGAACATTTACTCACACAGGCACTGAAAGTGTGGGCTTGTATGTTGTTTTCAGCGTGGGAAGAGCTTTTATAATGCTAGTCAGTTAAAGAGTACCAAAGGATTGACACGGGATAAAAGCCTTACCAGTGGAGCCACTGTGGGAAGAGCACTTTCCAGTTTGGGCTGCTGAAAATAAACCATGAAAGAGCTTAGATTGGAGAAAAGCTTGACTGCTGCTTGCACTGTGGGAAGAGCATCAGTCAATTGAGCAGCCTCAAATGCCATCTGGAAGTTCATAGGCCACAGAAATCGTGATAGAATTTGGATGGGGCTGGAGGATTTTAAAATGATTTAAAAGGAAACTGTAGAGGGAGCATAGTGTGGATAGTGTGGACAATAGCTATGCATCTATTCACTGTTATCAGGACTGGTTGGTATAAATGGGCTAGTACAGCAGTTACATAAAAATAAGGCTTCTTCATCATCATCATTGCACCACCATTGGTCATGAGTAAAAATACACAGAATAGTATGAAGTAGAGCTTCTTCTTCTTCTTTCGGCTTTTCCCTTCAGGGGTCGCCACCTTCCCAGTATGAAGTAGAGCCAGGGCCTGATTTAATTCTAGACCAATTCATGCAGGCAAAAACATGTCACAAATTCTCCCTCTCAATGCATCGTGCATTCCACAGAGCAACGAGTGCTGCTTTTAAGTTCCGTTTTGAGTTGACGTCATGCTTTTGTTTTGACATGTGTTTTTGTTTTGGTCTCCTCCACTGTCCTGTCATTGGTTTGTTACCTGATTGTGTTCACCTGTTCTCTGTTTACATCTCGATAAGTTTGTCTATACCCTGTTATACCCTGTTGTGTCTTTGTCTAGTTGCAAAGTCTTAGCATGTATTCTCGCATGTATGTGTCCGAGCCTTGTTTCCTGACTACTGTTTTCTTTGTACTTCCTAATTTTTACCTTTATGGAGTATGGATTATCCCAGGTTGTTGCTGTCTGCCTGTGTTTTGACCCCTGCTATGGAAACAGATCACGTTTACTTGATTTGCCCTAATAAACAACATGCTGAGTTTCCGCACTTGCATTCACCCTATACTAACCACATGTTACAACGTGAAACACTTGCAGTTAATTACTCAATAGATTTAAAGGGTTTTTTTTTTTTGTAGATTTTGCTAGTGTATTAAATGTAAACATCTGCAAAATGTTCTGTTTAAACACTAATGTACTGCATCTGATGATTACGCTTAAAAAACAAAAAGGTTCAAACTGATATGTCAGTTTTGCAAGTTATATTAATTTATTAGACAATTAAATATGGCCTTGACACATGTTTTAAGATGCTGTGCTCTGTGTAAACATAAAGGAAATTAACTATGAAAGAAGAAAAGTTTCAGAAACCCCTAAAGTTGCCTTTAAAAGCTAGATTTGGAAGCATGATAAATTAAGGAAATTCTTTAGTAATCATTCTATAGTAAGAGACATGAAACAGCTGTGGGACATGTCTGATATAATCCTTAACTATGAAATATAATGGCCTTCAGACTAGCATTCAATATTCATGGTGGTACTTTAGTGTTTTCAATTAATTCCTCTAGAATGTATGAATTTCGCTAAAGTACATGAATCATCTGAAATACCTCCAGAAACAACTTGGGAGTCATTTACTGATATAAATGAGAGCAGGAGGAATATGGATTATTTCAATTAATAAAAAATAGTGCCAGTATCTCAACCTTTTGAGTCTAGTTTCTCTCAAAGTTTCTTTCTCATGTTGTCTCAGGGAACTTTCTCTTGCCACTGTCATTTCTGGTTTGTTCATTAGTAATCTATATCTACATCCCGATTTCTGCAACGCTGATAGATGACAATGTCTATAGATAAAATTGGTATACGAATAAAATTGAATTGAATTGCTTGTAACACACTCCATCATCTTCTGTGACTTCATGCCATAATCATTCATTTTCAGCCAATCAGTGAATGGCCTGTGTGTGAATATGGTTCAGACGTGTAGATGTGATTATCCTGCTCTTGGATTGGTAGGGGACAGTGTTTTTCTTGACACAAAAAAGATATTTATCTATAGGTGTATATATTTATATACATACTATATACTGATAGTGAATGGCAGTGGCTTCAACTGGCCATGGATTGGAATATGGGAAACGAGGATCATAGGTTATACCCATCTAATAACAGGTGAAGGTTTTTAGCAAAAATGTCCATTTTTTAATATTCCTTAAAAAAAAAATACTCCAATTTTTTGCCTCTATTTTAATTTCTTAAATGGACAGAGATTTTTTTCATGAGGATTTAATGGAGAATGTACCTTTTTAAGATTTAATAATTCTTCTTTAATATATATATTTTTTAAATGCAATCTCTGACAAATTGTCAGGGCATAAAAGGAATAACACACTTCAGGACATGCACTTGTTGGAAAATTATCAGGTTTGTGTTAATAGTAACTACAGCATGTAGCCATAAACCAGGTGCTGTAGTTTTGGCATTCCTCAGCAAGGTCTACATAAAGAAAGGGCAGTTTAAACAGAAAATTTCCTTAGAGGGTGTCAAGTAAAATTAATTTTACACATTCAGACACAGTTGGTATCAGCCAAAGTGCTGCACTTTGACACTAAGTAAATTCAAACAAAATAAAATAAAATGCAAATTGTTATGAAATGGACTAGAGACAACCCACTAACAACAGGACAGGACATGACGAAATAGGAGAAATAGGAACTCGCATATAATAATAGAATACACTTCATTTTATTAGCATATGTACATGATATAATAAATAAGGTAGCTCACAGGATGCTAAAAACAAGGTCAACAATTCCCACACACTGTGCCACTAGCATTTCTGTGAGTCTTTTTCATAAGCAAAACATATGTCTCTGACAGGGAACAGCAGCTGAATGCTGACCTGAACTCTCTCTCTCTCTCTCTCTCTCTCTCTCTCTGCACAAATATTCACCTACACACCAGTTTCTAAACTCTCCCTCACACTTTCCACTCACCTTGTCCTGATCTACTTCCCAAAACTGGACTGTACTGCAAGATGCACAGCATTTACTGCCCTAGTTTCTTTCCTTTCTTCCTCTAACCCTGCAAAAAGATGGAGCCAAAGAAATACAAAACCAAATAAAGCAAGAGGACAGAAATAGTAGTCAATGTTAAAAGCAGAAGAAGAAGAAGAAGAAGAAGAAGAAAACAGTTTCCTATGTTATCCACAATGCCATTTGACTATGTGCTAAGAGTGGTGCCCACTTCATCTTTAACTAAAGAGAGTGAGGCAGCAGCGCTTTAGTCTTTTAATGTGTCCAGCTCTCTGGCCTCCTCATCTGTACACTCTGCTTAAACAGATCATCTTCCAACACTTCCAACTAGCCAAGCAGAGCATCTGCTATAACTCAGAGTTGCCGTAAGCACAACTGAGTCATATAGTTATATTGCATTCTGGGACTTTGAGTCCAGTGATTGCTGTCTCTACCACATCTACACTGGATTTCTCATTAATATGACATAGAACGTCACTGGAAAATGGTGAATGAGAAAAGACTTGCTTTTTTTTTAGGAACTTACAGTGAAACCCGACTGGTATCATTTATGTTTGAGATGATTGATGTTTAATTTTTTTTTCTCCTATTAAATGCCATTGTAACTGAGCTGGCAAGGTCCCTCTGTGACATCAGTGCACCACATTACTGCTAACATTTCACCAAAATGCAAAAATGAAGAATCAGAAAAATTAAAATCAGAATCATTAATCACATCACAAATATTTCAATATAAACTATGTAATGTGTTTCAGGGTGGACTTTTCCTTTAAGCATCTCACCCTGAGAATTTTCCCCTGCAAAGTAACTGACTGTGCATCCATGTGTGACTATCAGTCATATGGTAGTTAGAGTTTGTGCGCATTGAGATGGTGCTTTGGGGGGAAAGAAGAACCAGGAATACTCTCTGGACCTGCCTGAGTATCAGGAAGAGACAAATTAAACTTCACACCAATTTCTAAACTCCCCTACACACACTGATCTATTTGCCAAAGCTCAACTGCACTTTAAGCAGCAATACTTCCAATCCCCAGAGGAGGCTTTGCTAGCCACTGTCTGAGAGTCCACCCTGCAAATGTCATGCATCCGTTCATTTGTTTGATTTTAGAACAAAAAGATATATTAAGACTAATTGCACATTGATCTGATTATCCATAAAGACTTGTTCCCCTCTGGATAACTCATTACACATGTAGTAGTTTTCAATTTGTTCTACCACACTCCATTTGTTTGTACCGAGAATGAAAACAAGACTGGCAAAAACAAGACTGATGGCTTACAGTGAATTAATCAGACTCCAGAATATGAGCTATATTTATTATATGAGAAAGATTTCAGATTTGTTGGAGAGGTATGATATTGACTGGTCATGTGTGCCATAAAAAGCAGGTGATGGGCTTCAATTTGTCTTTGCCAAGAGACTTGAGGTCCCAGATCAATTATGCAAAAATCCTCAACTGCAAGAAGAGCTGTGTCATAGGTTTACCTTCACTTTCAATGAGATTAATGCTCGGTTAGTGAGTGTGTTGGGATTTTACCCAGACTAACGTGCAAAGTAACGACAGAAAATTTCATCACTGAGCTGATTTGTGAATTATCTGAATTACTCACTAGCAATAGCAAACACTGCTTTTTATTTAGCAAGTAATGAAAAACAAAACACTAGCAAAGTGATGATAGCTAGGTGGCAAAAAAACAGAACCGATGTATTTGATAGATGTGTGGAGGCAATGGGAAAGCCCTTGACATGGTAAAATTCTACTAGATATAGTTCTGAAAACTATATAGTTTGCAGGAAGAAAGCCAAGGAAAGTTTAAAAAGTAAATAAAAACATCTCCTCTTTGGTTTGGTGAAATATATTTATGATTTTTTATTAGATGTGTCAGAGTGTTATAGGCAGAAAAACACCAACAAATATTTTGTCAGTTTTGGCTGTTTGTGAGAATTTGTCAGGTGTCTGAGGCTGAGGCGGATGCAAGTGCAAGCCATTTATTACGTAGTGCAAAATGAACAAAACAAATGTCAAGACTAGAAGCATGAACATGAATTAGGAACTTGAGCTGAGCACACACTGACAACAGGTAACACTCGACAAATGCTAGACTGAGCAGAAGGTCGGGCAAAACTGGCTGTGCTCTCTGGGTGGGAGGGGCATACTTTCTTCCCCCCGTCAATCACAGCAACACTAGCCAATCGTGAGTGTCTGTGAGCTCATGTAGGCAGAAGAGGGTAGATAACGCTTTCCTCCAAGTGTGTTACACTGCCCTGTGATGCAGCATGAGCAGCAGTTTGAGAAGTTGTGTTTGGCTGACTGCAGTGTCTCGGAGGAAGCATGTGTTAGCCGTCACTCTACCTGGTTCTTAGCTGTTGTGTGATAGGAGAGAGTTGGCTGGTGGGTGGGAATTGGCAAATGACCAAATTGGGAGAAAATTGGAGTTAAAAAAAGAATTTATAATAAGTTATGAAATCTGCATTGCTTCAGTAAACTGCATCATTTTAAATCACCATGCTACAAAATCACAATATGTGAAAATACTGAAATGACAAGATAACTATGCATAGGTGAATTTTCTCAGAAATGAGAGGAGAACATATGGTGACAAACCCAATGACTGTTTAATAGTAGTAGTAGTAGTAGTAGTAGTAGTACATCAGTTAACTGGATGTGTCAAAGATATTCACCACTCATCGGGGAAAAGATGATACAACAGCAATGTAAGCAGCTTTTTGGCACACATCAACAACTTACAATTCTGTTATAACACCTTCACCCCTGAAGTCTTACACCAGCTCACACCTTCATGTAATAAAATCACTATCTGATGACAGAATGGAATGAAAGATGACCTTATTGTCAGCAGTTTTCATTTGTCAGCATGTAGGGCAGTTGGGGTCAGGGTGTAGGTTCACCCATCATACTGTGTACCAGGAGGGTTTGGTCTACTGCCAGGTTCATACACTGGATCCACTGCCCTAGACAGTTTTGCTGGGACACCTTACTCGTGGTTCCTAGAAACTTCCCAGACTTCCTCCCCATTACATCACATCTGGTTTAGGACCATGGTCAAGCATTTTGGTGGTGCTAGCATTAAAACTCACCCTTCTGATCAAGCAAGCCAGAGCTTTATCCATTGACCTGGATGACTGAAATCATTTGAGGACAGTGATGAGAAAAGTCCATATTAGTTCATCATTTTGGAAACAGTCCATGTTGTAGAATTTTATCATGGTAAGTCCCCATTATCCGAAGTGCTTAACTCATGCAGTTTAACTCCAGGATCGTGACCTTTTAAGATCTCTTAACTCTGAGATACATTATTTCAAACACCAGCACTAATCACATTTGATGGCTTTTGGTAGCATGCCATTTAATTTCCTCTCATTGACAATGTGTGGACGGGGTTAATACTGTAGATTAAAAAACCCTTAGCTGGCATCTTTGGCCCGGCCAATTTATCATAACCATGAGCGCTTCGATTTTCTCATTTTAGTTTCCTGTATGCAAAAGCACATTCAGGTTGAATTACCAGTTCAGCAAAGTTCTTAAAATAGTCAATAAAAAGTTGATAATGAACCTATTCCACAATATTAGCATTGTTGTTGCTCATTTCCCGCTCCTGTGAATGGTCCTATATGGATCCCCTGAAGATTTGGAAGTATCACACAACTCTTAATGCACAATCTGCTCGTCCTGAACACGCTTACACAAACTGAACACGTACTGTTTGTCTTTATGATTCCACTATCTGGTGTCACCTAGTTTACTTTTTTCATCCATTCAGCCAGGAAGATGTCACATGTGCTGTTAGACTAGCATACAAGATTCAAGATATTTTTATGTCACTCACCTCAGATGCCACAAAACCCATTCAAATCCATTAAGCTGTGAAGTGAGTGTGTTATATGAGAGTAAATTTGTGCAGCGTGTGGTACTGCAGTGTGGTGTTCGTCCTCAACACTCCCCATTAGTCATAAAGCAGAGAGAAGGAATGAGAGAGAGCAAGACAAAGAGCTAAATATATGCAGAGACAGAGACAAAGAGATGGAGATGGAGAAACAAAGAGAAAGATAATGAAGGAGAGAGAAGAGTCAGGTTGAAGCTACAATGTGGGACAAAGGGAAAAGTGTCATTGGTTAGATAGCTAGCTAGCTAGCTAGCTAGCTAGATAGATAGATAGATAGGCAGGCAAATAGATGGACAGATAGACAGACAGATACTTAGAGAGATGGATGGAAGGATAGATGTATGCTAAGTAGGTGGATAGATAGATAGATAGATAGATAGATAGATAGATAGATAGATAGATAGATAGATAGATAGATGAACAAACAGATAAACAGGTG
>CM075031.1:6121119-6131264 GCA_037576675.1 Pangasius sanitwongsei | reverse complement strand
AGATAGATAGATAGATAGATAGATAGATAGATAGATAGATAGATAGATAGATAGATGAACAAACAGATAAACAGGTGGATGGATGGATGCATGGACAGATAGATAGATAGAGAGATAGATAGATAGATAGATAGATAGATAGATGAACAAACAGATAAACAGGTGGATGGATGCATGGACAGATAGATAGATAGATAGATAGATAGATAGATAGATAGATAGAGGGCTTTTCTGTTGTGTGATACTCCACGTCACTCTAAAACCCGGTGGTGCGTAAAAACGGCCCGCGCGCATATCAGAGAGCACCTCTCTCTCTCTCTCGTTCTCTCTCTTTCTCTCGCTCTCCCTCTCTCTCTCCGCGCACTGGAGAGTTTCTCATCCTCTGTCCGTTCGCCGCCATGAGCAGACTGAAGGCGCTGAGCGGGGCGACGCGGTATCGCGCGGCGCGTTAAGTGAACCTGTGAGCTGCGGACATTCCCGCGTGAGTAAATGGGCTTGGAGGTTGACCGGGCGGAATGTAAAGGATCCCGTGAAGGATGGGAGGAAAAAGCTCCTCTGCTGCTGCGTTCCTGCCGCCACCGCCGCCGCCGCTGCTGCTGCTGCTGCTCGCCTGCGTGCTCGCGTCTCCGGTCCGCGCCGGTAAGTGTGGCGTGTTTTTAAGCGGCTACTACGTCTGCGGCAGTGCATGCGTTTGGCTCCCAAACTAATGCGTGGCTGTTGCATCAAATGCAACCGGACATGTTCAGGATGCGGGCAGAGTAAATGGTGCACTACAACCTGTTCATCACATCCGTGCAAGAAGGACGGTAACGTGTTTAATCCTGAACAGGAGGAAAAAATGCGATGTGCGCCTCAGTCCTGCAGCCTGTGTGTGTTTGCACTGCTTCATCGTTCCATCTACTGATGACTATGGCTAGAGGTACTAGGTGGCAAATGCTAAGGAAGGAAGTTTGTACGGAGCAAATCCGGGCTTACATTGAGCTTAATTTTATTCTGTTGATCTGATTGATTAAATGCACCCTATAAAGAGCTGTGTAGCCTAAAGCACACTGCTGCATGCACAACCATTACGCTCTAAAACTGTGCTAAAGAAATGCATTAGACACAGCGTTTGGGTTCCTTTGATCAATAAACAATCACCTGTGAGTTATTCACATTAGCCAAATGAATTTGCAGTTGTGTTGATTGCTCTCGATTTCTGTGTAAAAGATGCCACATTCCCCGATAGTGAGGATGGATGACAACATTACATCCTTCCTATAATCTGTGAGGGAAAAAAAAAACTACCCTTTACAACCTACAAGAGAACCAGAGTCATTACTGCTTACTATATTATCATGCACTTAAAAATAATAGTTAATGATTTGTGCTTACTGTGTGTATGGGTCAGTAGCCTGAAATATGAATTTAACTAATTTCACTTATTCCAACCTTACAGTTCATTAGTATTACTACAAATTTAAAAGATGCCAAATTTCCTACAAATTTAAAGAGGCACGTATATTTCTGTGGAACAGTAACCATGCCAAAGTGGAGTAGAATCCAGATTACATGACTAAAATATCAACCAAAATATTTCCATGTAAATTGATTGAGTGTATTCATGTGGAACTGAAATGCAGGCATTATTTTCATTTTTAAACCTAGACTAACTGGGGGGAAAAAATGAATGACAAGTGCACTGAGAAAGGCATTTAAAAAAAAAAAAAAAAAAAAAAAATGTTTTCAAAGTAACCTTTTGAACCTCTTGGGTCGTGACAGTGAACACAAACAGTCTGCGTTTCTCTTTCATGTGAAGTGGAGCGACTCCATCAGCCCTCATCATCGCTTTCATCAGGCGATGCAGCAGAGAACAGAGCTGATGTACATGTACATGGAGGGAACAAAACAAGGCCCGTTCACTCCTACGTTCACTCCATCACTTTCACGCCTTCACTTTATGCTCTGGGGGGGGGGATCCAGTTTACAGGCAACCCGCATAACAAAGAGCTACAGCAAAAGCAGGGGGTGATGCCAACAGGCAGCAAATGTACTCAAAGGCTGATTAACTCTGGAGGTGTTAGACTTTCGCTCCTCACCCGTTGAGATGTGTGTGATGATGAAAAACAGAGGGATGAAGCGCTCGGGTCGTCGCTTTGACTCACTAAATGGCTGTTGGGTCTGATACGCCTGAGAGGACACTGGATTTTAAATGATACTGATATGACTACAAGACAATTTGTATGGTTTTAATCTTTCCAGTACTACAAGAATTAATGTTTGTCAGACAGGACAGGGAAATTAGGGAAAATTTTGGGAAATTGAAGCAGAATCGCTATTTAATGTGTTAAGCGTAGGCATACATTTATCTCCGTATTTATTGCACTGTGGAGATGATTCAACACAATTTGAATTTACAAGAAAAAAAAATACAATATATATGACAATATTAAAGCTTCTTTCCACATACAGGTATAGCGTCTTTAAAATCTGTTTTACACTATTTTGGGATGTCTTTATTTTGGAGAAGGTCATTGGATTTGGCTTTTTTTGGCTATTTCTTTTATGAAAAATAATCTGTGTTCTATATTAATCTATAATCTATACTTTATTTGATTCATTTTCATTTAGGATGCATTGCTCTTTTGTTTTTTTTTTGTCAAGAACACTGTTTTTAATAAAAAGAAAAATGAAAAATATATCAGACAACAAATTATTATTTACTATCAACATTTATCTACTGACAATTCTAAAAATTGAATTTTAAATCAAATTTGATCAGTTCTGTTTAGTTTTTCTTACAGATTAGCTTTTAACCAATCAGCTCACTACTAAAAAAAAAATAAAATAGATACTTTTTAAATGTAAAAATGGGTAGTGTAGCTGGTAGTGTTGAATCTCACAGCTTGAGGGCCACTGGTTTGATCCTGAGCTCGGGTTACTGCGTGTTTGGAGTTTCACATGTCCTCTCTGCGTCTGTGTGGGTTTCCTCAGGGTTCTCTGGTTTCCTCCCATGTCCCAAAAACATACAAATGAACTGCCTATACTAAATTATCCCTAGGTGTGATTGTGTGTGCATCGGCTAGCGTCCCAGTGTTGCCGGCTTTTAATGACTCACATATTAGAAATTTCCTAATTTCCAAAGCAATTGTTAGCCATAACCAAGGACACTAATGGCACAGATATCATCAACCCCTTAAACACCCAGCTTTTATTCAGTAACTACAGTGAAACTAATTGGAAATGTGTGTATTTATGAGAGTGAGGAATTTCATCTGGACCTGGTGACAGCTCCTTGGATGTTAAGGGGTTAAACTCCAGAATGTCTTTGCTGACGGAGTCATCATGTCAGACTTGAAGAGAAAGTGACGCATTTGGCTGAGATTTTAAGTTCGGAGATCAGGGGCTTAATCCGCTCAGCCTCAACACTCGCAGTCGGTCTGAAGTGCAGCCGACACTCACAATATATACAGCACAATATGAGAAAAAAGGCATCAGAGATGCACTGAAAGCATTTAGAAATCCATGGTAAGCACTTTTTCTGATATTATGTTTTCACAGAAGCATGACAATATCAGTAAAATTGCTCAGTTGTCATTCTACACCAGACTGTCTTCTTCAGTGATAATGTTCGCAGACACTTTTCACAGCGGCGAGGCAGACAGGCAGTGAAATATTTAATAGCACAGTGCAGGACCATGTGATGAGAACGTGTCATGGCATCACCTTCAATTTTTTCTGTTATACTCTATACAACGATAAACAGGAATTGTACTTTATTTTTCTGTTTGCTGTAGGTGTTATTGCACGTAGTAACGCAGCACTATTGCTGGATGCTCGATTCTGTTTGGTCAGAAGGTGTTGATTCATTTTCAATAACAGCAGCACTGACAATTGTGCTGGCTGCAATACAAATCGCAATGCACTCATTCTAACACGTTATTGTTTCTATAACTTACACTTGATGTAAACAGGTTAAAAAAACGTGTAATTGTTAAAAATAACTGTGTAGCATTTTTGGAAGGAGTCTCCAGTGTCAGTGCTTTGTTACAGTCAGAGGTAAAGCTCTAACTTTGACTTTTCAGATATGGGAAAGTATTTAAGACAGCTTGCTTTATGGTTTCTCAGTAAGCTGTGTTTTTTTGTCCTATTAGCTTCAAAAAGGAGAGAATAAAAAGAGGCCGGTTAATGATTGACTGTTTATAGCTGCTATAATAAGAGGAATTAACTTGTTTTGTGGATGTAAATATAACTACAAATGGATATAAAGTATGTTATTCTTTAATAAATATTGCTGCAGTTGTTGGTCCTCTTTCGGCCACAGCGGATCATTTTTACACAGGATGCCTTCTTGACGTAACCTTCCCCAATTTTATCTGTGCTTGGGACCGGCACTGAGAGCAGACTGTTGCACACAAACCCAGTGGCTGGGGCTGGTTCCCTGGGGCCTAACCACTAGTCCTCCAGGGACCCTCATAAATATTGCTGCAGTATAAGCGGAATAAAATAATTGGAGACATGCTGTCATAGGAAAATAATCAACTTTGAGGTGGCAACAGTAACTCTACTTCGCATCGAGGTGCATCGCATCACCTCGTCAGCAATTATTTTCCTATAACAGCATGTCTCATCATATTTTATTCCTTACCTAGATAATGGAGTTTAAACTTGTAGATACAGAAGCCTTGATTTACTAAGTTGCCAAGATGAGCTAATTTGCATGTGCAATCTTATAACTTGCTTGTTAGCAGATGTTTTGCATGAGATTTACAATTACGTGACTGATGTCATATGCAAAGTAGGAGAGAAGGAAACAATATTTAAATGAGGTTCTTGCATGATGAGTTCGGATCTTAGAGTTACACCCAGAAACATGCCACATGTATGCAGTTAGGTGTCAAGTACAACGCTGATTAAACGTGTTGAAAAACTGTACAAAATGCAACATGAACACATAATAAAAGAGTGTAGACATGAATGTAGACATGGGCTCTGTTTTTAAGGTGTATTGGTGGCAATAGAGGCACAAACATGTCAAGTATTTAATCTAACTTCACTGTGTTCATGGCAGTAATTATTTCAAGATGTTTTCTCAATATTGAGATACTAAAACAATAAACGGTTTTATTTTGTCTTGTAATGGCAAAAACTGCTTTGTATAGATTTAATATCTGCCCTTTGGTGGTATTGATTTGCTCATCCAAGTGACATTTAAGCTGCAGTAAATCACACTGCCGGTGCTAAATTAATTTCTTTGCATAGACACTATGCTGTATTTTGCACTTATAGGTAGAAATGCCCAGATATTCACTGAATATTTATTAAGGCAAACACGCCAAATGTTGTGCTCATTTGAATGACACGTTCCTCCGTAGATCCTGGTAGTACATCAGTTTGCACATATTGGTTGGTGTTAGGAAGTTTAACAGGGTTTTTACATACCTTTAGTAAATCACTTCAGTGTACATACTGTATAAATAAAGGTACCAAACTGTGCTTTTCCTTGTCACTGGGCTGGCAGAATCAAGGGAACCTTTACTATAATATAAGGTACATAACTGGACCTTAACAACCACTCTAAAAGCCAATTAAAGGTACACCATATGAATTTCTTCTAGATAAAAGATACATACTAAAGGTACAAATCACGCACCCTTGATGGTACCAACCCAGCAGCAAGGAAAAATACCTTGTTTTTCCTTAAAAAAAATACCAAAATTTCTTTCTGAGAGTGAATTAGGAATCAGGTTATTCTCAGCATGTCACGTGCTCAGCAAAACTTTGCGCAAGTTATCTTCTACAGTCACTGGAATTGTCAGAGTTGAATATTTGCCTATTCTGAGCACTCTCTCCTCAGTAGCTGAGATATATCAGGGCAGATAGACACTTTGAAAAGGTCCATAATTACATTTCACTCTCAGAGACTATTCAAGGCTCGTTCCTGTTCTCCATTTTGGGCACATTCACTGCGTAAGAAGTAATTGGTGTCAGAATTTTTCAAGAAATTTGGGACAAAGTTCATCTCTGTGATGATAATTCACTTTCACTGTGCAATTTTTATGGTTCTGACCTTTGTTATTACTCTGGAATACGTAATGGCTGATCTTTTGTGCAACATAACTGGTAGCATTTATTACCAGATTTCATGCACATATTTTCTGGCCCTTTAAAATTCTACACTATATATAGGTTTGACGTGCAGAACAGATGATATTACAGAGTGAATTAGTTTTTATCCATATGATCCATGTAATCCTTGACTGATGCACCCACTTACAACATCTAAACTTACATGTATAAATGGTTCACATTTACATAAGTGCAGCATTATGTAAGCTAATCACAGTGAGGTTGAGTTCACCGGCTGTGATTGGACTGTATATAACTACTGTTACAGCTGCATATCCACTAATCAGACAGGTCTGGTTCCTCTTGCTTCACTCTCTTGTGGCTGATTATTCAGAAGTACCCTGAAAAGCTGTCTGCAATCAGATTTTGACACACGAACAATGCAACATTGTGCAGAATGTCTATGCTGACACGCTGCATCTGTAAGTTTCCTAAAATTCTGACGCACTACTTTTATACTTGGCAAGAGCCTTGCAAAATAGCCATAAGATCTTGACATGTTGTATGTTTTGTAGGTTTTGGACTGAAATCTGCAACAGTAAATACTTCCTTTAGGCTGCCCAGGCCAGAGATAGATGTTGGAAGGATGTATATTTACGAGACCTGGCATGGCCAAGGGCTCAGGAGGAAGTCGATCCATGCCAGGATCCTGAGCTTTCAGTCCTGGCAGAATAAATCACTGCAGCAGGCTCAGGTGGTGAAGTGGTGACCCGGCCATGTATCATCACCCAATCACACACACCGCCACTGAGAAACTGGCAAAAGGAAGCAGAAGGAGATGAAACTGTGTGAAACTGTGGACGAAAGGTCTTGGCGTGCTTTATAACTGACCATGTGTGTGGCTTCTAGTGTGAAAATGGACAATGCATACCCTGTAAAAATTCTAGGAGGTCACTACATGAGTGCAGAACTAATGCCAGAAATTGTATTAGTGTGATTGTTTTTTTTTTTTTTAAGTAATTACAGGATTTTAACGTTTGTGTGGGATACTGTTGACTTGGTGCTGCTGCTCTTATGTAGTTGCATGGTAAATATTTAGAGTATAGATTTGATTTTTGGTATTGGTGCAGTCATCTAAATCCTGAGGACACTGTGCACTTGTGGCGCTGCAAAGTTAACAGCACCTGCATGACCTAAAATCCCTCACCATACACCCATTAATCTGATTACTCAGTGTCTGTATACTGTTTATCCCTTTTTTTCTCCCCTTCTTCTTCTTTTTTTCTACTGTAACCATAACCAGAGAAGAAAAAATCTGGTCTCTCATGTACAGTCAAATTATAGACAACTCGAAGAAAGACAGCATTATGAGCAATTGGCAACCAGAAAAACTCCCGAGTAAACATTGTCTCGTAAACAGCTCAAGCGAGAACTTACTAGAAATCAGTAATGTGAAGCTAATTGTGCTTCCAAGCAACCAAGAAAAATTATTAACTTTATGTATTTAAGATATTCTGATTGGTCAGAAAGTGATTGATTTTCTTTAACAGCACAGCTCTGACAGGTTTATATTAACATACTTGTTTTACTATGTCATCATTTCTATCATTTCATATCACTTCTATCATATCAAAGCTAACACAAGGACTTGTATGGCGGATCCTTAAAAAACATTTAGAAATGTTGATGTGGTGAAGATTTTTTTTTACATGTTTATTTGGCATTTTTCAAAGGAGTCTCCAGTGTCATCACATCACTGTAACAGGAAGAAGTAAAACTGTAACCTTAAGTTATACTTCACAGGAAAGTCTTCAGGAGTTATTAAGTGGTATTTTATTAGCTTTCTGGTTTCTCAGTAACATGACAAGCTCCGTTTTTTATTAACTTCAAGAGGGAGTTAAATAGAGAGAATAGTATGTCTTGTTTTGCGCAGGTCGCACAGCATTAAATGTAACGATAAATGGATAAAAATGGTGTGGTGTGTTTTGTGGTATAAAAAATTGCATCCGCATTGGTCCGCATCACATTGATTAGTTTAATAAAACATCATGCCCCCAAGGGTATTATTCCTTACATATTGTGTAAGTTAAGAAAATGAAATGTTGCAGTGTTTATCAGTGCCTCTCCACTGCTCAGTCACTAAAATAATTGCTACTTACAAGTCACTTCATTTAAAAAGGAACAACATGACCTCCTTATTTATCCTGATTTATTATTTATTATTTATTTATTATACTCATTTTATTGCACATTATTCTAGGAAATATTCAATATCCACATTCAGAAACCAATGGGAAATGTCTGGATGTACAAGACTGAGGATTGTAGGGGCATCTAAATGCAGTGATCAAATTATTCCCAAAATAAGTTTTTTGTCCTTGTTGTTGTTTTGTTTTGTTTTGAGTTTTTTTTTTGCAGGTACCAGATTATTTTGTACATTTTTGTACATTTTGTAACAACGCTTTCAAGTAGTTTACGTACTAGTATTTACAGCCTTCTGGTCACTAATTCTAACCATGAAGCTGCCAATATCCCATAATCATCATAAGGATATACGATTCAAATGTATGAAAAGCACATTGAGCAGAGGAATATGCAAAAGATACACAAGATAACAAAATTTGTTCATTATCTAATCTGTGTATTTGACTTCCTACCAACAAAGACTCAGGAATACCATCTTAAGAATAGCAGAAGATTAAAAGTATGGAAGCTGGAGACAGAAGATGGATTATGAGGTACAATTTTGGGTAGACAAGAAGTCAACATTCAAAACACATTAGTCTTGGGAACAGACCATTACAGTTTGCTTAAGCACAATGTGTTCACAGGGAATACCGATCACCCATGAACATCCAGTGAGGCAATGAAATGTGTTAAACTAACTGAATGCACTTGGACAAAGCACTGCATAGGAAATATCATCACTCAGCACTGTATTTTATATAAACTTTCACACCGTATCATAAACTTTGATTGCCAGGCAATAATCTCTTGTAGAAATGGCTATGTTACACATACAGGGTGGCCTTTATTTCTAGTAAATCAAACAATCATATAGTTGTAATGAACCAGGATTTACTGCTTTGCACAGTTTTAGGTTTCACTGTGAAACTGTACTGGGCATCATTGTTGAAATCTTAAAGTCTTTGATGAACAAATTTAGATAGCTGTACCTACCTTTGTCCTGAAGAGCTGATACAAAGCAGACAACATCCCACCATTAAAGGTCAAGAGTTACAGCCATAAAGATTGGGATTAATTGTCATCTGCACAGCTTCTGGCCTCAGGCCATGACTCTCACAAACAAGGACTCTTCCAATAACCCTCCTCTGAGACGTGTTATTAAATGATATTTTATTGTACACATAACTAAGACGTATAATATTAAACTCAACACCCTCAATACTACATACTTGTAAATTTATAGTTTGAGCTTTCCCACTCTCTCTCTCTCTATATATACTCATGCACATATGACTTAATACACATACCAATACTTAGTACATACTTAATACACAGTCTCAGACATACAGTGTCAGACATACAGTGTCAGACATACAGTGTCAGACATACATAGTCTCAGGTACAATTTGTGCAGTTTTATAAGGAATTTAGTTGGTAAATTTTACTGAGCATCTTGCAGAAGTAGCCACAGTTCTTCTGGAAACTCTGACTGTCGCAATTACCTCTTATTTTTGCAGCAAAACCAAGCAGCCTTCATTATGTTTTTTTTTTTGTCTGAAAAGTGGTCTTTTATGTAATATGCTACTTTCTTTACTGACACACAAAAAAAATGTGCTGGAAATCTAAAATATTTTTGTACTGATTTGATAATGTAGAAATCATAAAATAAAAATCTATTACAAAGTTTGTACCAAAATAGGGTGGCTAAGACTTTTGCACAGTACTGTGTGTGTTTGTGTGTGTGTGTGTGTACAGTCAGGTCCGGAAGTATTTGGACAATGACGGAGTTTTTGTGATTTTGCCTTTATACACCACCACAATAGATTTGAATACAAAACAGTCAAGATGTGATTGAAGTGTAGACTTTCAGCTTTATTTTAAGAGGCTCCACAAAAATATGGCATTTACCA
>CM075031.1:6059744-6118493 GCA_037576675.1 Pangasius sanitwongsei | reverse complement strand
TGGAGAAACGTTGTTTCGTTTCACTATGTACTTGTATATGGCTGAAATGACAATAAACTCCTCTTGACTCTTGACTCACTGTGCCAATTGAAGATAACAAATGACCTATGGGGACTTATGGTGATTTTCAAAAGGAATATTTGAGTAAGACCACTATCTAAAATGATACTTTGGCACTGATAAATATTATTTTACATTCTTGCAACATATTTTTGCAGTGCCTGGGCCTCTCACATTTCTGTCTGCTTGTCTTGTTTATTTCAGAAGAAGGATGTCCGCATGATGCGCTTCATCCAGGAAGTGAACACTACCACTCGCTCCTGTGCATTATGGGATTTAGAGGCTGATACAGAGTATATTGTCCATGTGCAGTCCATCAGCATGAGTGGAACAAGCCCTCCCAGTGACCCTGTCCTCTTCCGCACACCAAAAGAATCTGAAAAAATGGCCTCCAAAAGTCCTGGTAAGTCGAAGATGAACAGTCCCAGTGTTTTCCTATATAATGTCTTAACCCCTTCCTCTTTCACAACTTCTTTATTGGCAAAGACAAAGTGGTGGAAAAAGCACAGATCCTTCACTTGAGTTCAAAGAAGAAATATACATTACATAGACCAATAAATATATTGTTATTGTTATGCTGCGTGTCCAAAAACTACACATCTGCTTGAACTAAAGGATGAGTACTAAATTGTGTTTATGGCTTAAAAGTAAATATAAATGTTATATGTATAATGTGGGTTTTCTTCAGGGTGTCTGGTTTCCTCCCATCTCCCAAAAACATGCAGTAGAATTACAGTGCAAAATCCATATTATTGGTCTATGTAAGGCATAGCACCTGCATTTCTGGTACCCCGTGTGAGGAGCTATATTTCTTAAAGAAGCACGTTTATAGAAGCACGTGTTTGGCAGGCATACTGTATAAACTGTATAAAAAGTAAATTTAATATCCTGAATTCCAGCCATATATTTACACGCAAAAATTTGCTTAAGTATAAAATATAAACGTAAACGATTGATGCTTTTTCTTGCAGTCGACTTAAACTATAAATATACACAGCTAGTGATGTCCTTAAAAGCTGAAGTCTAAAGTCTTCAAAAATAAGCAAGTACAAATACTACATATATATATATACTATGTTCTATGTACTTAAGTCCATAGATGCCAAGGCACAGGATATTGACTAGATGCATTAAAAACTGAGGCTCGGGTCAGAATATGATGAAAAGCGGGCTAGAAAATGGTTTGCAGCCAGATCATTAACATTGATTCATGCATAAACACAGCAGGTTTGCCATTATACAGCTACTCTAAAAATACACTCTAATTCAAAGTGAAAATGTCAGACTTTATTGCAGGACACAATGCCTTCTCGACACAGCCCACAATATTTCCAGGTTTATGTTTTAAAATCCATTTAGTGACCGACATATTCATGTAAACTTGTGGCAACCATTTTATTATACATTGGCATTGATATTTCAGGTGGAGGTGAGGTACGATTCACACTGTGCTAGAGAATGATGCGAAACCATTATAGTAAGGTACAAATGCTCGAATGAAGATATGGTGCCAGCACCATTTTTACCACGAAATGTCTGAGAATGTGCAACGTTTCTTTAGACTTCCACATCCATTTCTGAGAATGATCCAACGTTCTTTTCTTAAAACGTTTTACTATGAGTCATACAAAATGATTTAGGCTTCAGGAGAACTTATCAAGTCCAAGTGAACAGGCAAAAAAAAAAAAAAAAGAACATTTTCTGTAGGCAGCATAATAGATGAACAAGTGACAGGTTGATTGCTCCTTTCAAAATTAATTACAACACTGACTGTGTACATAAGCAGCTGTGTTGTGTTGCTCATAATGAGTTAAGTCATTAGCATTTGCATATGTGATATAGTTGATGGAAACGATTTTAAAGTTGCAGAAAACTGTTGCTTTTCTTGACTGAAGCAGAAATGTACATAGTGTTATACAGAAATTATAGTAAACTGAGAAAATGTACAGCTAGTTTACACTCTTTTGATGCAATATGTCACTGGTGACAGGCAGGCGTTTCCTAAAAACACTGCTCCATAATCATCCATTAGCACTTGAGTTGCTCTCCAGTTAATCGAGCAAGCAGTCTTCCGCTTCACTTCATTTCAAATAGCTTGAGGGTGGCTAATGAGCGCGGACAGTTAATCTTTTTCACCATACGCCTCCTGTTTCAAGGTGAAGTGGCTTCATGTTGCTTTTTGTTTGGGGCTTATGACATGCGTCCGCATTGACAGGGAGATAAAAAATGCACAGCTTCAGAAGCATGAAGAAAACGCTAACTTTTCAGCTTTAGCTGTAAAGGATAAGCGTGTTCTTCGTTACGAGCCGATCCATCAGTCCAGCTGGCCTGTCCTCCAGGGCTCATCAGAGGCTAACACAAATAGGGAATTCACAAATGATCTTAATTACCACCAGGCGCTTTACATCTGCTGCCAAGAAGGATGGTCTCCTGATAGGAGACAGGACTTTAAAGACAGGAAGGGGAGAAGCAGGTCCTGCAAGAAACCTTCAATTTCCAGTGGCTGATCACAGCTCCTGATCAAAGTCCTCAGATATACGCAGTAGTCATCTCATTAGTCAACACAGTATAGCTACCACTTACTTCACATCTGGCTGATGATTAAAAAAACGTTCCCTTTTAAAACTGTACAAGCCAAAAGCTATTCTTAGGTAACATTTAGAACTTAGCCATATTATGTGTCATGCTTGCTAAAATACAGTACCAACTGTGTGTCCTTTATCTTTCTCTTCATAAGCATGTGTGTGCCTTTGTGTGTCTTGTCAGATGAGGTGACGATGAAGGAGGTTGGCCAGGCTGCCCAGCTGAGGGCCGGAGAGCTGATCATTATAGTAGTGGTCCTGATCATGTGGGCAGGTAACAGATTTACACCAAGAGTTTTAATCAACAACATACTTCTTCTTCTTATTATTATTATTATTATTATTTTATAGTAGTAGTAGTTCTCTACTCTTAGCAGTCTGAAACCCTAACCCAAACTATGAATACTAGGCTAGCCGATAGTGTAGACCTAAATCTACACAACTACAGAGATAATAATAATAATAATAATAATAATAATAATAATAATAATAATAATTTTTTTTTTTTTTTTTTACTTTCCTGGCACAATTTTTTTTCCCCCAAATATCTCGAGCAAGAGTGGACAAATGCCACTTTTTCTCTACAGTCTTCTCAAACTGAGAAGTAATGTATTGTATACGGATGTAATGAAGTCACAGTTGCATGGGTGCATTTAAAGAAAATAAACGTGTTACTAATGTGCCAGCTCTTCCCAAGTAGTAGTAGTAGAAGTAGTATGTACAGTTTTAATAGTAGTTGTAGTAGCATTAGTGGTAGTTATTATTATTATTATTATTATTATTATTATTATTGCTTCTTCTACTACTACTAGTAGTGTATTGTAGTTGCAGTGGTATTGTTGGATACACATTACACATCTTTTCCCACATTTTTCAACGTAATGCAGACAGCATTCCTTTCCAAACTATAGGGTCTCAAATATATCCAAACAAAACTAAGCATCTTTACACTCAGTCTGATAAATTAATGCATAAATGTTATCAAGTCATGTTCTGTGTGATGTTAGTCACTATATTGGCATGATTGTTTCAAGTCTAATCAGAGTTTATATCTTGCTTTAGATCGTGACTTTGCATCATAATTTCTATCCAACATCCCAGGGACATTTTGTTTTTTCAATCCAAATGTGATTTAAAAAGACCAACTGGGAGGAAAACCAGCCAACGTGGTACTGCTCCTGATGTGTATTCTGAGATTGATTAGATAGTCTTCTTTAGGGCTGTGCAGTATATTATTTGTAAATCATTATTGCAGTATTTCCATTTGTAAAGCTGAGCTCTCATAAGGATGCAATTAATAAATAACCCAAATGTGTCCCGGCTGAATGATGTAGAGAGAAAGAGCAATGGATAGAAAGAGACAGAGAGAGAGAGAGGACTTTCCGAGTTTCTTTGGTCTAATTGGACCACAGCGGGTTTCCACTCTCTGTGTAGACCATATCAGGCAGGAAAAAAGAACCGGATTAGTGTTTCCCAGGCACTGAAAGGGAATAAGCCCCTGTTGTGCAGTGTGTTAGTGTTTTCCCTGCTCTACCACCTGACTCAACTCTGGCTAATTAACAAGCCCTTCGTTAGGTTGAAATCAGAAAACATGAAATGATTTGTGATGTGCAGAATGAATACTCAAAACTGACATTTGTGGTACAACTAAGAAAAACAAAAGCCATCTTCACACCTCTAGAGCTCATTTATAATTGGTTTGTAATGTTTGCCCAAATGTACAGAGATCCATCTTCAGCTTTTCTATTATCTCCTTTCTCCTTCTGACATCCCCCATCCATCACTATCCCTGACTCCCTCTCTCCACTTCAGGCTTTTTCAAGCCCAGCTTTCCAATAAAACCCTCTAGCCATTTCCTCTTGAGGAAACTCCCAATCGCCATCGTAATCAGCTCGATTGCAGTTTGCTAGATGAGTGTTAGATGAAGGATGAAGGATGAAGACTTCAGGAGCAGAACTTACCCAGAAGCCATTGTAGTCTTAAGCCATTTTCTTTTCAAAACTCCTCTTCATATTCTCTCTTATTGTAATCATAATCAACAAATCTAATATTTAAAAAATAAAATCTATGCCCAGCGTTTTTTTTTTCTACTGTATATTGAACTTGGGTTTTATGATGCCATCTGTACATCATAGCTGGTTTAGTTGGTTAAGCTTGGTTAATGTTGGCTAGTTAGCAGACAAGCTAGTTAGCACAATATGACCCTGTACGCACGTTCAAAGGAAAGTGCTGCATGTAAACTACCCAAAATGATGTTAGCATGTCACATTGAATTAAAGACAGCCTATAAGAAATGCTCTGCTACTTTCACTACTATCACATTCTTTGTTTGCGCCTGAAAAAACTTTGACATGACGTTTACATTAACAGCATTTTAGCAGATGTTCTTATCCAGAGCGACTTATAGAAGTGCTTTGCAGTCTCCATTAGAAACATATCTTCATGCTAGTTCAGTAGGTCAGGATCTGTGGATACCATCAAGCTAAACATGAATTAATAGAAACATGAGATAGGCACTCACAAACACAAACCTACTTAGAGCACCTGATAGCAACCATGAACAAATATTTGGAACAGCCTAATTTAAGCACGTCATGAGGAAACTAAAATAAAATCGACTTTGAAAGTACATAGAAAAATACATTGAATTTTTTGGTTCAGAACAGTGACCAAGGAGCAGGATGTGCCTCAAGGTGTTATCAAACGAGGCTATGAAAACCAGCCAAGCTGTAAAACAGCCAAGCTTTGGGGTGTGTGGAATTTTTTCCCAAAGGAAGGATCTCAAAATTAGAAAAGATTAAGTACCCCTGCTATTAGGCAGTGGTAGTACAGTGGTTAAGATGTTGGTTTACTGATCGGAAGGTCATGAGTTTGATCCCCAGCACCACCAAGCTACCACTGTTGGGCCCTTGAGCAAGGCCCTTAACCCTCAATTGCTCAGTTGTATAAATGAGATAAATGTAAGTCGCTCTGGATAAGGGCGTCTGCCAAATGCCGTAAATGTAAATTAGGCAACAACAGACATGCTCAGTTTTGGTCTTATTTGCCATGTTTGGTGAGTCATGAACTGAAGTCACTGAGGCCACGACTGGATTTGGGGCTGCTTTAAATTCGAACTTTCTCTTTACAGGTGTGATAGCTCTCTTCTGCCGTCAGTATGACATCATAAAGGACAACGAGCCCAACAACAACAAGGACAAAGCCAAGAACTCGTCGGAGTGCAGTACCCCCGAGCACCCTACAGGGGGCCTACTGCGCAGCAAGGTCTAACCGACCACAGGCAATAACAGGCTTCAGCCTCAGGACATGTATGTCTATTTATATTCATATGATATATTCCATACATTTATGTAGCCCAAAGCTTACTTTTCACCAAATGTTTAAAGCCCCTGTCAACTTATTTTTATAATTAGCTTTTTTTTTAATATTAGATGTAGTGAATTTACCGGTGCAAAAGAAAGAATGAGGGTTTTTTTTTTTCCCAGCTGAGAGATTTCTGAGTTTCTTTTTTTTCTGATGCTTTTATCTGGCCAATCTGAGTTAACTAGGACTATAACAATCACAATCCATCTGTATACCATCTGCTTACTGTGTAACTGAAACTGCAGCATTTTATATACAGAATCTTAATGTAACAGGATATGTGTGAATACAGCGATGTGAATACGGATGCAGTTGCAACGCGTGCTTTATTAGAAGTGCTTTATTACAGTGGCAGACCGTTCCAAGAACGTGAGACTGAGACAGAATCTAAGGACAGGCAAAAAGGTAATTTGATCAGCAAAAAGTGTAACAAAGAATATCAAAAAATCACAAAACTAGGAACAATAGCAAGGACAATATACCGGTAAAGCAACAACAATTAACAAAGGCTTGTGACTGAACGATACTTTGCATCGTGTGTATGTTTGGAGTGAGTATACAGAAGGTGGTGTGGTGATTACGTCCGGGTGTCTTTAATCAGAAGTCTGGTGTCTGCGAGCGTGACAATGACTGTAGGTGCGTCTCAATCAGCTCCCTATCTCCCTAGGTCGTGAATCAGTATATCATGTACACAGTATATCAAGGACCCTGGCTCACTACACATTAGGATACTGACGACTCAACATGACTACGTATTCTCGTTGTAAAACATCACCACTGGCAACAGGCAGGACCAGTCTGTCTGACATTATATGTCATATAAATTTGTTATCTTAATCACATGCGTTTCTGTCATGGTACTTTAAGCAGGATCATAGGCTAGCTAGTGGATTAATTAAAACACTTTTAAGTCGTTATTAAACACTTTTTTAATTATAAATTAAAGTAAATTATTAAACACTTAAAAGTCATTAAACTCAAACAAACCGTATATAGAACGTCAAATAAAGTTAAAAAATGCTAACGTAAGTAATCATTTGAGAGCTACAACAACAACAAGCTACTTTTGTAGACGAAGTTGCCCGGGAGTTCGTCCGCCATGTTTTTTGAGCTGAGAGGCTTTGAGAAGTGGAAGTTCTAGTACACTGGAAGGATTTTGCGATTGAAACAACCCTTAAAATGGCTGACTCCCTGATCAGAGCCCTGACTACTGAACTAGGGAGCTGATTGAGACAAACCCTGTGTGTGGAGTGTGTGGCAGCCATGTTTGTAGGCAGTGGTGCATTGTGGGAATTGGAGTCTGTTGTCAATTCCAGGTTTAACCTGACAAGTAAGCAGTTCTACCTCCCTGTATTTTTTATTTTTTTTTAAAGAATTACTAGAGTGGCTACACAACAATTCAGGTAGGCAAGCTTTTTTGTCTAATAAACCTGGTATTGTTTTAGTCATATTATTTAGACATGGGCGTGGTAACATTTCACGACATTACAAATTAAAACATAATTGCAACCTTAATCTGATTTTGAACCAGACTCAAAAGGTGACACCGGGGTGAGCCAGACTTCCAGGTGACACCGGATAGTGGGATTGTATATTATTACAGTATACAGGTGTGGAGGAGTAAAGACAGACAAACAGTACTAAGAGTGGTGAAAGGATGTTCAGTACAAGTATATTGTGAATGAGTCATGGGATGAGCATAGGACAGGATTATAGCAGCAGTTCTTAGGTACAAATCTACAGTATCCAGATGAGATTATCTACTGAAGGTGAGGCTTGGGGATAAACTGTTAATGACAGAACACATCAGTGACTGTAATACAGTTAGGATTTTAGTTCTCTGATGGCTCAGGGAAAGAAAGAGTTCTTGAAGTAAGTTGTTTTGTTGATTGGGAGTGTGTATTTATTACTTTGCACAGAGGAATGTGGTTAGAATGTGAGGTATGCTGAGTGTTCAAGTGAAGTTACTTGTGGCCAAGTATGGTGACCCATACTCGGAATTTGTGCTCTGCATTTAAACCATCCAAGTGCACACACACACCGTGAACACACACCCGGAGCAGTGGGCAGCCTTTTTTTTGCTGCGGAGCCCGGGGAGCAGTTGGGCCTTACTCAAGGGTCTCACCTCAGTCGTGGTATTGAGGGTAGAGTAGAGCGCTGGTCATTCACTACCCCCACCTACAATCCCTGCCAGACCTGGGACTCAAACACACAACCTTCGGGTTACAAGTCCGACTCTCTAACCATTTTTGTAGCTCTTTTCCTGATATACTTGCTGAACAGTGAGTGAACATAGAACAGGTCACAGTTATTTTATATTTATTATCAGATCTTTAGTATCACTTTTTTTTTTCATCTGAAACCATGTTGCCAGGGGCTTTAACCTGTTCAGACGAGTTCTGATTCAAATTCTGTTTACAATGCTCTGACGTACGTTGGTTATCTTTTGGCTCCTTACTGTTGATGTGTCCTCCCACAGAGCTGAGACATACCAGAAAGCCATCAAATGACATTATTGTGAAATAAGAGTGCCCATCTTCATTTGAAAGGACTCTTTAATATCGCATCCTATCAACAAATACGGACCCCTTGGTGCTTGTCTATGAAGTACACAAAGACAATGATACACTCAAGCACATTTGACGAGTACACTTGAGCACATCTGAAGACTGAAGTGAAGACCTGAGAATTGAAAACTGCATGACTGGGCGTTCCCTTGGGTCTGGCTCCAAACAGAGACGTTCCCTAAGCTCTGCGAAGAGAGAGCTAGAAATCCCAGGACACTCTGCCTCCAGCGCCACCTCGCACAGATAAGCAAAATGTGTCATCGCCTTTGAGGGAAGACGATAATAAACCAGAATCGTGCTATGAATGAAGGGGAACAATTTTTTCCCCCCAAGCTTTCTCTTCTTATCAGTGCTCAAACAGGATCATATGAGGAAGGGGATAAACTGAAGCTATTTCACATATCTCTCCGTCTTTCTCTCTGCATATTCTCTCTTATTTTTTTATCTCTTTCTATGCCATTTGGTTCATCTTTTCGTCATACTTCTCCTTTTCTTTCCATTCATTTTTCCTTGCTTGAGGTTTTCTTTTTCACCCTGAAAAGGAGTCACCGCTGTAAATGTGATAATGTGTATTGGTGCAGTGCGATCTCTCTCTCCATAAGCACTCTCTCGCTCTCAGGGCATCCGAGTTAAAATCCAGAGGATGAATAATACAGTGGCTCACGCTGAACCTCATCCATCACACCATCCACACCAATCCCATCGCAATATATAGATGATATATTCCTATATTATATTAATACAGTGATGGAGAAAATATTTAATCACTCGTGCGTCTTGAGTAACTCAAAAGCTTGCTGTCAATGATGAGTATATAAATGTAGAGTGTAAGTTATTTTGCTCCTCATTACCTGGTAACGGTCATGTTTTATGAGCACTGCTATAATTATGCTTCTGCTGTACCTATGGCTCCATTAGAGATTCCGGTGCCTTTCCTCCAAAGCGTTTCCTTGCCAGTGTCCCATCTCCTTCGAGACCTTCAACGCCCTCTTGTCTCATTCTTGTGTAATCAATTTTCCGTTTGACAGTTTAAGTGAAGTATGCGAGATGAGGGAGAGGCTTGACAGCGCGTTATTGGAGTGTCAGGACAGATGGACTTGTCACTTAGAGCACAGTCACTGACGCGGACGTCGTTCCTGCTGGGACAAACTCAACAAGTCATCAGTTTGCAGGAAGCAATAAGAACATGCTTAATGCAGGCCAGAGGTCTAGAAAGAATTGATTTGTACCATGACAGGACATGCAGATATCCTGGGGAACATGTCTAAAAGAGCAGATGGAGTACAGTTTTGCTATACAACCATAATAATGCATCTGTAGTATGACACTACATTTAAAGGCGATTTATTTACCATTTAGACCCATGAGTTAGTTTGTATGCTCTAGAATAAGGACCAAACTATTACTTAAATAAGATGCTTTTTTCGTAATATGTGTTATTTATAAATGAGTCTATAATTATTAGGGATGCCAGCCAGTCGATACCATTTTTCAGACCAAGTTTGAGTACGTGTTTTTTTTTTTGGTACTCGTCAATACCGATAACAAAATGCATAACCTACTTATTATTTATCAATCAGGGACGTCAGAGAACATTTTATTTAGCTCTGTTTATGTTTCCTGTTTATATAGTGGCCATGAAAAGCACACAGATGCTTGTTCATACACTTTCACCACTAGGCTTGTTCTTTATAATGTTAGCGAGTTGATTTTAAATGAAAAGTGCATTAGCAAGCTACATTAGTTACTTTGGATTGTGTTGGATTGCAGTGCAGAGCAGGTTTTGTTCCACTTTGGAAAAGTGCTTCTGTACAGCTGGAATTAAAGTACGTTTCACTCTTCATTGGTTTGGAATCCTTCGTTGTCAAAAGCCGATAATGGCTGATCGTCAAGAACAACATACTGGGTAAGTGCTGCTATTTTCTCTCACCTAGCACTGTCTGGAGACATCATTCTCTCCTAGCCAGCGTTTGCTGATAGCACTGAACACCTCGAGCTGGCTTTGATATTCAAGTAACCTGTTTTGTTTTTTTTTTCAGGTTACTTGTATTGTAGGAATATGCTGTAGTTCCTCCTCTTAATATTTTCACAAAGCACAGTTTGCAGTCTGCTTTGATTGCTATCATTAATCGTGATATACGTCCAGATCACTGTCATTTCGTGTTGCCTGTTCATTTGTGCACACTGTACACAAGGCTCACGTCACACAGTATCATAATATCACGTAGTATCGGATGTTGGTATTAGAGCAATTTACAAGTATGAATAAATGAGCATATATCAGTATCGGGTAGCATCCCTAATCGTTATAATTACTATAATTTGGCAATTTGGCTGCATGATGTGCATATTAGCAATAATAATATTGCTACATACTGCGAATTGTAATAGTACCTGTGATATTTTAACACCCAGAGTTGAACCCTGGTTAAAGACTTTACTTTGACTTTGTATTAATCAGGATAACAGCACATGATAAGCTACTTGGTGACATGTTCAAGGGCTCATTTATGTATTTATTACATATTTCAGCTGTCAGAGATATCAGTATCGCAATTTCCAATATTGAGATAGCGTTTAAGAAACCGTATATCATGCAGCCCTTCTCAGCAGCGATTTGTATTCAGCTCTGTCACTGATTGATGGCAGTGTTAATCAAGTGGGTTGAAGGGTACTTGAAGGAGTCTCACTGCATTTAAACACTCTCCCAGTCCAGACATACGGCCATTACATTGTCATGGCGGCAGCCTAACGGACCGTCCTCACGCTCTGTGAGTCATCTGTTCCTTCATTTTTCATGCCATCCCTCCCACTGCCACAGAGGAAACTCGATACTTCTCCTCTAATGACTGCTAATTAACCTTGGCTGCGGGGAGAAAGCAGGAGGGCCGCCGGCTGAAAAATGGCCGACATCAATATCGTGTCTGGGCAGCTTACATAAGGCAGAGAGGATTATGCTTTCACCTCCACAGATCATCACTTTCCTACTGCTAGTTTCTGCTCCAGCAGATACAATGGGAGACACTGAATGAGAATGAGGCCACAGTGTTCCTATGCAATGTTCTGCTGTATTGACCAGAGACGATGTCCCACTCATGACCCACAAAATAATCAGAGAGGCAAACTCCCCTCTCACTCCCAAACCGGATCACAATCAGTAATGGTTTTGTTATAGACATTTACACTTCTAGCCTTCAAAACTGTCTGGCTCTTTGAATTTAAAAATCACTTCCATAATAAGAGTCTGCAAGTAAGAGTGTGAAATGTCTGACTCTTAGTAATTCTTTTGTAAAGTCTTAAGTAGGACGGTTTCAAATTTTCTGAGGACATACTTGAACACTGCTCATGCCCTGTTTTACTCTAAACATTAAAAAAAAAAACCTTCTATGAATGTCATATCTATAATTAATTATGAACACATTCATATCATGTTATGCATTCATAAGGCATTATACACATTGGCATAATTATCTATATATGCATTAGGAATTGTTAACATGCTGCATTATAAGCAATATTCATAACATATTACAACACTGTTAAGAAATCCAACCTCATCTTGCCTAGTGTATTGTGAGACCTGCCTTGATTTTTTCCCCCTTTAATCAATGAAATTATCAAGAAATCATACTACAAAACTCTACAACTGCTGAAAGAATACTGTATGTGCAGTGTAGTATTGGGCTTGATGCCATTGATTTAATTGATGGTTTTGTGTAAAATAGAACTCATTTAACTTAGAGCTCGGAAATACAACTTTTGAGGTATTATAATTAGGTTATAATATCATATGCCAGTCAATAATCTATACTCACAAATTAAATGTATATACATTCAGTGTGACCATAATGCTCTAAGCAAACTGGAGCTGAGTTTTCTTGGTATTGGTGGTATAATGTGTTATAAACACTGCTTATAATGCATTCAATAACTATATGTTATATAACTATAACAATGCTTATAATGTAATTAACATCATAATATGTCATGAATGTACTCATAATGTTATAATAATAATAACAACAACAACAACAACAATAATAATAATAATAATACACATGGCCTTTTTCATAGAAAAAGTTACCAGACTAACCTTATTGAAAGATTTCTATACAGTACCAGTCAAATGTTTGAACACACCTACTCACAGCTCTGGATCGATTCTGAGCTTGGGTTACTGCCTTTGTGTAGTTCCACATGTTCTCTCTGTGTTTGTTTCCTCTGGGTTCTCCGGTTTCCTTCCAGCTCCCAAAAGCATGCAGAAAAAGACAATCCAGTATGACCCTGACCAGGATAAAGCAATTACTTAAGACGAATAAATGAATGATGATGATTGTTCCAAAAAAATATTATCTCTAATGCTGAAAAAACTGTGATGTTTCAATGAAATGAAATTGTGCAGTGACAAAAAAAAATTCTCTGTAATAAATTCTTTGTAAATATTTTCACACTCTTAGCATTCTCAGCATTTATAATGGAGGCTTTTCCAACAGTGTTGAAGACATTCTCACACATGCTGAGCACTTGTTGCCTCCTTTTCCTCCCACGACTGTGTAACTTTATATTTAAAACTGGCTTAGAAACATATTTCAAGCATTTTCCTCAAACTCTTGGCTTATGGCTCAGTTAATCATATTAGTGCTTATTACTCAGTAACTATTCTTAACTATTCTTTAAATAATTTTAATAAAAATGTGTAGTTATGAGAATGAGGCATACAAGTCTGATGGATTCTGGGAGTTTAATGGGTCTTCAGATCAAGACGATGGTGAAATACATTTCAATCAGGTGTGTTTAATCTTTTGATTGGTACTGCATATTTCACTTCTACTTTACATATATTTATTCCATTATATGTATTAAGAAAACTGTCCCACTAGCAAATGAATCGGACTGTGTGATATAGCACCAGAGGCTACAGTATATCATTTCCAATTCAGTTGAAATGACCTATATACAGTGACTATATTTTACAAGGTGTAATAAAAATAGAATAAGCATGTGTTTTTCGTTTAGGCTGATTAATGAAACGTTACAATTTGATTATCAGAAAAGAGAGGAAACATTTTTGGCTGTTTTAATCTCGAATATAGTCAAATTTATCTAGTGTTTCCTTTTATGGGATTAAAATAAACCAAATATAAGATTATATATACATATATACACACACATACTAAATTCAAGCTTTAAATATTCATGTTCTTTTTTTTTTTGGTAGATAATTTATCTTTCTAGAAATAAATTCTTAAAATTTGCAAAATTAGCTGTCAAAAGAACAAGACTATTTCAAGCTTGAAATTAATAAAAATGTCTATAATGTATAAGTAGTCGTTATTAAACATTTAAACCACAGTGCTGCTGAATTCTCAATTCTGATTGGTCAGAAGGTATTGATTAATTTCTGATTCCGCCTGCAGGCTTATACAGTATTAATGCTCTCATGATCTCTAATCCATTTTCATTTCTATAGTAACAACTTACACAGAGACTTGTTTTTTGGATGTGCCAGAGAAACTGATTTTTTTTTAAAAAAAGGAAACATTTATTTAGCATTTTTGGAAGGAGTCTCCAGTGTCACGAGAGTCTTCAGGACTGAGGACTATTTGCTTTTTGCGTTTTCTCAGTAACAAGACAAGCTGTCGGTTTTTTGTTTTATTTTTTTTTTTTTTAAAGGAATTACTGTTTATAGTTGCTTCTATGATGTATGTAATAACAGGAACTAACTTGTTTTGTATTCCACAACAGTAAATGTTACTAGAAATGGACAAACCTACCATCCTTTAATAAGCTCTTTGCTGTGTTATAAGAGAAATAAAACACTTCCGCATATGCTGTTATTGGAAAATAATCATCGCCGTTAAGGTAACGGATCACACATCCTCATCACTGATTGTTTTTCTATGACAGCATGCCACGTTGTGTTTTATTCCTTACTCATCCACCTAAACTGTAATTACAGCAGTGCCTATGAACTGTCTAGCAGCACAGCCAAATGTAAAGATGCCGTAGGCCTGTAACAATTTACTACACCCATATATGTGAGAAAGGTTTTATGTTTAGTGTAAAATACATATTGAGCTTAACTTTGATCAAATTTATCATTGTTATACTAGTGTTCATCGTGCATGTGTTTTTTTTTATTACTAGTAACAAGAAGGTTATGAGATCACATCCCCTGACTCCCAGTGAGACACTGATGGACACTTGAGCAAGGTCATTAACCCTCATCTGCTCATCCCTGTGCTTGGATTGTACACTGTTTGTAAGTAACTAAAAGATCTGACTGAAAGGAAAACTATGGTAAAGTTGTTGGTAAAATGGTCTAATAGGTGTTATCTTATGTACGCTGGATGTAGACTATAATAAATTTGTTGCAACACTGAAATCCCTGATCATGCCTTTAAGGTGTTAATGATTTAAAGCTACAGTTCTTGTACATATATTCGTGTTGTGGCTACTTCTATAGCATTCCCAACTGTGAGATCAAAGCCCAAGCCTTAAAGCACTTAAAAGAGAGAGATGCTGATAACGTAAAGGTGGAATTTACATTATATAGTGCTGTGATTAAACAGAACTGAGATGGTCACTGATATCATTGTCCCACATATTTACTCTGACGCATGGGCTTCAAAAGAGGATGAACGTTCAGTGTAAACCACAGAGTCTGTGTTACTTGATGTTCATAAAACAATGCTTCATGAGGGCTAGCATGTTTCTGCTGTTCTATACAAAATTATACAATTTATATGGATTAAAAATTACATGTCTACTTATGTACTGCCACAAAAATAATAAAGTATTAAATATTTTCAAATGGGCTAGGTTTCATTTTTTTTTATATGCTATACAAATGTGCACTATTAATATATAGGGTAGTAAATAATGTTAATAATTTAGAAATGCATCCATATACAACCACTGCTATGATACAAAATGAGTATTGATTGAGTAAAAGTAAGTATTTTAGAAACTGCTGATCTCCTGGGATAACAGTCACCGGAATGGACAAAAAAAACAAAAAAAAAAACAGTGAGTATCAGTTCTTCAGGTGGAAACACGTTCTTGATGAGAGGGGTCAGAGGAGCAAGGCCAGACTGGTTTGAGCTGACAGGATGTTTAGGGTAACTCAAATAACCACTCTTTACAACCGTGGGGAGCTGAAAAGCATCTCAGAAAGCATAACACGTCGAACCTTGAGGCAGATTGGCTACAACAGCAGGAGACCACATCAGGTTCCGCTCATGTGGGCCAAGAGCAAGAATCTGAGGCTACAGCAGGCACAGGATCAGCTGAACAGCTAAAGATTGAAAAAATGACCAATGCTTTTCCAATCTCTGACTGTCCAGTTTCGATAAACCTGACACAAAAACATGTTTAAGCCATGGTATCAGCACAAGCATATTATGTGGCTGAAAAACCCCGTTTAGAAAACAGTAGCCTTTGCCAGGGTGCTTGTCTGTGTTTATATGGGCCTCCTGTCGACTTTTTATAGACACGTCCCTTCACTCCGCCCCCATCTCAGTCTGTTTGGAAAGGAAAACATGGAGGACTCCGGTAAGCACCTGGCACAGCCGATACTTTTACCGTGCGAAAAAAAAACATATTCAAAAACATGTTCCAAAAGTAAGTAAGAAAGATGGAACAAATTATTAGTGGTTATGGGGATCAAGTTGGACCCAGAATTAGTGACATTGGCTGTATATACAAACACAATGTGTATAAATTGCTGGCTTCATACAGTGAATCATGTAGATACATTTTTATCACTCATATAGCCCCGTAAGGCTTTGTATAGATCGTCTTCACAGAAATGTATGCAATGCTAGCTAACTGCATCAAACTCGAATGATGCTAGTTATGCCAACAATGCTAACCAGCTAACACTGGTAGTCATGAAAAACAGGACAATGAAAAAGGGCACTCAACCATTTTCACAGCAGCAGGATAATATGAGCAAAATGTCACGTTTATAGTGTTATATAGTGCCTATCGAGGAGTTGAATAGTCTAGTGGACTAAACCACAGGTCAGGATAAAATCCTAACAACTATCTAACTGAACTCTGCTCGCCAACACAGATTTTGGGGACATGGCTCCGTGTACATGGGCAGGAATGGGAGTAAAAAAAAAAAAAATCATTTCAATGTTGTTGTAATTCACCTACTTAACCACTTTAATCTTGACGAATGCACCTTTAAACTGTGAATTGCTAAAAAGTTCATAGCTTGATACTTCAGCCTATGATAACACACTTATGAAGATTAATGATCAATACACAAAGGTTTAGGAATCTCTTCACATGCTGCTATAGTGGAACATGAGGCTTTGCAGTGCTGCACTGTCACATTCATTCATTTCTCAAATGCCACCAATAAGAGCTCAGCAAACATATTAGATGTTACACCACATAGTCATTGCATGCGCATGTGCTTACATCATCATCCTTGAAGCATCAATAAAATCTGCCCTTCAGCTGTAGCAGCTTCAGGATCAAAGCCATCTATCTGACTGGGACACACACAAAAGGCACGCAATTCTATTAGATTTGTAGCCCCTGACTATCATGAGTTTCACTGTCACAATGAAAAATAGGACTCTCTGTGAAGCAAACAAGTGTGGAGAGTGCCCTTTAAGCAGGACATTTAAAATGATGGGTCACACACAGCAATGAGCAGAAATATATTGAGATATACACTCAGTGGCCACTTAGGAACACCTGCACGTTCATGCAAATATATCATCAGCCAATCATGTGGCAGTAGTGCAGTGTATTAAATCATGCAGATACAGGTCAAGAGCTTCAGTTAATGTTCACATCAAACAGAGGAATGATCAGGAAAAAAAAAAAAAGGATCTGAGTGACTTTAACCATGGCATGGTTGTTGGTGCCAGATGGGCTGGTTTGAGTATTTCAAAAACTGCTGATCTCCTGGGATTCTCACACACAACAGTCTCTAGAGTTTGCACAGAATGGTGCAAAAAACATCCAGCGAGCAGCAGTTCTGTGGGTGGAGAACGGCCAGGCTGGCTTACAGGTTATAGCTTACAAGACGGCTACAGTAACTCGAAATAACCTCTCTTTACAACCGTGATAAGCAGAAAAGTATCTCAGAATGCATAACATGCCAAACCCTAAGGAGGATGGGCCACATCAGCAGAAGACCACATGAGGTTTCACTCCTGTCAGCCAAGAACAGGAATCTGAACCTTCTGTGGGCACAGGCTCATCGAAACTGGACAGTTGAAGATTGCAAAGACCAGGCATCTCATTTATCAAAGCGGCCATAGAACAAGTTCTTAATAAGATAGAAAATATAGTAAAAGTAGAATAAATGTTGGTAGCTCTTTTCCAAGATGGATTTATTAGTGGTTAAGGGGATCAAGTTGGACCCAGAATTAGTGACATTGCTCCTGGACATATATGCAAATACAATCTGTATAAATTGCTGACTTCACACAATCAAGTAGATACATTTTTATCACTCAGATAGCCCTGTGAGGCAATGCTTTGTGTAAACCACCTTCACAGAAATGTATGCAATGCTAGCTAACTGCATCTAATTATGCTAGTTAACAATCCTAACCAGCTAACACTAGTAGTGATGGTCAGCTGAAAAACTCATGAGAGCTCATTACATAGATAAACAGGACAATGAAACAAGACACAATCATTTTCACAGCAGCAAATTATTATGAGGAAAATTTCATGTTTATAGTGTTATATATTGGCTATCAAGGAGTTGAATGGTCTAGTGGACCAAACCACAGGTCAGGCTAAAATGCTAACAACTATCTAACTGAACTCTACTGGCCTACACAGACACAGCCACCCTCATTTGCATAATGTAGGCAGCCCCAAATTTATACTACCATTTATAGTAAACAAATTTCCTTTAAAAAGCCCAGTAACTCATGGCACTGCTTGTTGCGGATGACTTGGAGCATGTCAAAAGGTCTAAGGAGATGAACTTCACCAGCAATGAAGTAGAGATACTGTTGCACAAAGTAGTGTAAAACAAAAAGGGTTATTCGGTCGCCTACTTTTACAAATGGTTTGTCATTATTGTAGTCTTTTCCGCTGCTGAATTTTTAAAATGTAATGTTCTGCAGTGTGAGTGATATGACTGCATGCAAGATGTACCATTATTCGGCTCATAGCTGGTTGGAAGATAGTAGTTTCTATAGAAATGATAACATATTAGCAGCTGTGATTTGAATTACAGCCAGCACTACTGTCAGAGTTGATGTTATAGAAATCCTTCTGAGCAACCAGATTCAAGAATTCCAGACTCAAAAATGTCATGATTTTTGCAACAAAATGGATACAAACAAATCAGCTGACAAATCTCCATTTCCTCTCTAAGAGACAGAACAGTTTTCAAGCTGTTATGTTGTTCATGAACTGTTTACTAAAAGAAGGTCCATGTCTCTGGCTGTAAAGATAATAATAATAATAATAATAATAATAATAATAATAATAATAAAGTACAGTGACTTTGCTACTGTACTTTAGTCTGTTTTTTAAGTGTATGTACCTGAGGTTTTTTTTTTGTTTTTGTTTTTTTTTTACTTCTGGCTTTTACTATATTTCAAAAGCAAATTCTCTACATCACTATATTTCTCTATAATCATATATTTGTAAGGTTATAATATGACATTTTGGCATCAGACAGCTTCAGAAAGGTGATTTAAATTCCTAACAGATATAAACTGAAATAGATGTGAACAACTAGCTTTTAGCATTTAGCTAGATCAGATTCAGCAACATCAGAGTTACTATCATACTAACTAACATCTGAGAAATAGGAATGAAGCTGATATCACTCGGCCTTAACTAAAATGTTTCTGTGCTCCTTGGCTGCTTGGTGAAAGAGGCACTAATTTACTGTTAGTAACTAAAATCAACGTGTGATATGAGGTGTACGTCTTTTTCGTTTGTGAGTCTTTCGAATTTACCTTCAGACTTTAAGTATATTTAAGTTTACACTTTTCTGCTTTAACTTGAGTGAAGAATTTGACTTTAACCAGAGATACTTTCACCACTGCTCATGCATGTACATATGCCTTAATTCTGACTAAAAGCATGTTATAAAAGCACACCATGGTAAGTCTACACGCACAGTTTTCTCGCCGGCTGTGATTATTTTCTCCGCTTTATACACACAATGCCTGAAACTTGTCTGTTCTGCCAATACTTTGTATGAGGCACAGTGATAAAGCAATAACATTTTTTGCATTAATGAGAGGAAATGAGAAAGTACAACTACATTAAGTGTGAGGTGACATTTTTTTTTTTTTTTTTTACAAACAATGAGTGAATGAAAGTTTCTACTGACAGCTATGATAAGAATCCTGGAGGCATAGCAATTCAGTGAGTGTGTGTTTGTGCATGGCAGGGAGACGATAAACGTGCCAAGCTTCTCTGCCTCCCACACGTTTTCAGATGTTTGACTGTGCGAGTCCTCTAGAGGACCGTGCGTCACTCGGTTCAACCCACACACACACACCTGCACTCAGACACACACACACATACACAGTTTGTGGAATGGTGAGCTTTGAGCTTCACCTCGACAGCTTAGATCGCCTGCATTATTTAATGCGTCTGCTGCTACTCAGGAGGACGTGCAGAGATCTCTTCATTTCCAGAAAGACCACATGGAGAGGCAGATACACAATACACATGTAAAACAAATAGAGTAACACACAGGTCCATGGGTCATATAGTCTTACCTTTGGATACCATGGTAATACACACACACACACACACACACATCCACATGCATGAACATACGCATGTAAACATAGCAGGGGTAAAAGGCACAACAGAGTTCTGTGTGAGTGCCTGTGTGAGAAAGATGACATGAAAATCTCAAAAGTGCTGAGCTGCTGCCCTCTCCTGGTCTAAAAACAGCATCCCAGATCATCACCGTGTGCATAATTCCTCTATTTATTCAGTTTTATATATAAATATTACTCTGAAGGTGCCATTAAATTCACTGATATGTTAGAATATAAGATCTGCAGTGTATACCAGATAGAAAGAGCATTTCTGAACTGAGATAAAGAGATGCTCCAGTGTTTTTTAACCAAATGTCCACACATTCCCCTGTACTAAGGAAAAAAAAAGAGGAAAACCCAATGACTTGAAAATCACTAATAATGGAAGTCTAAGGGCAGTTTAAAATACGCAATTATAAAACACAAATTTAAAACTTCAACACTTGTAGTCCAACAATAGGTCTTAGGATGAGACAGACATAAGAGAAAGTCATACAGAGTTGATCTATAATTTTTGCTCAACTTTACAATAGTGGAACAGGTTTTTGGTTTTGTGGAAATGTATCTACACTGCTAACACATAACCACACATTCTTCCCTCTGAAAACCTAGTCCCATCAGCAAAGGACAACTTATGTATGGAAAAAACGCTCATGGCAAAGCAAAGCTGATTATTTTCCTCACTTTCTCTTGAGAAAAACTGCTACCGGGAAACCACAAAGCGTGATATCCTCCGTCCTTAGGCGTGGTGGAAAACTGAAAGGAACTGCTTTATTCCGTACATTGACACTGGAGACTCCTTCCACAGATTCTTACAGAAAGATCGTTATAACATTTATTCATTATGTGGAGCGTCTGCCATACACGTCCCTGTGAATGATCTGTTACTATAGAAATGATAACATTTTAGAGTGAGCACATTAATATAAACCTGTGATTTGCCTCGCAGCTGGAACTACCACTGGAACTGCTGTCATAGAAAATGTCTGACCAATTAGATTCAAGAATGGTCACGTTTCTTGTCAGGATTGTTTATTATCTGCTTCAGCAGCTGCCTGTAGACTTGCATTATATGAGAGTGCAGAGTAAACAGATTTTCGGGTCTGTATCTGCACATGTACTACAGATACAGCAGACAGAGATCCAGTTAAAAACTTTGCCTTGCCATACTTGCTTAACAGCACGTACACTGCATCTACCTAAGCAGATCATTTTTATTTATAAAGAGCTAAGAGCTTAATTAAAAATTTTCACAGCAATTCATTGTATGACTAATAACAAAAATAACTAGAGTGTACAGTACATTGAGTTGCCATTTAATGAGGTCCACCTACCTCAGAGGTCACTTCAGACACCTTTTACCACATCAATGGGAAGGATCCACCATAATACCACTGCTGACCTGATATTATTTGAAAGGTTTTAAATTAAATACATACCAGAGGAAACTAAATTTTTTAAAAAAGGCAGTAGTGGATATAGCCAAGTACTGAAAATCGACTATATTGCTTTGGCAGGACAGCTATTGTGTGGGTCACTCCGGTCTATGGTGTTTAATAACATAGCCAATAAAGGTAGATACAAAGTGGGTGTACCTTATAAACTGGCAACTCAATCTATTTCTAAGCTTCAAATAAACAAATACTGCTTTTGGTTAACAAGGAAATACCTGAATACTGATTTAGCTTTACCAGAGGAACTCTGAATTTAAAAATATGTGGTAGTGTAGCACATCATAGTTTCATACTGAAAACTAGACTATATTGCTTTGGTGTGAAGGAGATTGTGTGGGCCTGGACGACGGCAGTGGTTCGCTCTGTTCACTGTAATCTTCAGTCTTTTTGCAGTACCTGGAGGAAAACAGCACCGACTCCAAACCTCTACAATCTGCTCTTAAAGGCAAAAAAGGTCGTCAATGCTGTGTGGCTCATTTAGCCCAGTGTCCAGGATCTGGGGGTTAGCACGGGACTGGGCAAGTCTAGAGAGAGTGAGACAGAGAGGAACATTAAAAGTCAGCTTTTACTGATTGGGTTGAATCAGAGTGTTAAAGGGAGAAGTATTATCAAGAGAAAGGTTAACGGCTACAGCTAGATCGTTATTGCTATTGCTACAGTAGGGCCCAAAAGAACTGTTTACAAATTATTTATCACCTGCTTATCCTTGAAGCCATTTTATCGGTGTGAAACTCTTATGAGGAAAGTGAAATATACTGTACGTGTATATGCTGTTCACACATCATTTGCTTCATTTTATAAAACTGTGATGCGATATCACAAATGGTAACACATGTATACTCCTAACATGGAGTTAACTGTTCTAGTCCTCTAATCATCATGCAATACTGCCCCAACTGCTTTGATTTATATTAACTATGAATAATGAAGTACAGCCTGACAGAATGAAGTTTGTTTTTCTCAAACCACTTAGTTGGCTCAGACTTCTGGACCCGACTGTATATCTACTATTGTTAATGTAATCATATTAACTGCTATGTTAGTCACCAGACCACATCACTGTTAATGCACACCTTTGAGTGCACTGATGATCATGTGACGTGAAGTTATGAGAAATGTATGAGCAAAATGAAACAGACTTATTTGTGACCGAGGCCTTTCATGAAAGGCAAAATGATTTTGTGAGTAGGGAGGACATACACAAGCCTGATGGACGGTATAACTGATAGATACAAAATACATTAATGACATACAGAATGTAATGAGTAAGGAATAAGTCACTCTAGGGCGTGCTGTTATAGGGAAATAAACAACAACAGCATGGTGTGGTGCGGCCTGATGCGAAGCAGAGTCACTGTTACCACCCAGATGTTGATTATTTTCCTAACAGCATGTACTGAAGTGTTTTATTGCTCTTATACCACAGCAATTTGCCAGCACTAACATTTTTCTATTCATTAAATAATCACAATTTTTTATCCATTTATAGTTACATTTAATGTTTTGGAAGTCCATTAAACAAGTTATCACTTACATTATAGCAGCTATAAACAGACTTTCCTTCATTTGCATCTCTTTTCTCTCTCTCTTTGATTTATTAAGACAAAAAAATGCCGATTGTGATGTTACTGAGAAACCACAAAGCCCTCCATCCTGTAGACCTTACAGTGATGGAAAAAATAAAGGAACAGATTTACCTCAGACTATTACATAGCAATGACGCTGGAGACTCCTTTCAAAAACGTTAAATAACTCCCCTCCTCACAGGAAACTTTACCATATTAATAACTACGTGTTTTTTTTAAAACCATTCACTCCATTGCATAATCCAAGAATGATCCAAGTCTCTAAGGAATAACGGTTACTGTAGATACATTAGAACGACCGCATTAATATAAAGCTTTCAGAGCCGTGCTGTTATGTAAAAAAAAAAAATTATCAACACTCTCTGACCAATAAAATTCACGAATTCAAAGTGCTGTGGTATAAATGGATGCGGTAATGAATATAATGAATGTAGTATACTAATCCATTGCCATAAAGTAAAATAGAATCAATGTTTTTATAAATTCGAAAGTACTGAAGAATGTCCATATGTTCTCATCTTATCATTAATGAGATAATAAACAACTACAGCTGCAGCCTGATAGTATTTTACTTTACAGTCAATGCTTAACACAAGCTGGAGTCTGACAAAAATGGATAAATAAAAATTTTGAGAGATGGAAAGAAGCCAGAGTGAGATATCAGTCCCCTGGCTGATTGCTGAGAGAGTGAGTATGCGTGTGAATTGATGAATAAAGATATGGACATTTAAATATTTAAATGAGCTTTTACAGTATCTCTGCACAGTGCTTTAACAAACGCGAGAAAAGCTGGGATGGAGGAAGACATACAGATTGATAAACATGACTAATACAACAGGGAAGGTTATGTCATGGGGGGGGAAAGATAATGAAATTAGATTATTTTAAAACTAGACCACCATTTATTACCTGCAGAGTACTCAAAGCTATCCAAACTGCAGCTAAGGGCAAAGAGAGAAAATAATCAGGGCCTGTAGAAATGCACAGTGTTTACTGACTGTTTTCCCATTCTAATCCCAACCTTGTTAAAATACAACAAAAATAAAAAGGAATGACAGACTTGAGATTTTAAGGGAAAATGCTGATTGTCCCATTAGAGTACATTTCCAGTATTCCTGAGCCTGTAAAACCCCATATGGCATCAAGTTTATAAAGCATTCTTACTGCATGAAAATAAATTCCACCAGTCTGAAGTCCTATTCGGACGGGTTTTTGGATATACTGTATATGATCACTTCCTTTATGACTACTCACAATTATAACTCATCACCATCATCAGGATCGAACCCGGGCTGCCATGCCACATATGATTTAATCACATTAATCTAATACTATAGTTATTTCTTCCCATCAGTGCCAACATCCTCGTGAGATTTTAGAACGTAATATTTATCATGCTAATACTACGTGAATTGATCACGCTCACTCTACATAATTCAAACTAGCAATTAGAAACGTTTTTAAATTTAATTTAATGTCAGCAATAAAATCATGTTTTACTGAGAAACTATATATTTTTATGTAAACTATACGTAATATGTTCTCTTAAATCTGACTGACCACATATTCCCCTTTTTTTTCGGTGTAAGAAACAGGGAAGTCATATAGATATTTGATAACAGATAAGATGGGAAACAATTCATTATTTCTGATTAAGGCTTGCACTCAGTTTCCTGCAAACACTGAGCCTGGAACTTGGAAACAATGGATCCACTTCGTTTGGTTTCCATTTAAGACAGCTGAGAAACATTCTACGTTCTTCCTTTTTGTTTTTCTTCCAGCATTCTGTTTTACTCCAGTAAGCTTTACCTAAGCTTTATCTAACTCTATGAGGAGCATGACTGAAACAGTAACGTTAGAAATCAGTGTGATACAGTATGTGGGAGTACATGAGCATGATCTTTTCATTCTGGTCACTTCTCCAGGATGTGTCCTTTTAGCCTGCATTAGGGAAGGACACTAAAAATGAGACTGAAGTGAGAGTTTATGAGGCAGGATAAGTGTCTCACCTTGAAAAGGCTTCATCCAGACCATCATTTACCTCCTGTGAAGAAAAGGAATTAGATTTAGATGCAACCATATTGTCCTCTGTGTATAATGTCTATAGTCAGGCGCAATGTGATCAGTGTGTGCACAGTGTGCAAATGTTCTGCTCTTACCCAGACTTCAGTCTTCGTGTGCTTCTCCAGATGGTTCTCCAGGTTCTCAGTGTTTTCCATGTGAACCTTGGGGCAATCCTCAAAGTCCAACAGGTTCTGTTTAACTGCATCTAAACAAATTACATCTTAAAGTAACAAAATATCATTTTTTGCAAAAAAAAAAAAAAAAAGGCATAAACGTTTTGTCCTGAATTTAATAACTGAAGTGCACTTTGTAATCTTGAAGATGGAGAAATCCAGCTCTTCTAAAATTTGAGGGAAATACAATAATGAATTACAGAGTCTCCCGTGAACTTCACTGTAGAAATAATGTAACTGGCTAGATCAGATGAAGAACAATATTTGGACGTCTTGACAGAAATGTTTGTTAGGAACTCCATGTTAGTGCTTTTTTGTTCCTTAAGGCTGTTGTGTGTTAATGTCTATGGAAGATAATGATATTTCTACATCACAACACAACACATAACAAAACGAGATTTATAATAAATAAACAAATAAAGCTGCAGTGCATATAAAATGTCGTATTATATGTAATGTGTGTGTTTGTATGACAGTGTGTTCAGTACCAGGTCCATTCAGGCTGAGCAGAGAGACAGATATATCAGGTTGTGTGTTATTACTTGTCTCTAAAACCAAGCCAGACTTTTGCTCTTTCTCTGGAAATATGAGAGAAGAGAGAGATTGATCATTAATCGTAAAGTAAAATTACAAAATACAAATTATCAGGGGTGGGGGGAATGCTGAAATATAAGAAAATAATAAAAGAAATGGGTTTATCCAAGATGCTTTCAGAACTAAAAACAAGCTGGGGTGGACAGTTTATCTCTTCGTGATGAACCTTCTCTGTCAAGCTGCCAGGACTCGAAGGCCACACTGAAGGCTTGAGCTACGGTGAGTGTCACAGCCTGAGCCTTGGAAAAGTAAATAACAGAAAGAATGAGAGTTCCCTCAATACAGTGAAACTATTACAGTGCTAACTGTATGACAAAACAGGCATTTTTTTCAATTATAATATTGCAGTACTGAAACTATATATAAATCATTTGCAAAAACAGAAAAGTTTTCAAAATATTAAATTATGTGTCCATTCCAGTGGATACTTTTTATTTTGTAGTGTAAAACCACCAACAGGTCATTTTCCTAGCCCACTGTGATTAAAAAGTCAGGTTTTATTGTGACATTACACACATCACATTGTCTGAATGGGTTAAGGAGTCTCTGACTGGCACTTGTGTACTTGGTGTACTTTATTTTTGCTTTGTGTAGCTTAGAACCTGTGACCTGTGCGATATGCTTTTAGGATAAATCACTTTTCCTGCTTTGTTATCCGTATCTTGTGTGATTTGCACCGAGATGGTACCTGACGAATGTTGTTCATCTTTGTACACAGGCTAGCTCATGCAATGCACTGGAAAAAAAAAAAAAAAAGAAAAATCCCCACAAGGCCAATAAAGCTGCTACTATTACTTGTTAAAAAAAAGAGTCCTGCATCTTTCCCATCTTCAGTCTCTGCATTATGATCTTGGCTCTTACTGAGCCTGAGATGATGTATTGGTTTAATAAAATAATAAAAAAAAAAACCCCACGCAATTATAAAGAAAGACACTCACCACTTTCTTCTTGGCACAGAGGAATGCGTGGCACTCCAGCGTCTCGTTTTGCGGGTTCTGAGCGATGTAAGCAAACACTTTGTCGTGCATTTTGTCGGCTGTGCAATACGATATTCTGGATAGAACAAAGTGCTAAAAAGGTCACGACTGAGCTTTTCAGTGTTAGATAAACACTAAATAGATGTGTTTTGTAGTGCAAGCGTGGACTGTATAGTATTGAAGCAATTACTATTATTACAATTCTTTGTGCATTATGCATGTGAGCAGCAATAGCAGCTGTGAGACTTCTCTGATGGTGACTGGTGTGTTTTGGTGTCTGCCTCATAATGATCATGTCTAAACATGTCACTTTCAAACAAATGTAATTCAATTATATTTAAAGAAAAACGAAATTAAGAAAGACTTCTAAGCTCAGTCATAAATCTTTTTGATTTCTCAATTCCATAGTAAGTCTACTGCTGCACATGGAGAATCAGAGACATTCACCTGTATATAGAGATGTGCTCTATTAGCTGATTGGATACACGGTCGTAAATGAGCATTTTCTGAGGAGAGACGGTAAGCGCCACTTTCAGGAGCTTCTTGCCGCCAGCTTTAGCCTAGGAATGAACAGATTTACACACAGAAAGGAGAATTACTACAATGAAGCATGTAAGAAACATATCAGGTTGTTAGTATTTGAGTAACATGAGTACATGAGTAACCATTTTTAAACATTGGTCAGGCCATCTGAGAGTACCAAAGTGAAACATTTCTTTAAAAACAAAAAAAAAACAAAAAAAACAGGTGTTTGTAAATCTGTGGCTTTTGGGGTCTGTTTCTGTAAGTATTATTTATAGACCAAATACAGACAGGTGATTAAAATAATTGGGGGGGGGGGCTTCAATTCTCTGTGCATTTGATTCTGCATGTCAAGCGATGAACACCATTTGTCTAAAAGTTATTCCCTCACTTGCTGTTTTGATGATGGTGTTCGATTTCAGCGGTCTTTTAAGATTACTTGTCACATTGTACAAGATTATCCCAATAAAATCTTGGCCAAATTCGATACCAGTCCGTGTCAGAACATGTTCTGCATGTCAGATTATACGGTGAAGATGCTCCAATGACAGACCTGTGAAATGAAAGGAAATGACTAGGTTAGCACATAGCAGGAAATGCGGATGTGAAGTTCAGCACCGTTGCAATGATCCTTTTGATGGCAGCGGCTGACACATCTTCACCTTTGGGCTGGTCAACAAGAGTCATTCCCATGTACCTGAGGTTAAAGGTCATGCCATCCACAAGGGTCTCCCTCGTGTCTGTCCAGTTCTCTGGAAGCTCTGGGAAAATGGAATGAGGTAAAAGTTTATGAACCAGAGTATAAAGTCACACAGAACAACAATTTTGCAACTGCACAAAGTCCACAAAAGCAAGGGCAGACACAAGTGAACACATAATGTATAAAGAGTGCAAGGGTTTAGGTATACATATGGAGCAGACAGAACTGTTGGGAAAATACTGCAACATAAAAGGTCAATATTTGAAGAAAGCTAGATAACATTCCTGGAAACTATGCTGATATCTTCTTGCATTCCTTGCTTTTTCCCCCAAAGTCATATCACAAAGCTGAGGCTTCAAATACAACGTGATAAAGGCAAACATCTCCAAAGATCAGATCTTCTAAGTTGGACCTCAAGGGCAAATCTGAGTTACTGAGGTTTATGATCTATGGAAAATGTGGATGGATCATAACATGATCTGTACTACATTTCTGCTACACTAGGCTCTAGACATGATATATCTGACAGTAAACACACAGTAACTAACTCAATGAAAGTGAACTGGTTCAAGAGACTCAGGTTAAAGGTTCTTTACCTTTACAAAAATTAGACAACAGGGCATGCAGTGGTTTCACTAAGAAACTTTTAAAGAGACTATTGTTTATTTATTGGATACCACCAGGAAGTCTTCCTTGCTACTCTCTGTACATGGTATGCTAATAGTGCAGTAATGAGGTAAAATATATGACATCTAATTTTATGAACAATTTTAACATATTCAGAAAGAAACCATTACATTTATTTTGCATAACACGGCATGATAACAAAAATGTCAGAGCAAAACAAAGCATGCAGGCCCTGACTTACTAAAGATTTGTGTGTGCAAATATACATGATAAACACTCTCAAACTCCATGCAAACCAGCTCCCAAGTGACACAACAAGTTGGCTAAAAACGAGTTTGAACCGCAACGATGCAACAGTTTTCCTTGGCTGGGAGCCAAGGGAGCAAATTGGCCATGCTCTCTGGGTGGGAGGGATGTCACGCTCTCTCTCACCTGTCAATCGTTGTGACACTAGCCAATCCTGGCTGTCTATGAGCTCATGTATGCGGAAGATGGTAGATAGATGCAGGTGTCTGAAACGCTATGTCTGAAAGTCACTTTAGGCACAAACATTGTGTGCCCAAACTACTACTAACACAAAGCCATTACGAAAGCACATTTCCACCATTTGAGGACAAAATTATGAGAGGGAAAAAAAAACTGTATTAAATTATGACTCAGTTTCTCAGAATGATCAGAAAGTTTCTTAAAATGATGACAACACTACAGCAGCAAAGTTGATTTCATTTTACATATTCGCCACACGTTCACACCTCCAATGTCAAAATATATACTATTATTATTTGTTCATACTGCATTTTGAAGTTTTTCAACACATCTCGCAGCCTTTAATTTGTGCTAAAAATGTTTGGTTATAATGTTTGCACATGTGGCTTTTTCGGTCTTTAGCTAGAGCATATGCATGATTTTAGGAGAAGAGGCTTTGGAGTGATTTCTTAACTTCTGCCAAGGGTAGCCTTAGTCAGAAGAGTAAGAAGAGAAAGAAAGTATATGGAATGCTATAGTTTGACTGATAACATGAACTTTAATAAGCTGTCAATGGATTTCAACCTGAGGATAACATTGGCTGCATATTACACCTATAGTTGAGTTTCTGTGGCTTGCTTAGTCCTGTCAATAATGTGGGGGGGGGGACTTTAAGGTTTAACCAGTGGTCCTGTAATTAAACCTCTTACAGTGATATAATGAAATGTACAAGAGACTCTGCTGTACAAGCTCCCAGCCAACATTTCTGGAACTAAGACCCTTTAGTGCACATTACTGATGATTATCCTCAGGCACTCTTAGAGGAGATCAATAACACAGCCTAAGTGATAGGCAATCTCTGAAAATGCTTAAAAGAGACACCCAGGAGGTTTTACCTACTGTGGAAACCTTTACTTTGTCTGAATAATGCTCACTGAGAAGAAAGCAAGAGTGTTAGGACCAACTACATTTGTCCAAGAATTCAGACTCACAGGAACTAAAATTTCTTCTAGGACGTCAGAACAAATCTCATTTTTAATGGAAAGTAACAGTGCGGTGCATACTTTGACCCCGTGAAATAAACAGGAAATTACTCCAGTTAATAAAACTCCCCAAAATATCATAAAATAAACAAAGAAAGGAAAATAAGTAAGATATCATCATGATAGATATCTTAGTTAAACATAACACAGACAGATTTATAATGTTTGTGACAAGAAACATGGGTCATGTAAAAAATAAAACACTTGGGAGTGTGCTGTTATAGGAAAATACTCAATGACAGGGTGGTGTGATGCAGCCCGGCATTAACCGGAGTTACCAAATCAAAGCTGATTATTTTCCAAAACAGTGTTTCATTCCTAATGCTCAGCAATCTGCCAACGATTAAAATCAATCAATCAAAGAATGACAATTCCTAATTTTTATCTATTTGTAGTGACATTTAATGCTGTGGAACTTCCATGAAACAAGGTAGTTCCTGCTATCACGCGTTATAGCAGCAATAAACAATCGTTCCCTCACAAGCCTCTCTTTTTCAGTCTCTCAAGCTTACTAATTATATTCTCTAGTCACTATAATACATTATTATCCAGTGTAAAACTGATGTACACTACTTCCACACTAAGTATCACAATGCAGTGATTTCTTTCAGCTTGAAATGAACGTCAGGTTGGATACTGGAGTTGCCAACTTCCTAAAAAAACGTAAATAAAACTGTTGTTTAAAGACCATTAAAGTTAATATGTACTTGTTAATAGTGTATTCACTGCAGAAAATCTTCTTACTTTCTAACTTTTAATAGTTTTCTATGTCTGTGGTTTCAAGTTACTAGGTAATCTGTCACGTTTAAATTGTTTATGTAACAGCGGCTCACTGTGATTTCAGTCCAGCATGTCCGTTACTGCTGCCCTATACAGTGCTCTATATACATTATATGGCCAAAGGTTTGTGGATACCTGATCATCACACCCATATGTCCCCATTCCAAATCCATGGGCATTAACACAGATTTATTCCCCCTTTGCTGTTATAGTAAACTCCACTCTTCTGGGAAGGCTTTCCACTAGATTTTGGAGTGTGGCTGTGGGGATTAGTGTCCATGAACAGGTTTGGGCCTCTTAGTTCCAATGAAGGGAAATCTTAATGTTACAGTATAAAGAGACATTCAAGATAGTTGTGTGCTTTCACACACTTTGTGGCAACAGTTTGGGGAAGAACCACATACGGGTGTGATGGACAGGTGTGCACAAACTTTTGGCCATATAGTGTAGAACAGTCTACATAGTAAACATTGATCAAGTCAGTCAGGGAGTGATTTCAGACACAGCAATAGTGTATCTGTGGATCTGTGTAACCACTCAACCCAGTTCACCTACTCAACTGACTGGCATGAAGGTCTGGTCTTGGTCATTTGTAAAAATAAAATTTAAAAAAAAGTGGTGACCTGCCAATCCATTCAATTTCGTTTGTAGCTGGAGGACATTTTGCTGAACAGACCCCAATTTCCATCTGTCATGGGCTTTTGCTTCTGCACTGTCCAGTTCCATGTTTCTTTCCCTTCCTTTTTAAGCCCAGTTGTTGTCATACTGCAGTCCATCTGACATTTAAGAAGTTGTACAGCTGCTAGCTGTTCCTAACACGGGATGTGGAAATAATAGTAGCGCAATACTGTTATCTTCTCAACAAGCAAATTAATCACACCTTTTGAAAAATCCTTAAAATGTCCTTTTTAAACATGGACTACTTCGAACAGTTGAAACATTGAGAAGTGAACTGGATGGCGTTTTAAAAGCTGGCCTGAACAGTGGCAGCTCAGTGGTTAAGCTCTTAGCATTCTAGAGTTCTTAGAAAATTTGCATAGCAATAAAAGGTTCAATTCAATGTTTTACATTTCATTTCTACTAATGCATTTCCCCCCAGATAGTCTACCTCCTTAGTATGAGCAGGACATGGACACGCAAGAGATCTGGCTATAATTCATAGCTCCATAAACCCCCATAAAAAGGCCACTTGAGTCACTCTTCATTACGACGCAGCCATTTTGCTGCAAGTGTTGCAATTTCTCATTGAAAGTGTGTGACTTTGGAGCTTTGGAAGGGCACCAAGGCCCCCGCTTCTTTTTAATGATTTCTGTAACATGGCACATGAAATGGAGGGCGATTTTTATAAAAAATTGAATCGCATCAACAAAGCAAGAAGCACGATTTGGCCTTGTTTTTCATATTGTGGATTTAGACAGGGCTTGACTTCAGGTGCCAGTGAGAGCGATGGAACACGCTTGCTCATTAAAAGATCGCTGCAAGTGTGCATGCTTTCTGCTGCATTTGGTACTTCTCTGAGGCAGAGTTTTATCAAAGTAACAGATATATTGGATGCTTCTCATTTCTTTAATCTTGCCTTGTTTCCTTTGCTTCCCTTCCTCGCTTCTTACCTCAGGAAGTGCAGAAAAAGGTGCAAGGAAGGAAGGAATCGAGACAGGAGGAATTGAGAACGGACAAAATTTACCAAATGAGATGTTCTTGCTCCCTAATGCACCACTTCAAAGCGACTTTAGTAAATGTATTTATTGAAGACGTTTCCAGGATCTACCTACAGAACAGCGAACAGTTACATTTTTCTTAATTAAGACATTATTGCACATCACCTCACTTTTAAAACAGACTTTCATGCAAGGATTGTATTTATACCCACTGATTATTTAAATAAGATTATTAATCTTGTATTTGTGGATCATATCCTTCTATCATTTATATTCATCTGTTTTTTGAGAGAGGTGGAGCATTTATACTGTAGGCTTATGTCATGGGCCACACACACACACATACAATACTTCTGCATAAGAAACACCAGTGTATCCTTGCCCTACAAGCCTCCTAATTCTATTGACATTCGTAAAGATGGCGGACTTCGATTGATTTTCAGGTTACAGGCTGAAGGAGGAGCTAAAGAGGCATTAATTCGAGTTTTAGGAAGCACCCAGAATCTGACATATGCTGTGGCTTTGAGGTCATTTGCTAACATGTCCTCTTCCATGGCTTTCATTTGGTTCATTAGCACTTGATTTGTATTAACACGTACCTGAAATAGTTAAGAAGATATGTATTGGCGAATTATAGCTTTAGGAACTAGTGTCATGCATTAATGACTGAATGAGTTTGGTCCTGTACTTTATTGTAATTAACATGCCAGTGTGTCTGCTGGCTGAAGCAATTCTACCCATGCTAATATTTGGAAGGTGCTGGGTGCCAAGTTGCCACCTTGATTTAATTTCCATTTATTCATATTCTTGTTTAGCTTCTCAAAAGTAGCCCTTGTGCAGAGGCAGTCTGGATCTCGATAGTGATCGTTGCAGCCACGGCCTAACAGTTTTACACACTTCTCTCCAGCACTGTGGAGTTTTAGTGTTGTGGGAAAGACTTGGTGGAAAGATATAGTGACATGCAGTTTAACACTTGTGTTAAGACATTGTGTGAATACCTTTGGACATGTTGTGTAGTCAACATGTCAGTGGTTATAATGCCAAGTAAACAGCTTTTAAAGATTTACTGAGATTATTTTCCCTCCTGCAGTGTGCTTGAATTTTAGGAATTTTAAGCCTGCGCTCATGGAATTAAGTAGTCTTTAACCACTAAGTAGCTCCTATGGGGTCAAGACACTGCTGAGGTTTCCATTTTAGAAACAGTCACAGGTAGGGTCATGGGGTTTGCAACCTGTAAATAAGTTACTGTCATAAGAAAATAGAGCACGGAATGCTTTTCCAAGATTTTATCATCAAAATATCTTAAAAAAGGATTAAGACTAAACACAGAAAGCTAATCAGATGCTGAGGTGAGATGATGGTTGGTTTTCAGTAAGAAGAAGCCACAAATGAAGCATCTTATGGCCAGAAAATATTACGCTGTGGATATGAGTTTTCAATTGTGTACCTTTGAGCCCACGACTTAATATGTGGTGCAACGTCATCCTTAATATGTGGTCTACAGGTCACCTCAGCAGCTCTGTAGAAAGCCTTTTCCCAGTGGAAGGAGCTGTTCTGTAGGGACTGCAAGTTCCCTGACCTCAGCTGAGCAAAATAAACTAAAGGAGCTATAAATCAAGCTGCTTGTAGACATTAGCACACAATACAGGGCCTGTGTACATGCTGAACTGCTTACGGCTCCTGGTGGCACAATGCGTAGCCTCACAGTTCTAGGGTCCCCAGCTTGAGCCTGAGCTCGGGGTAAGGTCTGTGTGGAAGTTCTCTCTGTGTCCATGTGGGCTTCCTCAGGGTTCTTTGGTTTCCTCATACATCCCAAAAACATGGCTGTAGGGGGATTGGCTACTCTATTGCCCCTAGATGTGAGTGAGTATGTTTGAGTGGTGTCCTGCTTTCCATCCGGGGCGTATTCCCACCTCACACCCTGTGTTCCAAGGATACCCAGGAACCCTGACCAGAAAAGCAGCTAATGAAGATGAATGAATGAAAGATAAATGAAAGATAATCCACCTGAAAGTAGTACACTGATCTCAGTTAGTCAGTTATGGCAGAAGGCTATATATTACACACACACACACACACACACACACATATATATACAAATATATGTAAATAAAAAGTGGTTATTGAGAAAGGAAACGACTTTCCAGTGTTGGAAAATAAGAATCTTAAACATCTTCCATCAGCAATGGGAAACTATTAGCTCGTGCTCCCTGTTACCTAGCAGCCAATTCGTGGCTGCGTCCCAAACCGCGTACTACTGCACTAAACAGAATGCCAAACTAGTGCAAGTCACCTGTGGATGGAGAAGTGGAGAAGATGGAGAAGTGCTCTGACCTACTGTGTAGTGTAATAGCGCGTCCTGGGAACGCGGTCCATAGCGCGCGCGAACTTTCCGCAAGCGGAGGTTTACATTTAAATATAGGAAAGGCTTAACGTCAAAACGTCAAAAGACACAAACACACACACACACACAGAGCGAGAGAGAGAGAGAGAGAGAGAGAGAGAACAAACTAGTGTGAACTAGAAAATGACTGAAATGGCGTTAATTGAGCCTGAGAGTTGACAGAAATACCCATAAAGCTTCACTCACTTTGGTGTTTAGCGGTGTGCCACGGTTGCTTGGAGACACTCGGACTCCGGATAACCCTTCTGGCTGATTTCAGCATGTCCATACTGAATTCTAGCTAATATAACTATATTCAAAATCCCTAACCAAACCCAAATACTCGCTGTCTATAAGCGTCTTATCCGCTCTGTGAACTTTCTCCTCTCTGTTTTGATGCTGTTATCCAGCTGCACTCATTTTTCACGTCGGCATCCGAGTGGGCGGAGTTACGGGTGTCAATCATAAAAAAAAAACCCCGCACGTGCCTTAATGAGCAACGCTATATTGTCTATAAGCACTGAAATGAAATATTTCAGTTTTCTAACACATAGCAATTTTACCCTCCTTAACTTTTTGCCTACGGCTTTTATGTATATATATATATATATACACACACACACACACACACACACAATATACAATTATTAAACCCAAAAACAAATTCAAAACAGCATCAAATGTTCTCTCTTTTCATAATAAAACATTTCATCCAAACCACAGTTGTAAATTTGGTTATAGAGCTACAGTTATATAGACCAGCAAAGGGAGACTAAATCTGTAATGGGATGTTCAACAAGCAGATATGGGGAATGGGTGTGATGGTCAGTTGTCCATATACATTCTTTTGGCCATATAGTGTGACCACACACACACACACACACACACACACACGCGTTGTAAGACACACTGAAAACTTTCTGACCGTTACAAAGCACTGACAGTGTATATGTACCAACAGCATGTCCCAAAGTGTTTTATTCTTCTTTGGGACTTATGACTGCCAACAATTAAAATTTTTATTTTTAAAAATCATAGATTGTCATGTTACCAGAAACCAGAAAACGCAAAGTCCTCTCTTTCCTTCCATAAATTTTAAATAAATGTCTCCTTAGAGAAAACTTCACCACATCACAAATAACACATTCTTCTTTGTTAAGTACGTTTTTAGGTTTTGATTACGGTTTTGATTATTTGGAGCGTCTACTATCCAAGTCCCTGTGAATGAGCTTTTAATATAGAAATGCATTAGAATGGGACTCTGTAATATAGAATGCATTAATGTAACCCTGTGATTTGCCTGATAGCCAGCGTTATTGTAAGAACTGATGTTAGAGAAAATTAACCAGCAGCTTCTGACCATCGGCACAGTGTGAAATCAGTTATTGTACACTAATACTGTATGTTCAATGTTCCCAAAAACAAGAGAGATCACTTGTGGTCTGTCTCATGTTGCTCAAGCCCTGAAGTGAAGTGAATAATTAAAGTAAGGAATTTTTGAATTGCAGTGCTTTCCAAATAAAACACAAGAGATTTTACTTTCCGCTGGTTATCCCTAAAGCGGAGAATTATGCATAGTGTTTTGCAAGAAGTATGATTTCAAGTCATACTAAAAGCAATGAAAATGTGTTCGCATTCTCTGAGTTATACTTGCTGTAGGGATTTATCTTATTCCCGCTGCAGGGTGTAAAGGCTTGTGGACAGCCTGTAATAAAATCACACTTCCTCCAATACGCCCTCATGTGGCTATCAGGCAAAGTTCTACACAATGTTAGAGTTCGTACAGATCTATGGACATTATATTTGAAGTTTAAATCGATCTGTTGCTGAAGCATATAGAGCAACATGCTTAAACGAATGAATTCAAAGAACCAGCGAGCAAAAGAGGAACAAGTGCTTTAGTCTTTACTCTCCACAAAGTTACCCCCCCCCCCCCCAAATAAAAGGTACAATTCCATTACAATCCACAGAAATACTTTTTTCTGAAGACGAAAAAAGTAAAACAAAAAAAGTGGACAAGGGAACAATTAAGATAGAATATTTTGTGATCTTAGTTTTATAATGTTCTATCTGGGTGAAGATGCCTGATATAGCCTTAGACTTTTATAAATCATCCCTGTTGCAGAATGAGATCAAACCCAAACATGGCCGTTGCATGAGGCCAATTTCTGCGTAGTCACATAAGAAATTAGGGCTGTTAAGAGAATACACATACTGTGCACATTTGTTATGGCAAACTCTATATGGAGAAAGTACTTGGCACTTATGATTAAAATGAGAACATTCAGCACAAGGTTACACCGTTCCATGTCGTAAACAAGTCGGTACCTCTTTCTAGATGAAAGGAATCTGAAACTGGAGGGCCATTTTGTAACTGACAAAACGAGGCTGCTTGTTTTCAGTGATAATTCTGTGACATCTCTACCTGGACAAATAAAATCCAAAGCAACATCCAAAGCATAATGCAAAGAAGTACAGTGACTGAGTGAGGGTGGGGGGGAAAAAAAAAAAAAAAAAAAAACAAAAAAAAAAAAAACAATGGCCATGTGGCACAAGATCATCAGGTTGAGCAAGGGAGAAGCAGTCCAGGTCATGAATTAAATTACTTCAAACTGAAAAGATTCAAGGCACTGCATTAAAACAATGACTGGAAATCGATCAGCTATCCCCACTTTGTATGTTTCTGCATACAAGCTAAATTTCAGTTTTGGTCCGGTTACAAAGAGGAATTGCTTTGAGGGCAAAATACAATATGTATTCGCTAAATGTTTATGCAGCATATAATTAAGAAATACATCAAAATCAGTCTCTTCTGAACCTCGTCATCAATGCGGGCGAATGAGAACATTGAGGATGCTCTGGGAAAGAACAGAGTATTTAAATTTTCCCAAGGAAAACCAAAAACAACCAAGTACAGCTCCTTGGTTCCAGGAGAAATGACAATACTGTGGTTATAATTAAATGGCAACAGGTTTCAGACACAACACCTGGATAGAGAAATCGCAACTCATCATGAATACTCTTCTTTTATGGTAAAATAATCAAATGTGGAGTAATAATTATTTTCTAACACAAAACTGTGCCACTCTTGCTGGCATTTATAATGAACGCAAAAATGCAGACAGAGAAACCTCTGTGCATTAAAAGTAGGCCATAGCACCTTAACTGAACAATCATAAAATCCAAAGCAAGTTGTCTTAATCTTGAACCGTTCCATTTTCTCCTGTAGTTTAAACACCACATTACAGATTACTGAAAAGGGATTTAAAAAAAAAAAACACTCTTAAGGAGGTATGCATACTGATCCTGGTCAATTCAGAAAAAGAAAAAACAGAGGGTCATTTTTTAAGTGGCTGGTAGACAGACGCATTGGGGTCCAAGCTGGATGGACTCGTGTCCATAAACTTTGATGAGTAGTGAGGTGAAATAGGAGGCATGCTGTTGGAGTCGGACGAATATGCGATGCTGGGCATGACGGCCATGACCTCGGCTATCTTTTGCTTCAGCTCCTTGATCTCCTGCTCCTTCTGCAAGATCTGACCTGCACACAGATCCCGTCAAATACAAGCATGAGTGTTGGTGCGACAAATTATGAGAGCAAAAACTGGTTAGGAAGGGGAAAAAAATACCTTGTGCAATTTCGAGCTGCCTTTTGGCATCTCCTAGCGCTGAGAAGAGATCCAGCTTGATCCTGGTCTCGGCACTCAGGCTGTTCTCCAGGTGCTGCGTCTTATCCTGCATGGCCGACAGTGCCGACATGAGGACCTCTGTGTCCTTCTCGTTCTCTTTGTACTTGCGCAATTCCTGACAAAATGGACCAGAAAGTGGAAACATGAGCGTTGTCTTATTATACTGTATATTTTTTCTATTCACCTTTTCCACCAATTCATTTATTCTCTTTTATTAACACCACCAATCCTTCATGAAGCATCCTAATAACAATACGGTACATGCTGTGAATGTTTGAGAGGCATGACCCAGTAAAAGATTATCACGGTAATTGCATAACTTTTTATTACTCTATACAGTGTTAAACCAAAAGCTCAGATACACACAATTCAAAAACAAGTATACAGAGACCTTCCAGCAAAGTCACGAACTAACACATGACTCAGAGTGCAATAAATATTGCAGTCACACAGTCATCTTTTCCTTGCTTCTTCTCGCCTCGTATACATCAGACCATGGCTGGAGCTACAGGCAATCTGTCTTTCAAAGCTGGCAATAACCTTGTCTCATCTCTTCTTCCATGGTGAATGCATTTTTTTAAAATACATTTTGGGCCATTTTTGGTGAAACACTATGGAACTCTGTGGCACCCGTTAGCTTTGAGTTGGTGTTCCCTGGTTAGCATTGACAACCTTATCATCTACTGCTCACTGCACAAACTTGCTGTGTGTTGTTGCTCAGAACACTGTGCAAAGATGCACGCTTGTTGGGCCTGTCTACAAAAAGGCCCTGGAAAGGATTGCACATTTCAGAATCAGCGTGACCAAATTTCCATCCATCCCAACAGCACCTGGAATACAAACTCCTGTTTTGCTGTCGGCCCTCAGCTTTCTCAGAGACTTGTCGATATCAAACCCCAATAAGGTTGATGCTCTGACCCAGTTCATTCCCTCTTGGACAGAGGAGTAATTGAAATAGTAACCCTCATGGTCCAAACAAAGGATTCTACACAACAGACTTGTTCCAAAGAAGGTTGGTGGTTTCCATTCGAATTCTAGATTTGAGGGGACTCTACTGGTTTCTAAAGACCCTTCCTTTCTGTTTTTGTACCAGAATTTATACCATGCAACCACAAGACTGGTTTATGCTGGTAGATCTGTGTGAAACCTACTTACATGTATCCATTGCCCCAGAACACATTCCAAGGAGGCACTGCAATTCAAAATTCGACCCTTTGGCCTCTCCCTCTAGCAGCACAGGTGTTTAAGATGTATGCATGTGACCCTGTCTCCCATTATGGCCAGAGAATGACGTTTTGAGATGACTGGCTCAAATGCACCCCTACCAAGGAGTAGGTAATTTGGGATACATCTTCCAATGTGTGGTGGATATTATTAGATTGAGCCCGGTCCCTATGTGCAGATTGCTATGGTTTCTGGTGAGGATTCTGGGATATCATCAATTGTGGTTCGCCCTGGCAGAGCCAGTGAAGATGCACTGATACTTCACTTTGCACAGAATTCTGCAACTAAAGACCCAGAGTTCTACTTGTGGCCCCAAGATGGCTGGCAAGACTTTCGTTTTCCCTGCTGCTCTTGCTGCTGGTCAAAACACGCTGGCTTCATCCCAGAGCAGATGAACAGAGAGGTTCGGCACTCTCAGCCAGGTGACCTGTGCCTGTGTGTTTGTCCCCTCAGAATGAATCATGAACTGAGGTCTGCAATCTAGCAGTCTGGGAAACACTCTTAAATAGAAGTGCCTGTATGCCCTTAGCTGAAAGCTGTTCTGCATCAACATCATAGATGGCAACTCTTTGGAGGCTCATAAACATATTATGACTCTTCTAAAAAAGGTGTTTTAAAGCACTGAATTCTTAAAGATGGTGCAGTCAGCAAAAAGTGTGGCACAGCCATTGTGACTAAGCATAATACCATAGGTTATGTAGCTCCCACTTGTATTTATTGTCCAAGGTGGAATGGAAGAGGGTTTTTATTGGTGAAAAGCTTTCAGCTCACCTGCACTTTGCCCTCCAGCTCTCGGAGCTGCTCTTCTTTAAACTTCAGGTCGTGGGAGAGCTTCTTACATTCGGATTCCAGCTCTCGAATTCGACTCCTCAGGGAATCTGTGCACTCCCCTCTACAGCATCCAGAGAAAGTGAGGGGGAAAAAAAAAACAGTCACTGAAATAAAACCGAAGTCAGGGACAAAGAAAATGCAAGTTCAAGTTTTTGTGCCATAATTGAACAATTTATGTGCCATAAATTGAACATGATCATTTTGCTCAAGGTACAATCTAACACGTTTGCATAAGAGATGTAGAATAAAATTATGCATGCTTTTGACAAATAAGAACAGTCTTTAATTAGTTACATAATACTAAGTATTATTAATTGAATGATGTGGCAAAAGAGGGAAACATCCTTATGTTAGGACATACAAACATGTGAAATATGCTCAGTAGTTACATGCTTGTAAAAGGCCCATGCTTGTCCCTATTTCCTCTCTACTACATTCAGTTTCTTCATAGATCTGCACATACTTAAAGAATAACAGGTATGTAGTTGCTCTTTGAGATGCTGGACAGTGGCTGACTCTTCAGGCTTTACCTGGATGCAGCAGCGAGAGCGACAGCCCGGGCAGCCGTCGCCTCCTCCACCTTTTTCCTCTTTTTCTCTTCATTCAGCTGTTTCTCAGCCACTGACCGTGCCTCCTGCTCCGACTTCAGCCGCTTCTCCAGCTGAGTGATGGTCTGCTTGTCCTTCTGCTTGGACTGCACTGCGTTATGAAGCCTGATGCAGAGACACAAAGCACCATTAATGCAAGCAAATGCTGACGTTTCGATACCAATGGCCTAAAAGCTATCAAATCTTACTCTAAAGAACAGCAACCAGGTAATGAATTTTTTAAATTAATTAGTTTTTGACCAGTATTTGACCAGTGCTTGTCAGAGACCCGACATGGACGGAGCTAAAAATAGTGCAGACCATCGATTGATCAACCACCATTGTCACAGAATCATCCTGATTAAAGTTTCTAGCAGGAGTCGCTCTCTAGCGGGAAAAAAAAAAAAAATTCAGTACCAGGTCAAGTGTCTGCTAATGTTTCTAACTCATTTTAAAGTCCTTTATCTGGTGGTTTAAACATGGCAGCAATTTAACAATTTTATGTTTCAGATTTACTTTCATTTTCACAGTAATGTTTTCCTATTGCTATTTACATTTCTTCCCTGTGATCTGCCCTCTTTGCAGCCTGGATAGGATCTATAATAATAGAGCTTAACCACCCATGTGTTTTCTTACCATTGTCTAGTAAGGTTTGAGCTCCTAAAGATGAAAGCATTGGCACACTGGGCTGTGTTTGGGAGTGTGGGCAGCTATTAAGTGAAAGTTTGAACATTGTCATGCTTGTATTTGGGTGTTCGCTTTGCCAAACAAATGTGCAGCATTGTGCTTCCTTTCAGTCTATGAAAGAAAAATGTGGCAGCGCCACAGAGATTTTAATATGAAAGGAGACATGCCTGGTTTTGTTTTATCATTAAAATCATTAACTCCTACTCCTACTCCTCTGAGCTGCGCTGCTTGGTGAATAAGCACGATAATTCTAAATGGTTTACCTTCATATATTACCATAGATTGTGTACAACTTCACTTTAGCTTTTAGTACACCAGACTGCGAGGTGTTAGATAGCCATGGAGAGACTGAAGCATCTTCTGTAGCCCATTATAAGAACATTTCTGCAATATTCATGTTAGAATTTCTATTCAGATGGAAATGCTATGCTCCAATTCACATTTTGAATACACAGAGTTGCTTCCTTTCGTCACAATAAGTCAAAAAGTGCAGGAAAGTGCTTTTTGGTGCATGTAGAATTCTCACTTGTTCTGGAGCAGCTCGTTCTCATGGCGGAGCTGGCCGAGCTCTGAGCGAGTGTTCCTCTCGGCACTGTTCAGAGAGCTGATCTGAGAGCGCAGCTCCTGCTCCAGCTGGCGGCTCGCCTGCAGATCCGCCTTCAGCTTCTTTACGTCCTGTTCCAGACTGCACACACAATCACGTGTTTCACTCACAGACTGAAACACACCATCGCATGCAAACTGTGCAGTTGTGTTTTGGAATCTGTGGCATGCACCAGTAATTAGTTACATACTATATACCACCATATCCAATACGTGGTAATTAAACAGTCTTCACAATAACAATGTCCAGAACTCTGTTTATGGCTTAGAACTCACAGCGCTGACTGATGAATGTGTTCAGAATTAAAGGGGCTGTCTATAAGGTTTAAAAATGGTTTTAGACCTATAATAATCATATAATTTTACAATTATATGATACACTATAAAGACACTATAAAAAGTATTTGCAATCGGAATTTCTGTAGATTTTCACTCGTTTCTTCATTTCAGGCAATTTGTACAAATTCTTCCAGCCCAGAAATTAGTGCAACCAGACAGACATATCGGTTACGGGGGAAAGAGAAGGCTCAGCAGTGTTTTGAACTTAATTGCAAGTAAACCTTGAAATATGATTTAATCCTGCTGATTTGGGTGACACGGTGGTGCAGTGGTTCGATCCTGAGCCTGCTGTCTGCGTGGAGTTTCACTCTTTCACTCTCTCCGTCTCGGTGTGGGTTTCCTCTGCGTTCCCTGGTGTCCTCCCACCTCCCAAAAACATGCTAGTTGGTGAATACGTGACTCTAAATTGCCCCTCAGTGTGAATGAGTGTGTACACGGAGCCCTGTTATGGACTGGCATCCCTTTCAGGGTGTATTCCCGCCTTGTGATCAGCGTTCCAGCTCTGGATAGGCTCTGGATCTACTGTGACCCTGACCAAGATTAAGCAGTTACTGAAGCTGAATGAATGAATGAATGAATGAATGAATGAATGAATGAATGAATGAATGTTATCATCCAATCTATTGTAAGAGGGGAAAAAAAAAAACCCTAACTGCAATGCATATGGAAATACAATAGTGTAGCATTTTTATATATAAGCTACAAAAACAGCAGTGCTTGCAGTTATAGCAAAATAATCACCACTGGGTTGATGTGATGTAGCCCGACATGACGTGGAGTTACTGTTACCACCCTGAAGTTGATTATTTTCTAATAACAGCACACCACAAAGTGTTTTACTCTTCTTGTACCACAGCGACCACAGAAATTTTAAAGTTACAACCTCTGTTTGCTACAAAGCAGTGAGACTGGAGACTCCTTCCCACAATGCTAAATAACTGTCACCTCACAGAAAACATCACCATATCAACAATTACGCACATTTATTTTGATCTGATCATGCCATACATGTCACTGTGTAATGTACTAAAGAAACTATAATGTATTAGAATGGGCGCATTAATGTAAACCTGTGATTTAAATCACAACCATCAGAGTTGCTGTTATAGAAAACTAATCAGCCAATCAGAATCAAGAACCCACCAGCTGTGTGATATAAAACATACTAAATAGATTACTTATTAATGGGCAATCATCTGGAAGCTTCTTACCGCACCAAAGCATCCGGTTTACTGAGCTGGTTGTTGGGTATACAGTTCTCCATCAGCTCTCGATGGGCATTCTTCCCTACGCCCTTCTGCTTCCTCTCGTTCCTGGTGGATGAGGATGGCACACTGCCATTGGTGGAGCTGTGGCTGCGTGGGGAGGAATTTTTGTAATGTCTGGAGGAGGAGGCGGAGCTTGCATCTGTGCCACCCACGTCCTCCGTGCAGCCGTTCAGCTCGTTGTTCAGTCTCTTGCTGCTCAGATAGTTCTCCATGTACTCAATGTCCTGCAGCTTCGACTCCACTGTGTGTAGGATGTTGTTGTTTATTCCTATGCTGTGCTGGTGCTGTTTCTTGGCCCGATGCTCCAGCTCGGGGAAAGATATGGGCAGCTTCTTGGTGCCGTTCTGAGCCAAAAGCGTCGGATCTGCTTCCAACATGGATTTAGAGGCTCCTAGATGGGAGGTGAGGAAAAAAAGAAGAAAAAAAAAAGAAGAGGCGATCAGTCCACCAATTACAGAGGAATAATGTGGAGATTCTGGCAATCACATCATAAGATCAGAAGTAAAGATGAGCAGACTGATGCTACATTTCCACTTCCAAGCTGAAGAGAAGCTGAATTTTAAACGCTGTGTGTCCGCTATACTCATTTGCATAACAATTTGCCATAAACAGGTCTATAGAGACATCATTAAAATGCCCAGCAGCAGTAAATGTGGCTGCATGTGGTGACTAAAATAAGAATGCAGGCGTGCATTATAGAGTGGAAAATGCTTACAAGGAGATGTAAGATGTAAAAAAAGGAAAACATTACAGGTTGCATCAGTGATGGTTTTATTGACTGCAGTCTTTTTATGTACACTGAAGAACCAACTACGTAACTTTCCCCATTCATGGAGGACTCTGGAAACAGGGCTTGCTGTAACTAAGAGCAAACATTCTGCATTTCATTCCCATGGTCACTTTTACAGTTTCTAACAAAGTCTGTACAATTACTTGTGCAAGCCAGTATCTCTTTATCCAGACTTGTTGCTAAGCTTAAAACGTGACAACGTTCACTCATCGAATCATGTGTTGCTTACCTTCCTCTGCCTCCCTCTCCTGCCTCTGTAGCATCTGCTGTTCTAGAGGCAGGGCCTGCTGCAGGAGCTGCATGTAAAACTCGTTCTCCTTCTGCACCTCCTTCTGCTTCCGCAGGCGCATCTTATAGCTCACATAGCTCTTAAAGCCGAAGCCCAGAGTCACCACCGGGTAGCCGATGCTGTAAAGAAAACAAAGAGAAAATGCTCATTGTTTGGTGCCATGATTGAAATAAAACATGTTCTAACACATCATACTTTTTATCTGTTTATTTATAGTCAATGTTGTGGCGCATTCCGGAAACAAGTCACTTATATTACAACAGCTAAAACCCGCTGTTCCTTCCTCAACCCTTTCTTTCTCTCTCTCTCTCTCTCTCTCTCTCGACATTAGTGCAGGTGTTGCTAGTATGATGCTGGTATGAGTGCATGAGGCTCAGCAGTCATGTTGGGGATTTTAAACACTGTATTCCTACCAGCCATTTTCTTACACACACCTACTTTGCTGGTTCACCTTCTAGCTACAGTTAGAGCTCATTTCCCCCATGCACAGTGTGTGTTAATCAACCTCTAGCTCTTTATCAGTGACTGTTTCTGATTGGCTGTGGGTTGGGTATTTTTATCTGGCTTATAGCTCTGAATGCAGCAGTGACACTGAGGTGTTTCGAAATAGCAGCATCTAGGCATGTTTCGGTTTGAAATGTTCAATGTGATAACCAAGTCTACACGTATTACGGCTTAATCAGTATCACTGCATTAATCAATCATTTAAAAGCGAACAAGCCGGTGGTAAAAAATTACAGGAAATAATTATTATGAAAACTTTGTACAAACGTTTTCAATCTAATCAAATCCTCTTTCATTTTGAGAACAACTTTCCCATACAATTTAAACTGTCACAGTATTCTAAGATAAGAGCGAAAGTGGCTACGAGGAAAGGTGGTGCGCTGAGCAAAAAAAAAAAAAAAAAAAAAAAAAAAAAAAACTGGCATGGCTGTGTGAGGTGCTGCTTATCCAAAAACTATTTAATTTTAGTTTAAAAAAAAATTAAAAATCATTTCATTTAGTTATGATCAGCAATGACATGTTCTTCGACGCCATCATGTATGACAAAGTTATGAGCGTGTTCGGAGTAGCAGCAGTGATAGCAATGTAACAGTAGAGGATAAGAAAAGGTAATGGTTCAAAGTTTAGGTGCACTGCATTATGGGTAATGTTTGTCTTGTAGGCAGTAGACACGTGCGCAGTAGATTGTGACGCCCCTCCATTTCTCTGCATCTTTTTTTTTTTTGTTTGTTTGTTGGAAGCAAACGGCTGTTAATAAATGCCACACACTTCATCTTCCCCTCATGACTCATCTTTATCTTTGTTTCTGAGGGTCAGGCCATCAAAGAACAAACAGCATTTTTCTACGCCTGCTGGTAAACAGGCTACTGTAAATTGTAACACACGAGCGCACAAATATAAGAGTAGATAGGATGACTGGGCTTTTCTGAAGTGCAGATGGCACTTTACAGTGCACTGGAGTAAGGAACTTGACCGAAATACAAGCTGGCGGAAATACATTTTAATTCATATTTTTTGAAAAAAAAAAAAAAAAAAAAAAGCAGTGAGGTTGCCATCAGATCATACACCATGACTAATCATGATACCATAACACCCAAACCAGAGCCACACACACTACTATGCCTGTCACTGCCGTGCTGAGGATCACACTAATAATATCAGAATAATATGTGCAAGTATATGGTAGGTGCATATCGTAGGATTCATGTTTGCGTGAAAAGAACGCATTGCGCACGTCTACATGTCTACGTTTTAACAAAAAAAAACACGTCTGTTTTAACAGAGCTGCATCAGAGAGCCTTACCAGTGAGCGGCAAATGGACGGCACAGGCCCACGTGGAAATTTTTCAGGTCTTTGAATCTGATGGCGGCTTCGATATAGACGAAGAGGATCCACAGAGAGACCGTGGGCAGGCACACACCTCGCTCTGAGGACACACAACCACACACAAGGCTTTTAGCCAAACTCGTTCTCCTGAACGGCAGCGGAAAGATTTCCATTTTCCATTTCAGGCAGTGATCTCATATTAGCAACATAATCAGCAACACACACACACACACACACACACACAGCTGGCAAAACTCTTGATAACACTTACAGAAATATCAAACTATGTGGCTTTTCAGTTCTTTAATTGAGCTTTCCTGTTTGTTTGAACTCCTCAACCCTCTGAGAGCCACTTTAAAGATTAATTCCTGAGGATTTTAAAGGATTGAGAAATACCTCTCACCATCCCTGGCTATTAGAGAATTAGGACAAGAATTCTTGTAATTCTTTTAATGTGAGGTTAAATATGCTTGTGTGCTAAATGTTTAATGATGAGGGTGAAGGTAGAACAGAAATAAAAGCAGTGGAATGGCTTCCATTTCAAGTAGAAAGGCTCTCAAATATACTTGGAAATGAAGTGAGGCAAATAAATAAATAAATAAATAAATACAAATGAATGAATTTGGGAGGCAGAAATTTCATCTTTATATATACATATAAAATTATTCTAAAAATGTCACTTTTTTTTAAACAATAAAAATGAATTGAGAATGTTTACAGTTTTGCAACAGATACTCCTGTAATAATCAACTATACAATAAAGCCTGATAATTATTATACATTAAAAAAAAAAAGGGAATATTGCAATACGTACCTGTGTGCCATACATATTGTACCCAAACATAAGTGCTGGCGGCAAAAAACAGCCATTGCATAGGGATGAACAGCAGGCATATGATGTCTGACGTGAACGTAACACAAACAAAAAACACAGAGAACGCCTGAAAGACAAAAAGGAATGGAGGAGAAGTTAATGGACATGCGATCGCTTTAGGAGACCGGATGCCTTTAGTAGCATCCTAAATAAATAAATAAATAAATAGCAATTTTGGGTTCGTAAACAAACTCTGTTGTGTAATCTCTCAGAGATAGAATTCCCATTAGAAATGTAATTAACTTCCCACCACACTGTGGTAATTATGCAGATAAAAAAAAAAAACAGGAGTTGCAAACTTGATATAACTGTTTTCCATTTATCAGTGCTAGCTATAAATAGATGGTATTTATGAATAACCACACGGAGGTTCAAGCGGGTTACTGAGGGCTCATTTCTAACTGTCGCATCAAGGTGACGTCGTTTCCCTCCCACTATCGTTTATTTATAAATATGCAACCAATCCATTTAATTTCATACTCAAGTGATCTGGAGCCAGTACACTGTGATGATGCCTTTAATACATTCATCATAATGACAGTATAAAGCTATCAGGGCACCAAAATATGGCAATGCATTATTATCTGTCATACCACCGCAGCGACTGGTCAGAGGGTGTTGAATAATTTTCTATAACAGCGGCTTTATGAAAAATTCAGTTTGATGTTAATGTGCTCGCTCTAATACTTTATCATTCCTACAGCAAGTTACACAAGGACTTGGATGACAGACGCTCCATGAAAGCAAATTAATAACATTGCTATGATGAAGCTTTCTGAGAGGAGATGTTTATTTAGCATTTGTGGAAGGAGTCTCCAGCGTCAGAGGTAATTTTTCTGACATTTTTCTTGCTTTGCGGTTTACCATGTTAAAACGATGTATTAAGAATTTCAAGAGACCCAAAAAAATAAACAAAAAACAAGAGTCTGGTGAAGGAACTGCTGCTTATAGCTGTTATAAGTGATGATAAACTTGTTTCATAGACATTATAAAACACTAAACGTAACTGTAAACATTTTATTTATTTATTTATTTTTAAACATGACTCGCTATTTTTAATTCATTAAAAAATGTAATCGTTGGAAAATCGCTGCCGTATAAGACGAATAAAGCACTTCAGGACACGCTGTTACTAGAAAAGACTCATGTTCAGGAAGGTAAAGGCATCATGCCACCCTGTCGTTGATTATTATCCTATTACAGCATGCCTGGTCATGTTTAATTCCTCATTTTAGAGCTTGCATGCCCTGTCCTGAAATCTGATGTAGCTACAAATGGTGAAATCCTTTGACAAGAGGATGTCACTCACCAGTCCCTGGTACCTGAAGGAGTCATACACACTCCTGATAAAGAGCCAGAAAGGCCACAAGTACTCGAAGCGAAACTCCAGGACAAAATCTGCCAGCAGCACCAGGGCCCACACGAGCAGGAACTTCAGGTAGAGGAAAGTACTGCGAGACATGACAATAAATAACAACTGCGTTACATTTCAGAAGAGCTCATCTCCCAGGAAAAACAACGCGTGAGTGAATGCAATTACATGCACATGTCATGCTGGAAGATGTTTCACAGAACTGCATACCAGGAGTTTATTTCTGGTATTCATTTTGCACCAGTTTCTACATTTTCAGCAGGCCAGGAACGAACTGTAGCTGCTATCATGATGAGATAAGAGGAGAAGTAAACATGCAGCAGGCTCATTAACTGGCAGCTGAACTTTGAGCTTGAACTTGATGATTTGAGGGAGCATTTTTTTTTCTTCAAACTTTTATTCACTACATGTAAATCAAACCGGCTGTGCAGATTAAAAAAAAAAAAATCTCACAACTGTTCTCTGAGAAACCATCAGCTGTAAGTTAGGACATGTTGTAACCCATGCATTGTAAGTGACACGGGAGCTCAGTAACATGAGTGACACCTGAAATGTCTAAATTCCTTTTAAAGTTTCAGTGAAATGAGATGCAAGAAAGTAGATCTGGAGCCATTTCTTCCACGCTGGTCCAGGCTACCCAGCAACATATGAGCTAAAGATGTACCAGCATGCACAGTGCTGCTTTATTACAGTTACATACACTGTGCACGGAGCGCGCGCGCGCAAACATATACACCGGTAAACATTAAATAACAAATTATTTTAGCTGAAGCTAAAGCTAGCCCGTTATCACAGTGGCTCGGTTAGCTTAGCCTGATCCCTCCTCCCAGCCGGAGCTGACTGAAAAAGGGTTTTAAGCGGCTCACTGACAGTGTACAGCTTTATTTGGAGAAAAGGGCCGGCGCGGTGTGTTGAAGTGGCCGGGCTGAGGTGCGCCTCCTCCCGCGTACCTGCCGTGAATTCCCTCGGCGATACGGCTCCGCTTTAACGGGCGACGGAGTTTGCTGCAGTCCGCATTGCGCCGCTTCATTCTCCCCTCCCTTTTCGACTGGAATATATATTTATATTTGATATATACGTGTATTATTTATTTCCCTCAACCGTTACGTTGAGTAGAATCAGGATAGCGCCCTAACGCTGACCTACGTCACGCCATGAACACAAGCTGGTCATCATTTAAGCTCAAAGAGCCACAAAGCAATAAATAAAAACAACTCCAGCCAGCAACAGAGGCCCCGCCCCTTTTATCCAACGTGTCCGCGGACGTGATGGCGTCATCTGGTCACGCCTTCTCTTACGTCCAGGATCATGGCGGCGCCCTAAGCGAGAGACTTCCATGCGTAAATGTATTGCTTGTAGTTTTAAAGGTATGTAAATAATAGCACTAATTAAGTAGTGATCTGTAAATTATAAATAAAGCGCGTTTATATTCATAAACTATTACGTAGATGTCGAGCAGTAAATGTTAACTGAGCTGATAAAGACTGAATTGTGTAGAGCACACTGCCATGCCTTCCCTCAGCCATGCTGGTAAACACGTTAAACTAGAGAAACTTCTCTAGGTACATTTACAGTGCCACATTTGTGCGATCAGAATGATAGATTTAATGATTTGTTTTCGGATGCGTGAATGTTATCAGAAATCTGACGTAATTAACTGTCAGAAACTGGTGTTCCACTTTTGGCAGAACTTATCACAATTAATGAATAGAAGATGAAGTTATAATAAAAGAGTGGAGAAGTTACCAAAATGAGAAAAATCACAAGGAAGGGATTTATTCATAAGTCTTTTTGATTAGCCCAGTTATCGCTTTGGCGAGATGAGAAACCATGTCATGTATCCCGATATCTGTTTTATAGGTTCCTTTGTTCAATTGAATTTTTAGTCAACCTTTATAAAAGTAATTATTTAACAAAAAACTGGAAGAATCTAATAGCACATTATGCAGTCAGCTCATTGAGCTATCTTGCTTTAAACTGACAGGAGGATACAGGTGAAACAATCACAACAAAATAAATCCTCTGGGATTTGTGTATGCAAAGTGAATGTGTTCAGGTGATTTTGGGTTCAGATAGCTTGAGAACTCATTAATCCAGATCCAGATATAGAGCCGTATTCAAGTCCAAAAGTGATATCAATATTTACACAGGAAGGTTCCCTGTATTCAGAGTCTGGTTACGCACCTGCGATCTTACGTGCGGTCCATCAGATTAATCATATTACCTTCGTGTAGTTCATACCTGAGAGATATTTAGATATAGAACTATCAGATGGGGTTTTTCAATAGCATCTATATCACTATCTATACCAAGCCATGTGATACTAAATCCGGGTCATGAAATGGTAATGTGTGTGGGTTATAATTTGCTATTTTGAGTATTTATAGAATAAAGTCAATGTTTTTGCTAATTCCATGCACTCTCCTATTAAGAGAACACACCTATGCTTTGAAGAATAAGCTGACCAAGCACTCATCTGCTATGCTTACAGCTCACATTAAGTGTCCATAACTTTAACCATTAAAGATTTGGTCCTCAAGATAAGCAGTGTCGCATGTTAAGATGCTGTCTCCTGTGGAAAAGAAACCCACCTTTTCTTGGTCTTTAAAGGAATGATATTAATAATTAACGAATAGTGTCATATTTATATATTTAATATTGGGCTTGAATGGCATTCCGTTGTTTATCTGAATGTATTTTACAGCCCAAAACATACATTTTATAGTGATATGTTGTGGTTACATAAAACTGTCAGACAGTAACACTGGATTAATAGTTGTTCCTCACTGTCATAGTGCAAGAAAAATGGGTTTAAGTCCAAGGTAACTGAGACACGCATCTGTTATTGAAACTCCACTTCATGTGCAACTATCTGAATAGCACTTAAGTCTGTGGTTATGTCTGAAGTCTAGCGTAATTTCAGTATTAAATGTTCACTATGTGCGCTAAACGGCTGAGTGTATCTCCAGGAGATACAGGAGATAATCACTACTGGGATTCCTCTAAGCATTAAAGGACTATAAACACTTTAAATATAACCTTTACCATTTTAACAACCGGAAGATGTGTGTGTCTTGCGGTTGATATTCTAGTTTGAAATTGTATTGTGACCAGACACATTGAGCATTTGTGTCCCCTACTTTATCATCGTAAATTTGCATGGCTGTAACATTCCTCTCTACTTTCTCCAGTGATCTACATAAAGACAGGAGAAAGATGCCAGCAGCACTAAACCTCAGCAATGAGGTGGTGAAGATGAGAGCCGAGGTGAAGCGGGTGAAGGTGCTCATCATTCGCAAGCTCACCCGCCAGATCATGGCTCTGAAGAAGAAGAAAGGGACTGAAGCCGACCTGGAGAGGAACCAGAGGAGAGCGGCAAGGTTGCTCGAGGAGATCCATGAACTGAAGGCAATCGCACCAGACAGCGTTACCAAGGCTGCCCTGCAGAGTGACATCAGCTTTGAGAAAGTGTGCCAGAGTAAAGACTCCAGCATTTCAGAACGCGCCACAGCCCGCATTGCCACACACCCCGAGTTCAGCAAGAGAATACAGAGCATCAAAAATGCTGTAGAAGCCTTTAAAGCAGAGAGAACAAGTGCTGAGAGAGCTGAAAAGAAAAAAGAAAAAAAATCTAGAGACATTGACCAACAAGAGAGAGAATCAGAACTAGATAGTGAGGAAAAAGAGGGCTCAGAGGATGGCGATGACGATGATGATGACGATGTTGATGAAGATGATGATGATCATGATGATGGTGATTCCTCTCAAAAGGTCCAGAAAGCAGATGAAGATAAATTAAAGGAACCAACAAAGCAGAATAAGGACCCAGTCACAGCAAAAGAGGTTTGGTGGCTAATCTAGTTATTTCTCAAACATACCTAGATTACTTCGGTGTAAAATTGGTACTTTACTATTAGATGTGCTAAATTTACCTGTCATGAAAACTGCCTTGGACACTCCATCCACTGGTCACAGATTGTCTTCATACCTTTCGTACTCTTAGCTAGCCATACATTTCAGAATCCTGAAGATTGCCATCTGACTGGCTTCCTGCAGTTCTGTGTATAAACATTTCTGGCTTTTCGGAGCAAGACAATGAACGGATTGAAAAAATATCCTCAGCATCACATAGTTTAAAAGTTATTATAAAGTTTTGATTGAATTAGTAAGTAATGCTGTGTTTGAGTAAAACTCCCAAGTCAAAATTTCCAACCTCTCACTAGGAAAAACCAAAGAAAACGCCCCCTCAACTCAATTCCTACTTAATCAAAATAGCACTTCTTTACTTTTAAACGAGTTATACTGTATATACAAGTATTTTCTTTAGATCAATCATACAGATATACTCACTTATTAAATCTTTAACACTGACTATACAGTTCGTGTGAAAGTAGGCGGTTCTTGGCTGTGTTTAGCGATGAAAAGTATCAGACTCTCTAGCGAAAGTTAGAAGTCTGGCTCGTGTGACTGCTAAAACGCAGGCCACAGTGTATCACAGAGTTGTGCATTAAAACACAAGAAAAAATTCCAATATAACCTCATATCAATTCTCTAATGAGGATATTGAAGATGTGCTGTTACAGGAAAATAATCAACGATGGGGTGGTGCAAAGCTGTTACTACCCTAAAGTTGATTCTCTTCCAATAACAGCAAGTTCTGAAGTGTTTAATTCCGCTTATACCACAGCAATTGGTAACATTACATATGTTAATAATTAAAGAATTATTATCCATTTTTATACTTTTTATCCATTTATAGATACAGTTAACATTGTGGAAGGTTTCCCATGTCAGAGAAATTAAAGAAACAGTTTTACTTCTGACTGTTACAAACCTCTGACACTGGAGACTCCTTCCATACATGTTAAATGTAAATAAATTAATTTATTCCTATTTTAAGATTGACATATCAAGACCTATCTGACCCATCAGATTTCAGAATTCAGCAGTGCTGTGGTGTAACACATCCACACTTACTAGATTTTGTCATGTTAATGGATTATATTTTGTTAATCATAACTAGGAATTGATGATGTTTTTTTTTCTTCCCAGAGCTCCTCAGAAACAGGCAGAACTCCAGCTGAGGTGGTGAGGATGAGGAAAGAGGTGAAGAAACTCCGGGTGCTGATTATCCGGAATCTCACCCAGCAGATCACCAGTCTCAAGAAGGCAAAAGCTGACGAGTCTGAGCTAAAAGGGAACATGGAATGTGTGGCACGGCTGCAAAAAGAAGTGCAGGTTTTGAGGACGCTTCTACCTGACCACGTTACCGCCAGAGCCCTCGAGGGGAGCATTGATATGGAGAAAGTTTTCCAGGATCCGGAATCTAGTGTGATAGAGAGAGCGACAGCACGGATCACCACACACCCACGCTTCGTGAAGAAGCTTCAAGATGTCCGACAAGCCATTGAAGAAGAGAAGATAAAAGCTGCAAAGGCTGGAGAAAAGAATAAGGACGTTAGTGAGGTGATGAAGGCTGAAGATAGTGATGACGAGGGTGAAGAAGAGGAGGTAGCTAGTGATGACAGCACTGATGAAGATAGTGATGATGATGATGATGAGGAGGAGGAGAACGTAAAGGAGACGCATCCGACCTTGGAGGTAAATCCAAGGTTTAATGTTGGAAAGCCACCAGAGGACACCAAGTTGGCTTCTACAAAAGAGAAATCAAAAGGAGTAGAGCTGGAAAAAGCTGCGAGAAGTCCTGCAAATCCGAAATCTAGTTCCAAACCAGCTGTCAAAGCGGCCCAGAGTCTGCCATCCAAGAGCAAAGAAGCAGATCCACCACTGAGACAAGTCTCCAAACCTGACGCCAAGAAACCAGGAACCAGAGAGGACAAAGAAGAGTCGGATTTGTCTGATTCTGATGAAGAGAAAGAGTATTTCGACGACAGCACCGAAGAACGTTTCCACAAGCAGTCTTCTTATTCAGAGCAGAGCGATGACGATGACTTCTTCCTCGGCAAAGTGAGCAAGCTGAAGAAGAAGAAAAGCGACACTGCACCCAGAAAGGAGAAAACAAACGATCCTAACAAGGCCCGAGAGAAAGAAGCTAGCGAGACACCTCAGTTCAAAATGCAGTCGGTCTTCTGCTCCACTCTGTCCAAATCCAGCAGTTCCTCTCAGAAGGGTAAACACAGTGGTCCAAATCCACCACGTTTCCAGAACCAGAGACGTTCACAAGGTGACGAGAAACCATCATGGGTTAAAAGCCAAGGTTCTGGAAGGGAAAAAAGGCCCCCGGGATTTAAAAATCAGATGCCTGGATCCAGAGAGAGTTCAAAGCAGAAAGGTCCAGGAGGAGATAAAACTGGTAAGCCTGCATTTGAGCGGAAAAACACTCCGATTAATAAAGCAGCGAAGCATTCCCAGCAGGCCCTGCATCCGTCATGGGAAGCCAGCAGGAAGAGGAAGGAGCAGCAGGCTCAGATCACAGCCTTCCAAGGGAAAAAGATCAAATTTGATGATGATGATTAACATCTCTCAGGATCATTCTTTATTTGTTAAGACATTTACACTGATTTTCAGTGTCAGAGAAGATATTTGTCTTACTCTATGTTTCAAATCAAGGTTCATTCATTCATGTTGACATGTTAGGATGGTTTAAGACCTTTTCATAGCTGTACATGTAAATCCTGAATAAAATGTAAATATGTGTTTTCATCCTGTTTCTGCAAGTTTTACTAACAAAAGTAATTGAAAATTAGTATGATTTTAACATTTCTCTCTTATGATCATTTTACTCATGGAACCTATTCTGTAAGGAATAAAACACTTCAGCGCATATCTTTATAGGAAAACAATCAGTGATGGGATAGTGTGATGCAGCCTGACGCAAGGCGGAGTTTACCCTGAGGTTGATTCTGTCCAAATAACAGTATGGCCTGGAGTGTTTTATTCCTTTTATACAACAGCAATTTGCCCATGATTACAATTTTTGATTTATTAATGAACAACAACTCTTTGTTTTTAACAACTCTGCTTTTTAACTGTTTCTAACATCCATAAGACAAGTTAGTTCCTGTTATCAGCCAAACAGTCATTCCCTCACAAGCCTCCCTCTTTTCTCTCTCTTGATTTTTATTTTGAAAAAATACAGCAAAAAGTCCTTTGTCTTGAAAATTTTGGAAAACTGACAGTTGCAAAATGCTGACAATGGAGACTCCTTCCATAAATGTTAAATAAACATCTCCTTGCAGCAAACTTCACCATATCAACAATTACGCATTGTTATCTTAAATAACAACAATTTTTAATCTAGATGTTATTAACCTCAGATTATGGGAAGCATCTGCTAAACAAAGAGCTGTTACTATAGAAACTAGTAAATTTCTATAGTAGTATTATTATAGAAACATATAAACGTGTTATTTCAATTACAACCAGAACAACTGGCAGAGCTGCTCTTATAGGAAATTAATCAACACTTGAGCGATCAGATTTGAGAATTTAACAGAGCTGAATTGTGCAAATTGGAAAGCCTTTTTAGGGGATTTAATATTAAAAATGATTATTTTCTGCAAATTTATACAGTCTATAGGTGCACTATGGTGAATTATTCTCCACACAGTAGTCACACCGACAAGGTAGTATGTGTTGCGCTGCTACGAAAAGGAAATGTGGTCTCCAAGTGTACACCGTGTTCAGAAACCACACCACCTTTTCTGTCATACACTCCGATCAGCACAACACCATTGTGGGTCCACCACCCAAATAACATTTGCTCAGTGGTGGATGGGGTAATTCTATACCTACTGCACTTTATATAACAGCTGATGAAGGCTTACACAAGGTATTTGTAGCTAATACACTGGCAACTGAGTGTATATGCATGACCATATCATGTGAGCAACACAACTGGATAAGATGCTGTTCCATAAGACATCAGCTCATGCACAAGAGCTTGAACAAAAGGTCTAGAGCTGATTGTCGATCTGGCATTTCTGCTTGATGCTGTTGTTACTCAACATGAAGATTAGGCAACGAGAGTAAAGCAGGACATCATGACACTAAAAAGTCAAAAGATCAGAACATAATGAACTACTTACGACAATGTTACGAAACCTAGAGTATGGGGGTGAGTTTTGCAATACATCAGTGTGGCGTATAAGAGACATTAATGGCTGATTGGAGAAGACTTTCAGAAATAAATCAGAAAGAAAGTGTAACATGTGGATGATGAGCCCTCATTATGACCATAAAGAGAAAAATACATGGTCAAGCCACAGGTTTTAGCACAAAATGCAAACCACTAGAAAGAATAAAGAACAAAAAATGGTTACAGCTTGGTACAATTATCTACTGTAACTGATTTATGATGTTTAATTAGTCGCTAGATTTGGTGACTTTTTAGATCCCTTAGTGACTTTATTTAGAAAGAAAAGAGCCAAGTGACAAATGTAGGGACTTTTGAGCAGCCATTAGTGAATATCCTGCACTTGATATAGACCAATCACTGATCAGCACTGTACCCAAAGACCAATCACTGATCAGCACTGTTCCCAAAGACCAATCACTGATCAGCACTGTTCCCAAAGACCAATCACTGATCACCGTTGTTTGTTCCGCCTGAGCAGTTCTTTGTTCTAAACTCTCTGCAAAATGTATAAATATTAAAAGTGAGTTATTCCATCCATTTACTTCACATCTACTTCCTGACTTCTCACTACCACTGCTTCATTTTGTCTGTGGTCTTGATATAAATTAAAGTATTTTGTACATATATAAATATTTTGATATAATAAATAGAAAGACATTCCTTCTATATGAAAGAAATAATATAATTTTTAAGCAATTATTTAATCATATATATATATATATATATAAAGGCAAAATCACATAAACTCTGTCATTGTCCAAATACTTCCGGACCTAACTGTATATATATATATATATATATATATCATGTATCATATAAATGCCATATTTTTGTGGAACCTCTTAAAATAAAGCTGAAAGTCTACACTTTGATCACATCTTGATTGTTTTAT